>CM017580.2:14106260-14602118 GCA_007844105.2 Rhamnella rubrinervis | reverse complement strand
GCGAGGTCAGACCTCCTCGGACTTGGTCGACCTCTCTCCGGGTTTGGTCGAACCTCGGTTTGGTCCGACCTCCTCCGGGGCTTGTCCAGGCACTCCCGGCGAGTGAGCTTTCCAGAGCGGTCGACCTCCGTAGGGCTTGGTCGACCTCCCCGGATTAATCCGGCCTCTCGAGGGGTTGGTGCGACCTCGTAGGGCTTGGTCGACCTCTCCAGGAGTTTGGTCAGAGCCTGCGCTGATGCGACTCGCCGGTTGGTTGACCTCCGGTATTGGTTTGACCTCTCTCCGGGTTTGGTCCGACCTCGCCGAGGATTAGTCCGACCTCATAGGGTTTGTTCGAGACTCGACCGGCGTAGTTGGAGCCCTCCTCCCGGCTTGGTCCCACTCTTTCGGTTGGTCCGGCCTGCCGAATCTTGATGCGACCTCGCCAGGGTTTGGTCGACCTCCGGGCGGGTCGACCTCCTGCGGGTTTGGTCAACATCCTCCTTGTTTGGTCGACCTCTCCCGGATGGATTCGACGGCATCAGTTTGGTTCGACCTCATAGGGATTGGTCCAACCTCCATTGGGCTTGAAGGCGTCCCCGAGCTGACCAGATCACTCCTAGGGGTTTTGTCAGACTCAGCGGCCCGGCTTGGTGGACTCTCCGGGAGTTTGGTCGACCTCGCCGGCATTGTCCGACCTCCATGGGCAGTCAGGCCTCCCGCCTTTCTGTCAGGCCTCATAGGGTTTGGTCAGGCCTCATCCAGCAGTGAGCCTCCTCTGGCTATGTCCGGCCTACTCCCATTGGTCCGACCTACTGCGGCGAGTGCGACCTCCGTAGGGCTTGGTCCGACCTCACTGTCCACGATCGATGCTCATCCGGGTTAAATGCGACCTCACGTCTTGGTAGGACCTCGCCAAGATTATCCAGGCCTCCCGCGAGCTTGTTAGACCTCGCCCGGGTTTGGTCCGACCTCTTCCTGGATTGGTTCGACCTCCTCCGGGTTTGGTCCGACCACCTCCCGGCTTGGTTGACCTCAGATTGCTCAGGCCTCCTGGGGCTTGGTGGGACCTCTCTCCGGCTTAGTCCGACCTCCGTCGAGCGAGGTAGGCCTCCTCGGTTGGTCAGACCTCCTCCCACGGTCCAGGCCGGCGGGCTTGGACCGATCTCCCGTCTTGTTGCGTCCTCTAGGGTTTTGTCGACCTCGCTGCGGCTTGATCGGACCTCCTCCGGGTTTGGTCCCACCTCCTCCGGGCATTGTCCGAACTCCGCCGGGCTTGGTTCGACTGCGTGCTTAGTGAGCCTCATAGGGTTTGGTCCGACTTCGCCGCTGGGCGGTCCGGCCTCGCCAGGCGTGTCCGACTACTCAAGGTGGTCCGACCTACCTGCAGGCAGATACGACCTCCATTTGGGCTTGGTTAGAGCCTCCCTATGACTTTCAGATATCCTCCGAGGTTACGTCCAACTCCGTCTTGGTGGGACCTCGCCAAGTTTGGTCAGGCCTCCTCCCGAGCAGTCCGACCTCCTAGGGTTTGGTCGGAGCCTCTTCGGATTGGTTCGACCTCCTCGGGTTTGGTCCAACCCACCTCACGGGCTTGGTGGGACCTCTCTCGGCTTAGTCCGGCCTCATAGGAGAACTTGGTCAGACCTCCTCCGGTTTGGTCCGACCTCCTCGACTTGGTCAGACCTCCGTGGGGGTTTGGTCAGGCTTTCTAGGGCTTGGTCGACCTCTGCCCGGCGATTCGGTTTCTCCTCGGTTTTGTCGACCTCCTCCCAGCTTGGTCAGGCCTCGCCAGATTTTGGGCCGACCTCGCTCCCCGGGATTGGTCCGACCTCCCCGGATTGGTCCACCTCGCCCGAGCTTGTCCTCACCCTCCTGTTTGGTCCCACTCTCCTGATTGGTCGGACCTCCTCCTGCTTGGTCCACCTCCTCCCGATTGGTCACCTCCCCGGCTTGGTTTCCTCCCCGGCTTGGTCCACCTCCCGGGCTTGGTCCAGCCCTCCTCGGGCTTGGTTCACCTCCTCCGCTTGGTCCTTCTACCGGCTAGTTCGGCTCTCCGGCTTGGTCGACTACTCCGGTTTGGACCGACCTCCGGCTTGGTCGACACGCGGCTTGGTCCACTCGCCCCGCTTGGTCCACCTCGGGTTTGGTCAGGCCTCCTCCCGCTTGGTCAGGCCTGCCGGCTTGGTCCAGCTTCCCGGCTGGTACGACCTCCTCCGGGTTTCGTCCGACCTCCGCCCGGCTTGATCCGACCTCCTCCGGGTTTGGTCCGTCCTCCTCCGGGTTTTGTCCGACCTCCTCCGGGTTTTTTCCGACATCGCCCCGGCTTTGTCCGACATCCGCCGAGCTTGGACCCACCTCCCCCCGGCTTGGTCCGTCCTCCTCCTAGTTTGGTCCG
This sequence comes from Rhamnella rubrinervis, assembly GCA_007844105.2. Classification (NCBI taxonomy): domain Eukaryota; kingdom Viridiplantae; phylum Streptophyta; class Magnoliopsida; order Rosales; family Rhamnaceae; genus Rhamnella; species Rhamnella rubrinervis. The sequence continues at coordinate 14,599,741 of CM017580.2, read as the reverse complement.
ACCTTCCCCCGGCTTGGTCCGTCCTCCTCTGGGTTTGGTCCGACCTCCACCCGGCTTGGTCCGACCTATTCCCGGATAGTCCAAGCTCCCTCCGGCTTGGTCTGACCTCCTCCGGGCCTGATCCGACTTTAACCTGGCTTGGTCTGACCTTCTCCCGGATTGGTCCGACCTCCCCCCGGCTTGGTTTGACCTCCTCCGGGCGTGGGCCGACGTCCGCCGGGCTTGGACCGACCTCCCCCCGGCTTGGTCCGACCTTCTTCAGGGTTGGTCCGACCTCCCCCCGGCTTGGTCCGACCTCCTCCGGGTTTGGTCCGACCTTCCGCCGACCTATTCCGACCTCCTCCGGTTTAGTTCGACCCCCTGCATGGTCAGGCCTCCCGGCTTGGTCCCACTGCCCAGTGCGATCTCCTCCGCATTTGGTCCACCCTCCGGCTTGGTCCGACCTTCCCCGGGTGGTCCAACCTCCTCGATTGGTCGGACCTCCCCACTTGGTCCGAGCCTTAACGGGCTTCGGTCCGACCTCCTCTGGGATTGGTTCGGACCTCCTCCAAGCTTGGTCCCTCCCCGGCTTAGTGCACCTCATTCACTTGGTCCGACCTCCTCCCGACTGTCCGACCTCCTCCTGTCTGACCGACTGCTTCCGGCCGGGTCCGACCTCCCACGGCCAGTGCGACTACTCGGTTGGTCCCCTCCCCCTTTGGTCCCACCTCGCTTGGGTGACCTTCCCCTTGGTCCGGCCTTCAGGGCTTATCTTGACCCCTCCACCCGGGATTGGTCCGGCCTCCTCCGGGTTTGGTTCGACACTCCCCAGGCCCGTCCTCCTAGGGCTTGGTCCAGGCACCTAGCTGGGGCCCAGTCAGGCCTCCTTGGTTGGTGGAGCCCAGAACTGGTCCCGGCCTCTCCAGGGACGGTTTGGCTTAGTCCGACCTCCGGATTGGTCCGACCCATCCGGGTTTGGTCAGGCTTCCCTCTTGGTTGGTCCTCCTCCGGGTTTGGTCGACCTCTGCTGGATTGGTGGGACCTCCTCAGAGTTTGGTCAGGCCTCATAGCCTGTGGTCCGACCTCAGAGCTTGGTTCGAACTCCTCCGGCAGTCCGACCTCCTCGGGTTGGTCCGCCTCACGCCCTCCAGTGCGACCTCCGACCGCCCGTCAGGCCTCCCGGCTGGTCCGACCTCTCAGGGTATAGTCGACCTCCTGCCGTGTCACCTGCGTCGGGGAGGCCGACCTCCGTTGGTGGACCTCCTCCGGGTTTGGTCGGCCTCCCAGGCTTGGTCAGGCGTCTCGGGCTTGGTCCGACCTCCCGCTTGGTCCGACCTCCTCCGGGCTTTGTCCGACCTCCCGGCTTGGTGACTTTCCCGGCAGTTCGACCTCGCGGGTTTGGTCCGACCTCCACAGCAATCCGACCTCACGGGGGTTGGTCCGACCTCCATGCGGCTTGGTCCACCTCACCCGGCTTGGTCCGGCCTCTCCGAGTTTGGTCAGGCTACGCGACTTAGTGCGACCTCCTCGGTTGGTTGACCTCCCCGTATTGGTCGACCTCCTAAGTTCGGTCCGACCTCCCGGGATTAGTCAGGCCTCCTCGGTTTGTTGGGACCTCGGCGACTGTCAGACCTCCTCCCGGCTTGGTCCCACCTACTCCCGGATTGGTCCGACCTCCCCGTCTTGAGTACGACACCTCCTCGGGTTTGGTCACCTCCCGGGCTGTCCAGCCTCCCAGTTTGGTCCGGCGTCCTCTGGTTTGGTCAGAGCCTCCCGGATTGGTCCTACATCCTCCGGGTTTGGTCCGACCTCCTCCGGGATTGGTCCGACCTCCGCTGGGCTTGGACCGACCTCCCCCCGGCTTGTTCCGTCCTCCTCCGGGTTTTGTCACCTCCTTGGGCTTGGTGGACCTCCCTGCTTGGTCGACGCTCCCCGGTTTGGTCCACCTCATCTGATTGGTCGACCTCTCCGGGTTTGGTCCGATCTCCTCCGGGCATTGTCCAACCTCCGCCGGGCTTGGTCCGACCTCCTTCGTACTTGGTCCGACCTCCTTCGGGTTTGGTCCGACCTCCTCCCGGCTTGGTCCGACCTCCTCCCGGCTGTGTCCGACCTACTCCCAAATTGGTCCGACCTCTACCCGGCTTGGTACGACCTCCGCTGGGCTTGGTCCGACCTCCCCATGACTTGGTCCGATATCCTCCGGGTTCTGTCCAACCTCCCCCCGTCTTGGTCGGACCTCCTCCAAGTTTGGTCCGACCTCCTCAGGCTGTCAGGCCTCCTAGGGTTTGGTCCACCTCTTCCTGATTGGTTCGACCTCACTCTGGTTTGGTCCACCACCTCAGGGCTTGGTGGACCTCTCCGCCAGTCCGACCTCCCGCCGAGCTTGGTCGACCTCCTGATTCCGACCTCCTCGGCAGTCCGCCTCCATGGGTTTGGTCCGACTTCCTCCGGGCTTGGTCCAACCTCTGCCCGGCTTGGTGACCTCCTCAGGATTTTGTCCAGGCCTCCTCCCAAATTTTGGTGGACCTCTCCTGCTTGGTCCGACCTCCTCGGGCTTGGTCTGACCTCCGGCTTGGTCGGCTCTCCCGGGATTGTTCCACCTCTTGCCGGCGTCGTCCCACCTCACGGGCTTGGACGGACCTCCAAGAATGGTCACCTCGCCGGGGTTTGGTCAGACCTCCGGATGGTCACCTCCCGGATTGGTTCGACCTCCCGGCTGGTCGTCTCTCCTGTTTGGTCCGACCTCCACCCGGATTGGTCCGACCTCCCTCGGGTTTGGTCCGACCTCCCCCCGGATTGGTTTGACCTCCTCCGGGCTTGGTCCGTTTTCCCCCCGTCTTGGTCCGTCACCGTCAGGTTGGTCCTCTCAGCTCGGATTGGTGGGACCTCGCCGAGTTTGGTCCGACCTCCTCCGGGCGTGGTCCGACCTCCGCCGGGCTTGGTCGGAGCTGCTCCCGGCATGGTCTGACTACTCCCGGATTGGTCCGACCTCTGCCCGGCTTGGTGCGACCTCCGCCGGACTTGGTGCGACCTCATCAGGGCTTGGTCCGACCTCCCCCCGGCTTGTGGTCCCAATCGGGCTTGGTCCGACCTCCGCCTGGCTTGATCCGACCTCCTCCGGGTTTGGTCCATCCTCCTCCGGGTTTGGTCCGACCTCCTGGGTTTTCTCACCTCCGGCGGGTCGGGCATCCGCGAGTTTGGACCCACCTCCCCCCAGCTTGGTCCGTCCTCCTCCTGGTTTGGTCCGACCTTCCCCCGGCTTGGTCCGTTCTCCTCCGGGTTTGGTCAGACCTCTACCCGGCTTGGTCCGTCCTACTCCCAGATTGGTCCAAGCTCCCTCCGGCTTGATCTGACCTCCTCCGGCACGGTCCACCTTAACTCGCTTGGTGACTGCGGGATTGGTCCTCTCGGATTTGTCCTACTCCTCGGGCTTGGTCGACTTCCCGGCTGGTCAGTCCTCCTCCTGTTTGGTCACCTCCAGCGGCGCCTGGGACCTCGGCGAGGCGGGTCCGACCTCACTTGCTTGGTCCAACCTCCTAGGGTTTGGTGGGACCTCTCCTGCTTAGTCAGGCCTCTCCCGCTTGGTCGACCTACTCCCTTGATTGGTCCTACCCTAGGGCTTGAGTGCGACCTCCGGGACTTGGTGCGACCTCCTGGGCTTGATCCCATCTCCCCCCTGCTTGTTCGACCTCTGGGTTTGGTCCCACCTCCTCAGCTTGGTCCTCCTCCTGGGCTTGGTCGGACCTCCTAGGGTTTAGTCAGGCCTCGCGGGGGCTGGACCCCTCTGGATTGGTGGACCTCTGCCTAGCTTGGTGCGACCTCCGCCGGGCTTGGTCCGACCTTCACCGGGCTTGGTCCCACCTCCCCCCAGCTTGGTCCCACCTCTTTCGGGATTAGTCCGACCTCCTCCTGGCTTGGTCCGATCTCCTCCGAGTTTAGTCCGACCTCCGCCCGGCTTCGTCCGACCTCCTCCGGGTTTGGTCCATCCTCCGCCCGGCATGTTTCGACCTCCTCCGGATTTGGTTCGACTTAGCCGGCATGATGGACCTACTCCGGATTGGTCCACCTCTCGGGTTGGTTCGACCTCCTCGGGTTTTCAGGCCTCCCGGCGGTCGACCTGGAGGAAGATGTTGGAGTAGAAGAAGATATTGAAGAGTTGGCAGGGCGTAGATAGCCGTAGAGGCGTAAAAGATGGCCGGTAGTAGGAAGTTGTTGGAGGGTAGGAGATGGCGGCCAGTAGGTAGGAAGTTGTTGGAGAGCCGTGAAAGATGTTGGGGGTGTAGGAAGTTGTCGGAGGGTGGGAAGTTGGAGGAGGTAGGGAGGTGTGGGAGAGTAGGAAGTTGTCAGGAGTAGGAAGATGGTGGACAACCGTAGGAAGTTGTGGGAGGGCCATAGAAAGTTGTTGGAGGGCCGTAGGAAGATGGCGGAGGGCCGTAGGAAGTTATGGGAGGGTCGTAGGAAGTTGTGGGAGGGCTGTAGGAAGTTGTGGGAGGGCTGTAGGAAGATGTCGGAGGGCCGTAGGAAGTTGGCGGAGGGCTGTAGGAAGATGGCGAGGAGTAGGAAGTTCTGGGGGCAGGAAGTTGTGGGGCCGTGAAGTTGTGGGTAGGCCGTAGGAAGTTGTTGGAGGGTCGTATGATGATGGCGGAGAACCGTAGGAAGATGTCGGAGGGCCGTAGGAAGTTGTCGGAGGCCAGTAGGAAGATGACCAACGGGCGTAGGAAGTTGTCGGAGGGCCGTAGGAAGTTGGCGGAGAGGCGCAGGAAGATGGCGGACGGCCGTATGAAGTTGTTAGAGGGCATGCGGATTATGGATGTTGGAAGTTGTTGGGGGGCCATTGGAAGATGGCAGAGGGCCGTAGGAAGTTGTTGGAGAGCCGTAGGAAGATGTCGGAGGGCCGTAGGAAGTTGGCGAGGTCAGAGTAGGAAGATGTTTCGAGCGGTAGAAGTTGTGGGAGGCCAGAAAGTTGTGGAGCGTAGGAAGATGTTGGAGGGCCATAGGAAGTTCGGAGGCAGTAGAAGTTAGGGAGGGCGTAGGAAGATGTGGGAGGCGTAGAAAGTGGTGGAGGTAGGTAGGGAAGTTGTAGGAAGATGTCGGGAGCCGTAAAAGTTGCCGGAGCCATAGGAAGTTGCCAGGGTGTAGGAAGTTGTCGAGGCGTAGGAAGTTGGAGAAGAGGCGGTTGTGGAGGCAGTAGAAAGTTGTGGGATGGCCGTAGGAAGATGTCGGGCCGTAGGAAGTTGTGGCAGAGTAGGAAGTTGTGGGAGGCAGGTATGAGATGTAGGGCCGTAGGAAGATGCAGGCCAGTAGGATTTTGTGAGGAGGGTTGGGAAGTTGCCGGAGGGTCGTAGGAAGTTGGCGGGGCCGTAGGAAGTTGGTGAGGGTCGTAGGAAGATGTGGGAGGGCCGTAGAAGTGGTGGGAAGGCCGTAGGAAGTTGTGGGAGGGCTGTAGGAAGTTGTGGGAGGAAGATGTCTGGGGGGGCAATGAAGGCGGTAGGAAGGCTGGCCCAGGGTCGTAGGAAGTTGTCGGGAAGTTGGCAGAGGGCCGTATCAAGTTGTGGGAGGTCTGTAGGAAGATGTCGGAGGGCCGTAGGAAGTTGTGGGAGGGCCGTGAGGAAGTTGTGGGAGGGCCCTAGGAAGTTGGGGGAGGCCGTAGGAAGTTGCCAGGTAGGAAGTTGTGGGAGGCCGTAGGAAGTTGTCGGAGGGACGTAGGAAGTTGTCGGAGGGCCGTAGGAAGTTGTGGGATGGCCGTAGGAAGATGTGGGAGGCCGTAGGAAGATGTCGTAGGAAGTTCGCGGAGGGCCGTAGGAAGTTGTCGGAGGGCCGTAGAAAGTTGTGGGATGGCCGTAGGAAGATGTCGGAGGGCCGTACATGGTGTGACTGGTGTTGTGATCACTTCCGCTTCAATCCGTCGATCATAAAACCATCCCTGCATCAACCTCCCTTCCATATTGCTTCAAGTAGTGGTACAAGCGGCAATGCCTTAGCATCTCTCAGTAAAGCATTTATACACTTGGTCATATTGGTTGTCATAATATTGTATCGGTTGCCCGAGAAAAAAGCTCTGGCTCACTTTGTTGGGTTAGCTTCCATGACATATCTATGTGCTCTAATGTCAATAGTCTCTAACTGCCTCATATGTGTATTGAAATTAACTTCTAGATAAGCTTTCGCTACTTGATAAAAAGCCATATGCACATGCTTGTTTCTTCCAAAATGCAGTTTCACGTTGCAACTGAGATGATACATACAATTCCCGTGATGAGCAGTTAAACTATTACAATTGCTTTCTCTAATCCCTTATGTCTATCGGTAATGAATATAAGGTCATGAATTTCACCGCATACCTCCTTAAACTACTAAAGAAACCAAGTGTAGGATGCTTCATTTTCTATATCTGTAATGCCAAAAGCCAGTGGGTATATTTGCTCATTACCATCTAAACAGGATGCGATAATTAATGTGCCAATATATTTTCCTTTTAAATGGGTCTCATCTACAGCTACAACTGGCCTAACATTATTGAATCCGATAATGCTTTGCCCTAAAGCCATGAAAAAATATTAAAAACGATTATCTTCATCCGTTGCAATACAAGTAATAGTGCCTGGATTCTTCATCCCCAACATGTAACACCACATTGACAATATTTGATATGACTCCTCAGGGCTACCTCTGATACTGTGAAGTGCACTTTCTCTTGCCCTCCATGCCTTATTTTACGTTATTTGGATACCTAACTCATTCTCAATGTCAGACACAATATCTTTTGGTCTATACTGACGTCCAATTTCGTGGTACTTCGATTGTATATGATTTTCAATATATTTACTACTTGCTTGGCGATGTTGTGGATGACATTGTTCGAGTTGCAAGCATGTGTGTTTTTTAATGAATACCTTAATTGCCCAGAACTCTATGTTTGGGATCTTAGTTACACGTAACCGTCATTTACAATTATCAAGCATACACTGCACCTCGAACCTTTGCGAACAAGATTTCTTCACCTTGAACTCAAAATTTGTCTTCAATGCATACACAGCCAACTTCTGTTGCAACTCCTTCTTATTTGAATATATTTGTCCAGCCTATATTTCATCATTTGAATATATCGATTGATAGTTACTTAAACTTGGTTCATTTGATAAAGTTGAAGGACAATTAACAAATTGATAAATTTGAGCTTCACTTGGTTGTGACTCACTTTTATTACGAACAGGATGATGTCTACCCCTATTATTATTCGAAATAGGTGCAATAGGAGAACTAACCATTGGTACAAAAAGAATGTCAACGTTCGTCACATGAACAGGTAATGTAGCATTCAATTACCATCTCCCCCCGCCTCATTATACACTATTTCATCCTCATCCAGCCTAATATCTTCATCCTCATATTCATGACGTTCTCCATATGTATCATTGTTGTATTCTACATCGAGTTCGGGAATATTATATAGTCTGTCGTAATCATCTATCGTAGGTTCATCTACCCTATTATGGAAATTTATTGCAGACCAGTCTACTACATTATTTTCATCACCTTCATTTTGAGGGATTCCATCTGTTTCATTACCTCTAATTCCACTTCTATTAACAACCACTTTATGTCTTGAAGAAGAAAGTCTATTGCTCCCACTTCGACAGAAAAATAGAATCGCAAAGGCATTATCTTGTTCTCCAACTCTCGGCATATCTTCTTTTACCTCAATCTCAATAAATAATGGTGATGCATGCACTGTATCAACATGAAAATACTCTTTGAAAAAACACTAAACATCTTCATCGTCTTCAATCTCAATTGGATCCAACTTGTAACTAGAGCGAACTATAAACTTTATTATGATATGAAACTCATTGGGGTTTACGTTTCTCGCATCATATGCAATTTGTAGTAATTCATCATATGTACACTTCGTTTGGATTAACTTTGCTTTCGTCCTCCCACCAAAATACCCCTAATTTCTTTCACCATCAACCTCGAACCTTCCCTCAAATCGAATAACAACTATAATATTTTCCTCTATTATGAACTTACAAATACACAAAATCACTAAATCAAATCACCAAACATTATATGTCTTTCATTTTGCAGGTCGGACCTGCCATTTTGCAAGTTCAATGCCCGGTCCAAGCCTAAATGGCAAGTCCGACCTGCCATTTTGTAAGTTCAATGGCCGGTCCAACCCTAATGGCATTAAACTTGCCATTTGGCAGGTCGGACCTGCCATTTGACCGATCAAAGCCTAATGGCATTAGACCTGCCATTTGGCCGGTCCAACCTTCCATTTTGCAGGTCGGACTTGCCATTTAGCCGGTCCAAGTCTTATGGCATTGGACCTGCCATTTTGCAGGTCGAACTTGCCATTTGGCCGATTTAAGTCTTATGGTATTGGACCTGCCAAATTGCAGGTCCAACCTGCCATTTGGTCGGTCCATAATGCAGTGCCCCCGGCTATACTGCAGGTCCCTATATCTTTCATTATATTGCATACCATCATCTAATGTAACATGGTTTTCCTACTTTTTCAGTCAGATTTAATACATATTCACTAATATAATAAATAGATCTTACCATTTAGGTGAGTTGTCTCCTTCTCCTTCTTTAAAAAACAAAAGAAAACAGTAAAAATGCCACACGAAACTCTTCTTCAATGAGATTTCTTCTTCTTTCAAACCAACAAAGAGGAAGGAACCGAGAGAAAAAGAGAGAACAGGTAAGAAGAAGAAATGAAAAATAAGAACAAATGAGTCTAGTTAGGTGTGGATATAAAAATATCAGGGGTATTTTTGATAGTTTGTCTATATTTTACAAAAGTTAGGGAATGGTGGGCATTTTTCTAATTTAGATTATAGTAGTCGGCATTTTCGTCAATTACACTTATTTGATTAATCAATGTGTTTAGGTCTTAATAAAGTCCAATTTATGTTAAATTTTGTTGCATGCATATGTTGAACTAATTTTGTAATTCTAGAGTATTGATGAAACTCTTTTTATGGAGGTTTCATTTGTGATGTTGTGAGTTTATTCTATAGGTGTTTTGTATTAATAAATTGTAACTTTGATGAATGCTTTCATATGCCTGAAAACCTTGAATGTTTATGGTAGTATTTTGACTTGGAAAACAATGATGGGTATGGAACTATTGTGGTGTTGCATGATTTGAATTTGATCTGAATCGGTGCTTAATGAATTTGCGTATTAAATTAGTTTAGATTTAGGAGAATTAAATTAATTTGGCTTGTGAATATTTCATTGATTTGTGGAAACATTTTTTGAATACCCTGGAGATTAAAAAAAGTTGACATGTTATTAATCGAATAAAATGTGTTGCATGATAAATTAAATTGGAATAAATTATGGTGGATTATATGCTCTAGGTTTTTAAATCATTGAATTTAAGTTGTTTGAAATATTTGATTAGTTAAGGGCCCGTTTGATAATATAGTTGTTTTTATTTTTTTTTTTAGTTTTTTCGTCTTAAATTATATGTAATTTGGTTAGCTTAGATGTAATAACCATACCTATTTTTGCTTCGATTTTATATTTAAAAATTAATTTTCTTTATTTTTTCTTATTTTTCTTATTTTATTGCTTATTCTTACTTTCGGCCTAAATTTCACTACTCATATACATTGTCGGCACCGTAAAAAATGTTTGTTTACATTCCCGGCACAGTTGACTACTAGTCAAAGTCAAATGTTAACTTTGATCAAGGTCAAAGTTTGACTGCCATATCATCATGTCATGTCATCGTGCCACAACATCACTTAGACTGGTGATGGTTTATCTGCATACTTGGGAAGTGTTTAAAGTGTTTAGCCTGTATTTTGACTGTGGTATGAAAAATAGTCCAAAATACAGTGTAATTATACCGCCTTTTAAAAAAATTTTAAAAAGGCATTATTTTATTTTTTTTTCAAAAACACCTCGTATTATTTAGGTGTATGGCTGGCCACCTCTCCCCCATTTGAAGCTTCTTCCATGTTCTATAGAGAGAAAGCAGAGAGAAAGTGAGGAAAAAGAGAGAGAAAGTGAGAAAAAGAAGAGAAAACAAAGGGAAATCAAGGAAAAATAGGAAAAGAAGGGTTTTTGAAGCCATAGATCATCGTAGGAAGCTTTGTTCGGGTGATTGAAGTGTTTTCAAGTGTGTTTCAAGCAAGTTAGCAAGGAAAGAGGTAGGTTTTCCAAACGAAAATGATTTTTGGTTTTATTTTTTGGTTTTTCGATATTATTTCTTACTAATCTATGTGTTTTGAACATTCCCCATGCTTCATTTGTGTTTGAATCCATTGTTTCGAATATATTATGGATGAATATGAGAATCCCCAAATGATAGAATTAGGGTTTGACCTAGTTTATAATTTTGTTAATTATTTAGGATTTTTATGTTGTATATTGAAAATTGGCATGTTGGATTTGTATAATCCTCTTCAAATTTGATGATTTGGTGCAGAATTGTGGTGGAAATCAAGCTTGAGATTTTCAAGCATTAAAGGACATATTGGTCATTTTTGAATTATGTAGGGGTATTTTGGTGTTTTCATATGTAGAGGCATTTTGGTAATTTTTGGCAATGTGGTTTGGTTTTTAAATAATTTTTTCTAATGTCATGTGTTTTAAATTCAATGATAAATCTTTATATGAAAATGTAAAAGTGTAAAATTAGTTTACATAAGTTTGTGTGTATATATATCTATATATATATATATATATATATTTAAATGTATCAATGTGTGTAGGTGTATTTAATTAAATGTGAATTAACAAGCATATGTATGTATGAATGTGTATAAATGTGCAAGTGTATGTGAATATGTTTGTGTGGCCATATATATATATATATGTTTGTAAAAATATAGAATCATATGTGTGTGTGTATGTATATATATATATATATATATATATAGTTAAATAAATTTTCAAGGGCAAATAAGTAATTTCACATTTTTTAAAATATCATTAAATATATTCTTTCTTATGCAAATTTTTTCAAAAAATATTTTTACTTAATTGGTATTTTAAATATATGTATATTAATTTTGAAGAAATAATATTTTCTATTTAATTTATACTTATTTTATATCCTAAGGGCAAAATGATAATTTTGTTAAAAATCTAGGGGTAAAATAGAAACTTAATGTTACTTCTAAAGGCAAAATGGAAATTTTAATTTTCTACCAAGGGTAAAGTTGGAATTTTATATTTTTAGCAAGGGCATTACTGTAATTTTGAAATAGATACAAGGGTATTTTTAGAATTTCAAAATATTAACAACGGCATAATTGAAAATATATATTTTTATGAAGGGCAAAATTGATATTTTATTTTCTCACTAAGGGCACATTTATAAATTTACACTGTTTGAGTGATTTAGAGATATTATCTCTTATGTTTAGGTGTATGTGTATGTTATTTATTTATATAATTATATATAAGTAATTATCAAGTATAATGAAAATGTGTTAAGTTAATGAACAATCATGTATATTTATATATAAATGGTCATGAAAATACAGCAAATGTTAGTCATGCATAGTCATGATCATATGTAATAATGGATGGAGCATCTATGGATATGTATGTGAACCATTAAGTTGAGGTCCCATTAACTAGTAAGCGTGGAAAATATGGATTATCATATGAGCACACATGCGAGCGTATTGGTGTATGTGGTAGTTATTATCTCGGCACTTGCATAATACGGATGCAAACAGATCTCTTCCCCACTTATACCATTTCCTCTAAATGGTTAAATTGATTTAGTTTCCTTGAAAGTATGTCTATGTGCTACTTTGGAAAATAATAGTTACCAACGGGTAACTAGCTCCAGTATAACTGAAGAGATATTAGATGTTACGTTTTAAAGTCCTACGAACATTGTTTTGAAAATTCAGTACACTATTTATATTTTAAAGATTTTATACCTTAGTAGAATTCATTGAAAAAGGAAAATTGGTATTTCAGAAAAAATGAGAAATATTTTGTAAAGCATATAGCATTGCATCGACATGTGCATTTGGAAACCTACTGACTGTTTATCACTCACCATTGTTTGCTTGTGTGTGCTAGGTAAATCTTACTCTTGAACTGTCAAACTCGATTGCAGCGGAGGCACTAAAGGGTAGAGCAGTAATATAAATTTTATTTTCCGCACTTTGCTACATTATCTTTAGACAATAGTACTTTGATTTTGAACTCTATTTTCTTTACGTTGTGAGTTTTGTAAACGGCCAAGTTTACTATTTACTTTTAGAATTTTATTACTGTTTGTTTCGATTTTTAATTATCAGGATTTTATATATATGAAATTAAATGATCCTAAAGAATGAAGAAAACATTTTATATGTGTTATTAGCATTGTCTAAAGAGCCTAAAATCTTTATACTTAAAAAATGATACGAAGTGACAACTCTTTAGTTGGGTCTTCAAGCTTGGGTAAAGGGGTGTTACATTAGAGATTAGCTGGAGTTTGTTAAATGTTAGTTAGACTACTTTATTAAGTAAAATGTAAAAATAAAAATAGAGAATGAAAACACTTTGAAAGTATTTTCATTTTCTGTTTTTTATTTTTTTATATTTTTCTTCACATTTTTAGCCTAACTAACATTTTAGCAAACTCTAATCAAACTTTAAACTAACCAAATTACACATAACTCAAAAAGAAAAAACAAAAAATAATTATGTTATCAAACAAGCCCTAAATTAATTAGTTTTAATTATTCAATTTAATTTAGTTGTGATAAATCCAAAATTTGTGAGTTCAAACTATATTATGTTTAACTTAAAATTAATATTCAATAATCCATTGGGTATGATAACCCTATTATTTGTTATTACTTTACAAAATAATTTGTGCTCTTGCGAGTCAATCTTCTCTTGTTATTTCCCTATAATATTTTCTATCTAATTCTACAATTTACTTTTGGTTTGCATTATAATTTATAAGTATCCAAAAGCACAAGAAAACAACCAAAAGAGAATTAAGAAAGACTAGGTAAATCAATTTCTTGCATAAAAATAGCAGTTTTCATGACATGTCTCTATATAAGTGAAATGCATATGATTATTCATCAATTTAATATATAGTTACCTTTTTATACTTGATATTTACGTTCAGTGCAATAAATTGCTATATAGCACTCATTCACAGGAAAATATGGGACAATATCCCTACATTACCCATACTATGTGAATTTGTGAATTTGCCCTTAGTAAAAATATAAAATATCATTTATGCCCTTGGTAATGTTTTAAAATTACAAATATACCCTTAATAAAAATATAAAATTCCAACTTTAACTTTGGTAGTAACACCAAGTTTCTATTTCCTTAAATTTTAACAAAATTACCATTTTGCCTTAAGTGTATAGAAATTAATAAAAACTATATAGAAAATATTATTTTAAAACACACACACACATATATATATATATATATTTAAAATAACAACTAAATAAGAATAACTTCTTGTATAATTTGCATGAATGAAAATATACTTTATACCAATAAATATTTTTTTTCAAATTATATTTTAAAAGTGATGAAATTACATTTATACCCTTATAGCCCATATAAACATAAATACATATATATATATATATATATATATATATATATATATATCTATTATGCATAAGCACACACGCGCGCGCACACACACACACACACACACACATATATATGCACAGAGGCAACATTGATGAGGTGAGAAGAAGAGAAAGAGAAGAATAGGAAAGAAGAAAAGAAAAGAGATGAGATGAGTCACGACATAAAAAAGAAAAGAATAAGAGAATAAATTAGGAGAGAAAAGAAATTTATCAAATTTTAGAATCTTAAAATTTACTCCAAGACTCTTTATTTTAATAAATATGTGGATTTTCCATTTAAAGAGAATTATATGTTAAACAATAAATGCATTTTATTTAATGTTGATTAATTTAAATTTAACTTTACAAGGTTTTATTTTTATTTTTAAAAAGGATAAATAAGTAAAATTCAAATTAATTATTGAAACTAACAAAATAAAATTAAACAATAAAGAGCATTATTAGAGCTGTTTATTTAATTTGACTCTCTAATATAAAAGATGCTCTTTACTTATAAAAATATGCTCTTTAATATAAAAAACATTGTTGGAGATGCTCTAATAGGTTTTTAGCAACTATCCCACTCCAAACTATTGCCATAACTCTTATTTAATTAATTTCTTTTAAAAGTAAAAAAAATATTAATAAATAACTATATATATATATATATGGCAACAGTCATTTTCTAAATCATAGCCAAATTCTGATTAAAATTTTTTAAAATAAATAAAATTTATAATTTAAACAATAATTACTGATTGTACAAATTTGGCTACAGCTACTATCTAGACAGTCACCAACTCGTAATTATTTATTTATTTTAAATAAGATTTATTTGGAAGAGGCGCAAAAATACCATTGTTACTTTGGCGATAGTCTCCTTCATAACCGTTGCTAAACTACAATCTCCAAATCTACTTTTACTAGTAGTGTTATATAAAGTAATATGGACAATAAGGTTACGGATTCATCACAACTCTTAGCTAGTCTTAGAGTATCAGACTCAAGGATAAACGATGATAGCTTGCCTAAATAAGGTTAAGAGGCTACTACAAGGTTTCACTAAATGTACCATAGTTTAGATACCATGGGTAGAGACATTGATGTTAATGCCTTGGCCAATTGGCTACAGTCCCAAACCTAAAATGAAAGAAAAATATCATATTGGTATATCATTGCTCTCTAAGCATTAATGAACCTACAAAGGAAGTGTTGACAATGCAAGTCTAAAGAACTCATTTATGAAAAGATCCAATTATCAGCTATCTAAAGGAACGAAAGCTCTCCACAAACAAGCTGGAATCTAAAAAGCTGAATTATCAGTCTATCAAACTATGTCCTAATTGATGATGTACTTTATAAGAGAGGTTTCTTTCTCCCATACATGCATTGCTTGGACCTAGATGAGGCAAAGTATATGCTCCAGGAAATACATGAAGAAATTTGTGGCAACCGTATGGCAAAGAGGTCAATATCACACAAGGTCATCAACTAGGATATTATTAACCTAACCAGGCTAACGACACTAAGGAATTTATTAAGAGTGATAAAAGCCATTACTTTACCAACATGCCTAAGTAATCCCTAGAGAACCTCACCTCAATCAAAAACCCCTAGCCTTCTGCATAATGAAGGGTGGACCTCATCAAACCTCTACCCACAGGCTGGTCCTAAATAAGTATGTGATAATGACGATTGACTATTTCACTAATTGAAACTAAACCTTTAACAACCATTATAGAAGCTAAGACCTACAATTTCATCTGAAGGTCGATTATTTTCCATTTTGGAGTCTTTTATGCCATAATGACTGACAATGAAAAGCAATTTAACATTGAAAATTATAAGAGATGTGCATGAGCTCGAGATCAAGAGTTTCTAATCATTCTACCATCACCCCAAAGGCAACAGCTTGATAGAGGCAGCTAACAAAACGATTAAGCATAATATGAAGACCAAGTTGGACTACTTGAAGAGTGCCTAGGTTGACTAGTTACCCAAAGTGTTATAGGCCTATTATATCATTGCAAGGATTTCGATAAGAGAGATCCATTTCTCCTTTACATTTAGGGTAGAGATTGTAGTACCAGTTTAGATTAGAATGCTAAATTATAGGATCATGTATTTTCAGCCTAAATAAAATGAAGCCTAGCTTCAAAAGGAACTAAACTTCCTTAAAGAGAAGAGGAACTCAACTAAATTAAAGGTAGAGTAGCCTATCAGATGTGTTCTGAAAAGTATTAGAATTTATATCCTTGAAGAGGATAATAAGCTAAGAGAATATTTGTTTTTCTTAGTTTATGTTTTTAGACAAAAGATATAATTCTCAGCTTACTAATCAATGAAAGCTTATGTTTTGCTAAATTCATTGTTCTTTTCATGCAACATTTGGGTACAAGTACAGGGATAATTCTAACCTATAATGGTTTAGAGGTACGATATGACACCTTCCTTGCTAGTCTACTAGCTCAATTATACAAGTTTCTCCCTTGACGATGAAGTTGAATTGATGAGGCCACGGACTAACAACTTTGTGACACATCCAACAAGGGTCTACTTTAAGTTTACTTAGGTTTCCTTTGAGGCCAGAATCGGATAATAAGGTTAATAAGCCTCACTTACTAATGGGTCACAAAGGTGGACTAACATCAATTAAGAAGGATCCTCATACACTATGTAAACTTGTGTGGACCTATAAAGTTATTGGATCATATAATGTTGATGTGGTCGACAAGAACACTACATATGAGAGTCCAACATAAGAACACCTCAATGCTCCTTAAGGGAGGTTGACAACTATGAAGATTTCAAGAAAAGTTTGGAAGACCCTAAAAGATCCTACTAATAGGTGTAGGTAATTAACCTAAGGTTGGCTATAAACCTCACCTAAAGAAATCCAATATAAGGAAAGCCTTAATACTTTTTAAGGGAGGTTAGTAGCTAAGAAGAAAGTTGAACGGAAGCTCAAATAATCCAAAAAGGAATCCCATAAAAGGTTCAGGTGTCTAACCCATGGTCAGCTAGGTAGCAAACCTAAAGGACTTTGCTACAAGAATTTTTCTGGATCAAATATTAACATAACCTTCCTCTTCCATTATAAATTATACCAAAAGAAAGTAAGGGAGTTGAGGGGACAAATAAGATGCCTAAATATAGTTATGTAAGTTCCCTCGCACCACCTGCTACTTTGGAAAATCAAGGCAAAATGTCATAAAAATCATACTAAGATAGGAATTTAAGAGGAAAATAGAAAGTAAATAAAGAAGGCATGTGAGCAAAAAGGTTCACAAATATTCTATGTGAAAATTGAATTAAATATGAGTAATATTACTTAGAGAATGGGGCAAAAGATAAAGGAGATACTTAAAATGTATTTACAAAGCAAAAGTAAAATTAAAAGAAAAAGAAAGGCAATAGAGATAGTAAATAACCATAACAAAGATGGGTATCAGCAAAAGCTTTATTCTTCAACTCCTTCACCAGTCCCTTCATCCACCTTAAACTCTAGCTCAGCAACAATTCTGCTAATGGCTATCTAGGTTTGGATCATAGTTGGAGGATCGCTTGCTTCCTCGAGACATTCAACCCCACTTGCACCAACCTCGGCCATTTTTGTAACCTCTTTAACGACTACCTGGTTAAGAATGGTCATATTAAAGTCGAGAATGGTCATATCAAGATCTAGAAGGATCTCTCTTATTGCAATCCTCATGAGCATATATCTGGTCACCAATTATTCATTACCTTGCTCCTCGGACAGCAATAGTTTAGCTTCCAACTCAACCTCCTTCCTCTTTAGATGCTCGACCTCATCCTCCATTCTTTGAATCTCAGTTTTGCTCTTCTTAAAAGACTTTTCAGTCTCATTCTCTAAACCCTTGAATTATTTTTCCAAGTCTCTCCCTCCAGCACTATAGCTTTAGTCTAGATGTTAGCCTTAACATCTTGAGGGAGTCATTCACTTTATAGTTTTTCAAAGCTATGTCAAGAATCTTCTGTCTGGTATCATACTAAACCTTAATGGCTAAGGACATAAAGGAATAGGCAGCCTATGCAACAAGGAATAAAGCTTTAACTCCTACTAGACCATAAGACATAGAAAACTTACTGAAGAAAAGAGGCATAACTCATGATGAGAACTTTTTTCTTATTCTCATCTACTAAGTTGGTCAGCTCAACTTGGTCCTTCTTTACTCAAATACTACGAGGCAGGTAGGCTACAACACACCTCATAAATACAATAAGGCTCTTGGGAACCTATCTTTTCCCTATGATAACAACCTCGATGTAGATGGGACCCGACAATAGCTAGGGTTGTAAGGGTTAAGGTCTCTTCGAAGACTATCTCCTAGTCACATTGATAATAGGAAAGACATGAGCCTAAACTTGTTCCTCCATAGCTAGGTCCCCTTCATAGCATAGATTCTTTTCTCAACTTCCTCGTCTACAAGACTTTGAAAGCTCGTCCATACCTTGAAGTCAACGAGGCTTGCCTTTTACTTTCTAATAAAGTTTTGAGTATGATTATAAAAAAGGGATCCACTTAGAGAAAAATAGGAATAAGCAAGAGATTATTAACATTTATAAATGAATTTAAACATAATAAGAAGCTTGAAAATGAGAGAGGTTGTCACCCTCAATTCGTTCAACCTTCCTCCACAAACATCCCTAAATATATAATTATTTTTCAGCAGGCATCTAGTTGTCTTTTCTCAGGACCCTTATTCTACACTACATTAATTATGGATGCAAACTTATAATGCTCAACTAGTGTGACATGATATATTGTCACCATTAATATAGTAAGGACTAGGAAGATTAACCTATCATATCTAACACTATTTTATTCTCCCCTAATAAAGAACCAAAGCTTCACATAGTCCTTAGAAGGGAGGTTAGACATGATTATGATGTCCCCATAAGTTGCAGAAGGTGGAGGGTGGCCATGCTTAAAAACATATGGAAGATGCCAGGGAAAACCTATGCCAATAAAAGGGCAGCAATTTAAACTTCAATATCATCCTTCTCACCCAGGTTAGGAGCTTTGCTGATTAGGACACTTTATAGTAATTTTTTATATGACCCTAAACCTGGCCAAATATATAACAATAATTGCTAAAGATAATCTATCTAAACCTCTCTCCTCATCGTTCAACCCTACTTCTACAAATGTGGTATTCATACTAAAGCCACCCACTCCATAACACCTGTCCATGACTGATTAGACTCCTTAAAGTCAAAATTTAGCATTAGATACCTAGATCCCTTCTCTCTTTAAAAAGAGTCAACCTTGAAGTTTTGCTTAGTTGGAGATCGAGGAGAGACACTAACCTTCTACGAAAGAGATTTGATAGAGATAGACTAGACTTGAGGGATACATCCTGCCTATTGGACCTTCTTCTTTAGGTGCATCAATCATTGTAAAGCAACCATCACTAAAATCCTTTGAGGAGTTAAGGGGACTCACTTGCCTCTTAGAAGATGGGTGCGTATGAAGCTTAACCATGTCTAAGAAAGGCAAAATTAGAATATCAAATAACAGCTTTCTAAGGTAGGACAGTTCTCTTACTCACCTAGCCTCCACCTAACCTGGGCAGAGCTACAACTTCCCCCCTACAAGGGCCTAAAAATGGGACTTTCAGTCATAGCCACCTCATATCTCATGGGTCATTTCTTCCATTAGCCATTGCCAAAATTCTCTAAAAGAGAAAAAAGAAGAATGAAACTTACTTCAAATAACTGCTTGCAAAGTTTCTAGTTATGATAAGGTAGATTTGTGCCATAGGGGTGAACTTTGATAGTTTGTAAGGAAAAGAAAAGATTTTTAAAGTTTGGAAGTCCTCATGATGGAAAATGAAAGCAAGGTTATAATTCAAAAAAACTTTTCATAGAAAGGTTAAATATTACAATGAAAATGAAGAAAGAAGGTGGAGGAGTTGTGATTAGCAGTAATGGTCAAAAGCTTTAGAGGATGTGGGACACATAGTGCAACCCTAACTGTGCGACATCTATGATCAATGCCAATGACCTATATCACTCCATTCATATGCATTTAAAGCCCATGGACAGTTATTATGTCACGAGAGGTCCAATCTGCAATGATTAACTATGCCAACTTTCTTCTATAAAATATGTTATAGTTATTACATCAACAAAAAACATACGATTGCTTAGGAATCTAGTGAGGCAACATCTAAACCTTTCATAGGATCTCAACCTTCAAGTTGCATGTCACCTTCAACCTTCCAATATTAGTTTTCAAAAGTTAGGTGCTCTTCCTCTCCTCAAGTTTAACCTCAACCCTTTCCCTTTGATTAAGACAAGAGGCTAAGGGTGTATCTATATAGGCTAAAATCTACTAACCTAATCCACTAATCATAAGCTTAAGCACAATGCATTAGGAAACAAACTCAAAACATTTAAAGGTCCAACAACGCCTACAAGTTTAAAGCCCTATGCACATTTAATTCAATGGTAGGTAAATTCCAAGGGATTATGAAGGCTTTTTCTCTTAAGAAAGACTGAATATGCAAGCAAAGGATGAACATGTCTTAACTTGCCAGAGAAGGAAAAGCCTGCACGCTATCTCTCTAGAGCGAGTTGCCATCTCACTTGTCTAAAAAATAAGACTATCAGCTACATGATCAAGAAATCTCTTAAGGATCTTAATACCATCAAGATACAGACTTATGATGGGCTATGACGGTACCATAATATGAAAATGGTCAACCTCATCTCTTACTATACCGATCTAACACTAAGAAGATTTAGAGAATGAATAATCAATAATTTAGCCAAAGATTATGATGCCAAAGATCCACAAAGAGGGGCAAGATAGAGCATACTAGTTTTAATTAAATTACAAAGTAAATTAGTAAACCATAAGGTTCTTTAACCTCAATTAAGTGGAATTTGTAAAGAAAGAAATTAGAAAACCATAATTTTATTTCTTATAAAGTGAAAATTACAAACAAGGTAGATTCTGCTCTTCAACTGAACGACTGACATCTTTTTATAGGCAATGTTGAACACTATTCAAGATAAGGCTTTAAAGATTATAGGCTTCTAAGATATGGACATGTGGCCTTATCTTATATCACAACATATTGATATTGTGTTACAATACAACACACTAATAGTGCAATTATTATTCACAAGACTATTAAACTTTAATAATGGGCTCATGAGATGGTGACATATTTGTATCAACAATAGACATGGACCAATTATCTTTTGGATCTTGAACTTGGAAGGAACCTTGCCATACTGAATTTGCCTAGTCAAATATTATCTTTGGGGTACGGGGGTCCTTATCGGTTTATGAAGATGAGTTAATTCCTTATGGTTGAAGTAATAATTGTAATCATATTTGTTTGTCCTGCCATAGGCTTTGAGAATACTCTAAAGAATATCCAAATTCACAAATTGCATCTATTTCAAAGGAAAACCAAATCTCATTTGAAATAATTTTATTTTGTTTCAAAGTTGAATTATTGGTATTCACAGAATTGATATTGGTGCTCAAATATTCTTGTGACCAAGTTAAATGACAAAGTCATATACATCTCATGTCATTGTTAAAAATTAAATTACCCATTACTTATAGAGAAACAATAGCAATTAAAAGTAATGATGATAAATACTATATTAGAGTTAGGATATGAGAATTTCTTCTTTGTTTGACCTATCCATTTGAGATGAAGATAACTAATTCAATATTCATGTATTCATTAAAAGCAAACCAATTTAGGAAAGACCTTTACAAAGAAATTTTTGAGACTATCAATTTTGAATTTCTAATTTATGACTTTTACTGAATTATCTATGAATTCCAAATCCAACGTACTATTCTAGAATTTAAAACAGTTTTGGTTTTTTATTCAGAGTCCATTTTAAATAGTTTGGAATATTCTGGGTAAATTATGGTAGTTAGATGGATGTCTATGGTCGTTTGGGCACTAATTTTAGGTTAAACTAAATTTTGTGGAATTAACTACAATTACTGAAATCTATTTGAGTCTTTATTTTCATACAGGAATAATTTGTAATAAATAACTTATTGTCCGTACAAAATTCCAAAATTAATATAAGTTTATGTGGACATTATGAATAGGTGTATTACCACTTAATTATGTCAATTGATTGAGTATAGGACAAGTTTTGAATTCATTATTATGATAGTTATATAATTTTAGTAAATTGCAAGTATGAAATTAATATAGTAATTAACCAATTATTATGTTGGATTTGTACTACTATGTTTATTATGTATATTGGAATATAAGATGTGTTATACATGTTCTTTGAAAAATAACTAGGCTACTTATTGTGTAGACTTAGTATATATGCCTATATAAGCATAATAATGTATGATAGACTATAAATTGTACATTGCATATAGTTGGTATTATGGAAGCATACTATATAAATGTTTGAGCTTGATCATGACAAACTATATAAACTATAAAAAATAAATAAAAAAAAAGCTTGAAATATTTACTAGGTAAGCTATAAAAAAGATTAAAATGCTTACTGTGTTATGCTATAAATAAGATTAAAATGCATGCACACCTATGAGATGATATGTGATTATAAGTAAGTTTGAAATGCTATTTATGTGTAAATCCAACTATTACGCACTAAGTTTAAGTATCATGAAAGTATTGCATTATAAGAATGTTATGTGTTTATATGTCAAGCAAGATTTTAAGCTTTTGAATATACTTTATTGTCCATAATTGCAGGTAGAAGTTGATGATTTATTGACAGCTCAAGAGAGAAATCCTTTAGGACAAGAATAAGTTTTATTTGCATTAAGTTATGCATTTTCAAATATTTTGTTAGAAAAGTTTAGGAATGTTATTTATTAATTTATCAAAGTATGAAATTTCTTTTTGGCAAGTTAATAAAAATTAAGTTTATCAAAGTGTTACATGTGACGGTCAAAGCATGGGGTTTGACCATCTATCTGAATTTGATTAACCGAAAGTTTTAAATACTTTTGTAATTGTATATGTTTTGTTTTGGTAGCCACCCCAATCTCATTTAACTTATGAAATATGGTTAAGATGTGTTAAAATAACTCTTGATGAAGAGAGTCAACTCAAGATTGGCATTGCTAAATAATTTGTGTAAGAGAGAGAGTTTTAGTACCAAATAAGTCATGAACATCGTTAACTTTTCTTTCAATTCTTCTAAATGTTTTGTTTTGCAATAATATATTATGTATTTGCCAATTTAGGATTGATTTGGCCCGAGTAATCCTCTTTTTTGCATCATATGATTCGACAACTCTTAGATTTTGAAGCTTAAGTATATATTGATGTCAATTAGAATAAGAATATTCCTCTAAGTGGAGGAAAATAAGTTCATAATAATAAAGCAAGGTTATTTTTATTTTTTTTTATGGAAAAATGGTTAAAAAGAGAGGTTAATTGGTATTGAATCTTGTCTATTTACTATTTTTTAAATATCGAATCTTAAATTTATTACAAATGGATTAAATTTTACTTGTCCACCATGTATCTTCCATAAAGTAAAGAAGATAAAATTCATGATTTAGTTAATTTTGATTTATTTTTTAATAACAAATAATAAAAGTCATAAAAAATATGACATAGAATATAAAATTTTGAATTATTATACTACACTATTTTTTTATTTCACCGAAATATTACATATGTTTGATTACGAGCGTAATTGATCTAGAAGAAAATAATTTGACTTGTAAATGTTTATGAAAAAATCTACACAATTGAGAAATTGACATTTTCAATCTTATAGATAAACCTGTAAGAAAGAAAACAAATATTAATGACCTTTAGATCGGTAGGTGTTGCCAGCTTAAATACCCTTCGATGTTCAAGTCAATTTTTAAATGTAGAGTATATAGTTGTGTGATTACATATGATTTCATACTTTGTTCATGGAGAGCTTTGTATTTATAAAGCTTAAAAATCAGTGGTTTATTAAACCTTAATTGTCCCAACTTATTTGATAACTTTGTGGAATTTTCTCATATATAATAAAAAATATTTAAGAGGATATATTTCTGCTCATACAGTAAGCCTTATACACTTTATTAAAAATCATATATAATAATAAATATTTTAAGAGAATATATTTTTGCTCATACAATAAGCTTTATACACTTTATCAAAAAGACATATAGTTCATAAAAATATAAAATATAAATAAAAATTATTCCAATTAAATTATTTTCTAATGATATGCCTTAAGGTCACGTTTGGTATACAAAATATGTAAGGATGAGAGAGGATAGGATGAGAAAGAAAATGATGAGATAAGAATAATATTATCCATATTTAGTGTTAAATAGAATTAAAAGTAGGATTACATATTCTGGATTTAGTGCACAAGGTGATAGGATAGAATAAAAAATATTTGTATAAGAATTTTTAAAATATATATTTATACTATACAAAATGAAAATTTGAGATTATTTTAAAAAATTAAAAGCCGCTCTAATTTTACAAATCGACCCTACAATCAAATATGGTTGTGATGGTAGATTAAAAACTACAAGTCAATGGTTGTTCGTGCATTAACTGATAGATATGGTTGTGATTATTAGTGAAATATGAACCTTATTTATATGAAAAACTACTTATAATTGCTGCTATTGGTTGGCAGTGACTCAGAAAGTATGGATTGAATAAAGATATAGATTTTTTTTTTGCTTTGTATATAAAAATCAAAGTCAAAATTTAAAGAAAACGTGTGCATTGCAATTTAAATATGTCTATATATACTTAGTTTCACATAAAGTTATACATATTCATTAATTTCAAGTCATAAGTATTGATTTTACCTTTACAAAATTACTAATGCAATGAATATGTAACAATACTCATAACTATTATTCTAATAACACAACCTAAGATAAAATCATGTATCCACTCATTGTTTGAGTTTTCACTTCTATGTATGGAACCTACATTTTTATTCATTGAATTTGCCTTAACAGTTTTTTTTATTCGACGTTCAATATATTTAAGATAGGCAATTTCAATTTTTTCAATTGTTGGAAACGACTGATACAAATTATTTTTGAAACCATACACTTGCTCTTGACATTCAAACCATAAACTATATATGTCAGGATGTCTACCTTTGAACACAATATATGCTCCTTTCTTTACCATTAAATATTTCTACATGTAATATATTCAAAATTTAATGCATCCATATTTATAACAAAAATATTTGCAAGAAATTAAAATATCACAACCAACAAAACAAAAAACAATTTTAAAGTAACATAACATAATAAATATGTCTTAACTTGCCAAATACACAACACATATCCAATTCTACAACATAAAAAACAAAAATATACAGAATGTCCATAGAGTTCAATTTTCTAATTGTCAAAAAATATAACAGAATATCCATCTAATTAGCTACACTTTAATAAAAAAATACAATAATAATCAAAATTTTATAAATACAAAGTGAACACCCACCAAACATAGATAAAAAAATAACAGACATTTTCAAAATAATCAAATAAAGGGGCATAATTTATAAAGCCGGCCAAAACTATAAGCCTTCTGGGCACCTTCAAAATTTTATGAATACAAAGTGAGTTTTTTGAGAGTCGAGTACTTGTCAACATTTGGGGTGCTTCTAATATGGGATGAAATAGCTATGACAGGTGAGAAGTTGAGATTATACAAACCTGACATGACTTTTCTCTCTGTTTTTTTTCTTAGAGAATTTTGAACAAATAAAAGAATGAGATGGAAAAAGGGTTTTAGTTGGTGTTGTTGCATACGAAAAAGGAGAGACATACCACTATCAATAAAGGGGGGGTTTGTAATAAGCAAGAAAAATAAACAAATAAAAAGATATTAATTAAAAATAAGATAATAAAAAAGAAAAGGGTGCTAACAACTCTCTCTAAATTTTGCACAAAGGAAAGGAAAAAATCTTTAATTATTTTCCTCTCTCTTTGTTTTTACTAATTTTCCTTGCCCTATGCAAGTATACGAAAGAGAAAGAAAACAAAAATATATATTTTGTTCAATTCTTACAAGAGATTCGATAATGAATTTGAAGCAGAGTGAGAAAAGATTGAAGCTGAGCATAGATCGGATAGGGGAAGTACAAAAGAGACAATTGTGGGTGGATTAACTATGACGACAAGGGCTGATGAGGCTAAGATGATGATAACTACGACTGGATTGCAAGAAATTGATATATGTTTACGAAAGAATTTTGCCAAAAAGGGCGAGGGCAAGATGCTAAAATGGAAGCTTACATAATTGATCGATTAGATAGCTAGGGCAATCATGAAGAAGAGCGTATTTTCTTTTCTTATTTTTTGTCCTATCCCAAATTATCGAGTGGGATAAGAGGCAATATAAAGTAAGAAATCAACCGAATATATGTAATTTTAAAATTTCATATCCCCTCTCTTTTTTTTCATTACTAAACACCGGATATGACCATATACACACTTTGATCCTCCTAGGGGTGTTCAAAATTAAATCAAATCAACTAATTCAATTCAAATTAATCCAATCCAATTTTATTGGTTAAATTGAATATAATTGAATTGGATTAGATTTAAAATTTTCAAATTTAATATAACCAAATCGATCTAATACTGTCATATATTTATTATTTAATATATATATATATATATTTTATTATATAAGGGAAGTCACCCTTGATAGGTTGGAATGTGCATGCAATAAGGCACATATGTAATAATTCTTTTACAATCATATTAATTTTATATTTTTAAATATTATCACATATGTAGTATGTGTCACAAATATAACATGTATCATATATATATCATAGCATTAATTACCTAATATATATTATGAATGTTAAATAGATTTAATACATATATAACTGTATTAATTTTATATTTTTAAATATTATCACATATATTATACATGTAATATATATAAAATATTAATGCTGAAAATCTTTATTGGTTATTATAATTTTAAAAAAATATTAGTATAATTAGTAATCTTGGATTGAATTTTAAAATGTAATTGAATTAAATTGAATTACAAAATAAAAAATCAACTGAATTATTAATAATTTTGATCAGTTGACATCCTTCCCGTCCCCTCCCATCCCTCATTCTTAAACACGACCTAAGGAAAATAAGAGGAATAGGCCAGTCAGTGATCCAACGCTTAAAATGCGAGCCTCTAAAATCAGGGTCCTTAATTTAACGCCACGCGTAGGAATAGATTCGTACATAAAGTTGGACACTTTCGTAATTTCATGGAAACAAACGGCATATAAAATGAACCGCTCCTTTGGGGTCTATAAATACCCAAACACTTGCTTGAAAACCGAAGCCAGTGAGAGGGGGAGGGAGAGGGAAATAGAGAAAGAAGAGAGCTAGAAAAGCTCTGTCTGAGTGTAACAGAGGAGGGAAAGAGCTGGAAGAAATTGGGAGATCTCACCAGAAATTTCTCCAACCCCCTAAATTCGTAGGCATTTACGTTTTGGACCTCCCTTTTTCCTTTGTTTTCTCCACGACGGCACTTTCAGAAGCAGTTTGATCTGAGAAATGAATCGTTTAGGGTTTAAATCCGTGGTCTATCATGGCGACTTGTGTTTGGGAGAGCTCGACGCAATTCCGGTGAAGGACCAGAGTTTTCAGTTCCCAAACAACGAGATTCGAATCCATCGCATATCTCCGCAGAGCGAACGATGTCCTCCTCTCTCAATTCTCCAAACGATTTCTTCATTTTCGGTTCGTTGCAAGCTCGAATCGTCATCGCCTGTTGAACAGCCTCATTTGATCCATTTACATGCCTCTTGCTTCTACGAATTCAAGGTCGCCACTGTGACAATTGCTTTGATTTTTTTTTTCTCGGAGTTTCCCGTTTGGTTGGCGAGAAAATGTAGCACTGGTCGTTAATTGAATTTCTAGAACTTTTACACTGCTCGCCTGTGCATTTTCACTTAGTTTTCAGTGATGCCACTTCTATAGTACCAATTTTTAGTATTTTTATTTTCTCTGCTGAAGTGTTTGTTGTAATGATGAATTTGATTGGGTTGCAGACTGCTGTTGTCTTGGTTGGGGACGAAGAGATTCACTTAGTGGCGATGCCGAGTAAGCAGAAGAAGTTTCCTTGCTTTTGGTGCTATTCAGTTCCTGGGGGTCTCTATAATGCTTCTTTAGGAATGCTGAATATGCGGTGCCTTGCAATTGTCTTTGATCTCGACGAGACCCTGATTGTTGCCAACACTATGAAGTCGTTTGAGGATAGAATCGAATCTCTGCGAGTTTGGATTGCGCGTGAGACTGATCCGCTGCGTCTATCTGGAATGTCTGCTGAAGTGAAGCGGTACATGGATGATCGATTGCTGTTGAAGCAGTACTTAGAGAGTGATTGTGTCGTGGATAATGGAAAAATGTATAAGGTTCAAATGGAGGAGGTTCCTCCAGTATCGGACAACCATGAGAAAATTTTTCGGCCTATAATTAGATTGCCCGAGAAGAATATTGTTCTCACTCGCATTAATCCCGAGGTTAGGAGATCCCACTCTTTGAATTTTGATGAAACATTCTTAGAGTTATTTATTTTTGTATTTATGTGTACATTTTAGCTAAAATTGGGTTTTTGGATCAAGAAAGTTTCATGTTTAGATAGATGGAGGGCAATTATAATAGTGCATGAAGACCTTAATTTGACATGGGAATTGATGCCTTCAATAGCTTTATTGAATTTTTACTACAAATTCAAGTTTATTGTCATATCCAATGTGATTTAACTGAAACTTATCAGAAACTATATGATGAAGCTAGTTTCTTAGGCTAGAAAACGATCAAGTGCCTGTGAAATTGTTGAGTTAGCTAAAAACAGATAAATTGCATGTCCGGTTTTAGAGTTAAGTTAGGCGTCTTTATAATGAATTAAATTTATATACTTTTTACTTGTGGAATATTGAGGAATAAATCTCTTTAAATAATTAATTAGGTAGATGATGAATAATTTTTAAGTACATATTTTAGTCACTGTTCGATTGATAAGTTTTCTTTTGGACTTCTCTATATTTTAAAATCATTTTTCTTGTTTAGAGAGTTAGCACCTACTAAGGTTTGTTTCTCATGCTTCTGCCATTCTTATTAAGTTATTATCTGCCTATTAGTTGTTATCTCTTAGGACACCTCAAATGAGAAGATTTAATGAATTTAAGCATGAGATCCATCCCAAATTTCCCCTGGCTTGTTTTGTGATAACAATGTTGATGAAGTTGAAGTTATATTTGTGCCAGTCCTTGCCTGCTTGATCAAGGGACCATGGTGTTATTGGAGCTCTGGCAAGTACCAATAAAATTTTGAGGATATTGTTTTGGTGTCCTGTGAATCAACAGTATATTCATTTGGTTTTGCCTTTCTGGAATTATATTGTTATTCATTCTCTTCTCAATGCAGATTCGTGATACCAGTGTGCTTGTGAGGTTGCGGCCTGCATGGGAAGATTTGAGGAGTTATTTAACCGCGAAAGGACGGAAGAGGTTTGAAGTTTATGTTTGTACCATGGCTGAAAGAGATTATGCGTTAGAGATGTGGAGACTTCTTGACCCTGGCTCACACCTGATAGGTTCAAAGCAACTCCTAGACCGTGTTGTCTGTGTCAAATCAGGTAAGTATTCCTCTTTTTATTGAAATTCTGATTCCCACTTCATGCTTGTAATCTTGTTGCATCATATAGTATCTATTTGTTTATTTAATAAGTGAAGGTTTTAAGAAGTCTTTGAGCAGCAGAATAAAGTACTCAGTATGTAATGGAGGTTGATGCTACTGGTCAGCCAGTAGAATGTTTTGCATAAGTAAATTTATAATGTCAGTGTGTATATATTTTTGTGTGTGATATTTTTTCATTCTTCTTTATATAAAATGCTTCAAATGAAGTTTAGCCTCTTATTGTTTCTAATTTATCAGGATCCAGGAAATCTTTAAATAATGTCTTCCAAGGTGGTATGTGCCATTCAAAGATGGCAATGGTTATTGATGACCGTTCAAAGGTTTGGGAAGATAAGGATCAACCTCAAGTTCATGTAGTTCCAGCATTCACTCCTTATTATGCTCCTCAAGCAGAGGTACGAATTGTATTTTCATAGGCTTATATGCCAAGAAAATTTATTTTCCTGCTTCCTTTTAATTTTTCTAATTTCCTTTTTTTCTAACAGACAGCAAACGCCGTTCCCGTCCTTTGTGTGGCAAGAAATGTTGCATGCAATGTCAGAGGTTATTTCTTCAAGTAAGAGCAGTTTATATTATCTGATTAGTGTTCTTTTATAGTTTTGAGTTCCTGAGACTTCACTTCTATAATGTTTTCCAGAGAATTTGATGAGAACTTATTGCGAAGGATATCAGAAATTTTTTATGAAGATGAGGTGGTAAATTTACCTCCTGCTCCTGATGTGAGCAACTACCTAATGTCAGAGGTATATGAGTTGAAAACTATTTAATTCTTGCTTGGTTGAGTGAATGTCATCATTTATGTTTGTAGTTTTCCTCAATATGACCATGTAGCTTTTTTTTAATCAACAGGATGCTGGTTTTGTACCAAATGGCAATAATAATGCTCCCATTAGTGAAGGAATGAATGGTGTTGAAGTTGAACGTAGATTGAACCAATCTGTAAGTTTTTGTTCTGAGCATTATGGGTTCTGCCATCTTCTATGCAATGCTAACAAAGTGATTAGAATTATATTATGCAATATCAATTTGCAATCCTGTTAAAATGATCTTTTTACTATTTCTGCTGGTTTTATGGGTGCCTTAATGTTTAAAAGTTGACATTTTATCTTCATTTTTTCAATTATTCTTTTCAGGATGATAGGCATGTTTTGGACTTGGCTACTAATTCTATGCCAAATAATGTGGAGTTGAGATCTGAAACCTCAAAGCCACCTGTTGCAATCTTTCCAAATGCTACAGGTCCTACATCTTCAAGACCACTCATGCCTTCACAGAGTATGGGTTTCATTCTTATAAGTTTTATAATGTCTTGGATTTGAAAGCTTGATACATGATATTCCTTTTCATATGCTGTCTTCTTCTAATTTCTTTCTGCTTACATTTTAGAACCTGGTTTACTTGGACCTCCTGTTAGACGAGACAGCTTTTCTGATCGTGATTATGACATGAAAAAAGGAATCCTTCCGATGAAGCATATAGATTTAAGGAGTCAAAGCTCAGGTGAACCTCCGCTTCTATCTAGATTACCCACACAACTTCCAACATCTTCAGTTGAGGCACAGGGCGGCCAGCTGGTGGAAGATGATGTCAAAGGTCATCTTAATAATCGAGCTTCAGGGATTATTAAAGAATCCGATGCATTAAAATGTGACAAGCCAAGAGTTCTTCAGAATTCTTCTAATACTACTCCAGGTTCTACCGCCATTGGTTTAGTCTCACAAACACCAGAAGTGAAGAATGAAGAGGTCATCCAAGTTTTCTTAACATTATTCTGGAATCACACACTAGATTTAACATTTCTTGTTGTCAAACTAAAAAAGTATCTTATCTGCATAAACTTGCTTATCTGCAGGCATACAGTGGACCTGATTTACAAAAGCAGAATCTCACTCTTGACAGTCAGCCATCAGGTAGGTGAATTTATCATATTTTCTAGCAGTTTGTATGTCAAAACAATTGGGTGCTGTTGGATTGATCTGCATTGCAACAAGTCTTCTCACATCCAGCAAAATTATGAGAGAATTTTGTGTGTTAATAATTTCTTGTTAGTGGTGTACACAATAAATTTTCAAATTTATCTTTACTGTGGTTTATGCTAGTTTGCACTTGTGAAAATTATGGAAGGTGCCCCATTATATATTTTAGTATGCATTACTTCCTGAAATTCTGATTTTAACCCAAAGGCTTTTTTTTCTAGTGTTGATTATCTAAGACTTGCAATTTTTCCACATCTCTTCAAATGCTTGTTTAGTGCATCTGAACCACTCTGAACGACTTGCCCAACTAATGTTTATGAGTCTTTATTCTAAATGAACACAGAGGGCTTTAAATTGTTGAAACTGTGGTTTTGATTCTGGTTGCACCATCTGCTGCTTTTCTGATCTTCTTTCTCATAACCTTTTTGTTATCATTTTGTGAGTTTGATCTTAACCTGTTCTTCATTTATCAAGGATTATAAAATCTCAAATCTCTTTTTGTACTTGGGCCTTCATTATGAGTTAGAATGGTCAATGAGATGAACACTAAAATCCTCCTATTATTTATTGATCAGTGTGCTCTTTTGATGACCGATATTTATCTGGTTTTCTTCTAGCTGATTGTTGCTTCATGCAGATGCTGGTGTATCCAAGGAGCATTCATCATCTTGTAGCAGAGATTTACAAACTGAAGCTGGAAAAATAAACCTGCTCCCTTCCCCTTTCTCTATTGGAGTATTGCAAGAGATAGCAAGAAGATGCAGTTCAAAGGTACAAATTGTTTAAATTTTATTACATTTTATGCAGTTCAAAGGTAAATGTTATTTGAATTTAATTACCTTGCTTGTTTTCGTTGAAGTTGACTATACTGCGTGCTACTTTTCAGGTTGAGTTCAAGTCTGTTATAAGCACCAGCAAGGATTTGCAGTTCTCGGTTGAGGTCAGTAATGCTTTTTGTTTCTTTATTCTTTCGCTTATTTATCTCTCTCTTCCTTTTCCCCCTTTCAAATGTGTATCTTGTTATCTTTAATACTTGATGAGGATATATCAATACCAGGTTCTTTATCGTCCTGTATGAAATTTAGATATCTTTTTACTGAGTTTTTCTTTCTTTTTTTTTCCCTTATAATTTTTTGGTCAAGCTCTTGTTATTGAGTTGGTTATTATGAATTGGATTTTTGATGTTCTTTTATTATGAATTGGATTTTTGATGTTCTTTTAAGTGTTTCTGATAATAAACTGGTAAACTGGTATTTCAGTAATTCTTTATTATAGGTTTTATAGTGCCAAACTAATTGCATAGAACTATAGATGTTGATTAATTTTCTTGTCTTTTCTTTTGGTATGACAAACACAACAGGATGTGTTTTTTTCTTTTTCTTGTAACTTGTAAATTTCAAAGAAACATCTTGGACTGTTGACTCTGACTTGCTTACTGTTGACTCATTGGCATAGGTTTTGTTCACTGGTGAGAAGATAGGTGTTGGAATGGGTAAGACTAGGAAGGATGCACAACAACAAGCTGCTGAGAATGCTCTACGTAGCTTGGCTGGTAAAGACTATTCTCTAGTTTTGAAATTTTTCTTAGTTGTTTTTTGGGTGTTAAGAAGACTTAATTTGTCTTAGCCCTACGTTTGGATATATTACTGTTCAACAATATCATCATTTGAGGACCAAATGTGGCTTGGCCACCTTCATAACTTAGGTGGGTTAAATGGAGTGAATGGATGAGATTGAACTTGAGTAGAGAGAAAACTGCATAGTTTTATTTTCTTGCAGGGTTGTGGGGGAGCATAGATTACAGATGCGAATCCATCCAGAGGCTTTCTTTATAGTTTGACATGATGTATTTTGGAGGGAGAGCTTTTGTTCTTACTGGAACTCAACAATTTTATTGTCTGTTTAGGTGGTTATGCGCCTAAAATTAGTTCTGAATGAAAAATATTTTTTCTAGGTGTGTATATATCAAAAAAGTTTAGCCAGAAAAAGGATTTGAATGATAGTAATTTTATGTGAATTAAGCATATGGAAGGGTGCTGAGTGTTATTTTGTGTGCATGGAATTGCAGAAAAATATGTTGCATATATTACATCTCGTTCTGGAGCAGTTGACAGAGATTTTGACAAGCTTTCCCTTGGAAATGATAATGGATTTCTATGGGACATTATTAATACTGGATCGACCGAACTGCTAAAAGAAGAGTTGCTGCCCAAAGAAAGTGCTTCTGAGGTGGGGAACCTTGATGATGCTTTCAATAGTTGATTTGATTTTGTGTTCAAAATCATAGGTGATGCTTGGATAAAGGGGTATGTGGGCAAGACAATTCCAGATGAGGAGAGTGATTTTCTGGTGAAAACCACTCTTTTTTTGGATTTTGCATCACACCAAGATGTGATAGCTAAAACACTGTACCGGGAGTGAGCTGGCTTCATGTCCGCTGCTGCCTAGTCCGGGGTCCACTAGTTCCTGTTTTTAAGAGGTAAGGGTTTGATTTCAGTCCATAGTTTCTACCCTTTATCCAAGTATTCCCAAGTGATTAAGCTATTTTTTTTTTCTATTTATTTCAGCCTCTTTTTTGTTTTTTTTTTTAATCTACAAAGTTGATTAATCATTTGTTGGTATTGTATAATTAATCAAATAATTATTACTGCAATTCATTAAGGAGTCGGTTCTTATTTATCTGAGGCCAAGCAGGTGTTTTTGTTGCTATAATAAGAAAGACAATAAATTTTGTGTGTGGCATTTAGTTGATTTTTAAACTTGTCAGACATTTTTCATTCTCATGGGATGAAAATAATTTTTCTTCCTGTAAGAGTGAAGTTTCTGAGCTATAAATGATTCTCTTCTTCTTGATAAGTATTCCCTTCTTGATAAGTGGAATACCATTTTAGTTAAATATAGTACTGTTTAAAATTGTTACCTAATTACGTATATTTTTCAGGCTGCAGAGGTTGAACATTGGAGAACTTCCGAAGATGCAGTAAATGAGCAAGTGCAAAAGCGTGCCAATTCTCCTAGGTACATAATATAGAATTAATTATTTTCATATCTTGCATATTTTACGCTTTATTGCTGATAGGCTTGGTATACATAACATAGATATGTTGTTTGTCTGGTCCTGCATTGGAGTCTTAGTGATCTCCAGTTGTAATTTATAGATTTTGTGTAGTTAAACTTAGGATAAGTAATGCGTTTTTGCATTTATGCTGGGCTCACTTTTTAACAGTTTAAGCTCTCTGGTTTATATAATTTCAACAGATGGTGTTTGAGGGTTTTACCGCACATAATTTTTATCATCTCTCTTTCAAAGAGTAAAGTGTCTTGGGGGTTGAGGCCGTCCAACTAAATCTCAGATCTATACATAAATTATTATTATTATTACTATTATTTTAAAATGAAGTTTTCATGATCTTTGAAGATTCTTCTTGACGATGTAATTTTTTTGTTCCCTGTTTATACTATCCATTATAAAATGATACGTTCAAGGAATGCCCAACAAAACTAATCTAAAAGATGCAGTAGAAACAAAAATTAGAGGAAATTATGCTGGGAACCAAAGATATGCATAATACTCTCATTGACTGAAAACAATATAAGTATATGTGGCAGAGAAGATGAGACGTAAAGGTAGCATAAATATCATAGGAACCCACATTGACTTGCGCCCTAAAAATTGTGGTAAAGACATCCACTGATTAATTGAAGTGAACGATTTTGATTACGAAATGTTAACCGGTAGATATTATAAGTTGTGTAAAGATGGTGTTTGGTTTGACTATCATTGCATATTTGATTAAAGCACTTCTATTGCTTATTGAAGTTTACAGTTGGATATTGATTTTCATATTCTGTATGTTCACAGATTGCAACAATCTTCTGCTCCTAGTAAACAATCAAAGGACGAATTACTCCTAGTGTCACAGAACTTATCTCCATGATTGGCTGACAGATTCGGAATAAGTGTAACAGAAAAAAATAAAAAATAGTGGTGGTTTTTTTGAGCCACAAAATGGGATTCAAATTCTGCGATTCTCTCTTTCCCTGGTAAGTAGGAACTTGGAATTAGCACACTTTAGATGAGAAAATGGCACTTTTGTAATAGGAGGGTGGGCTATTTTTTCAACTTCATTTTGTCCAAAGCTTCCCTGCTGATTAGGAGATATATAGGGTTGGAATTGGCCCACAGTGTTTTATACCGTCATCTTGTCTTACGGTATAGGTAAAATCACAACAAAATGTTTTTGCCAAGTCTCTTCTTTGTATAATCAACTTGTTAAAACTTGGTATTTTTGAAAACGTTTATGTTTTATTATTTTATATATGAATTGATAAGTAGCATTTCTTATTTTAGTTGAATTTTATTTGTTTTTACATTTGCATTTAAAATTTATTATAGCCAAACGTAAATTTCTTAGACCCACTGTTTATGGATATGGATATATGACAAGCTCTTTCAGTATACTACCATGCACAAATTTTTAGGGTGTACAATAATAATAGTAATAATAAAGATAATAAAGCACATGCTAATACGAGCTGATCAGAAGAAGCCTGCACATAATCTTCTTAGAGATGAAGAGTCCCTTGATCCCACGACGCCCCCCCACCCCATTCCCCGACAACATCTGAGTTAGCAACTTTCAAAGCAATTTGTTAAAAGAATCTTTATTTGTTTCCAGAGGAGTCTTCTTTAATAAATAAAGACATAGGGTTGCCCATAACAGTTAGGGGACAACAAGTTTTTACTTTCTTTCAAATCAGATCTTTCCTCGGTCTTTTATCAAAATATCTTAGCTTCAACTTCAAAGCTTTTAATAAAATAATGTCTTGGGTAGAATGACAAATTGCGCCCAAAAGTCTTGGGGTTTTTTTATGCCATATCCACCGGACCTATTTAAACTGTTTTGATCAAATTGGAAGAAATTTATTATTTTGTTCAATTTTGAGTGGGATGTACGTAAATACCTCTGACACATGCAATAATTGAATATCAATTTTCAAAACAACGAACTCATCCAATTTCAATAGCCGATAGGCAGGAAATAATACAAAGGAGAAAAATTGCTTTCACCACTTTCAAACTAGCTGTGAAATATATATAAAATTTCTGGGAGAGTTGGATCCGAGAGTTAATTGAACTGTCTGACTTGTATGCGAAACAGCGCACAAGTCCATTATTGTAAATGAAAATTTCACCCCATTTATGTGAATTAGTATGTGCATACTAACTTTAGAGATTCATACAAGAAATTTATGACTTTATTAACGAAGTATGTTGGTCATCATTGACGAAACAGTTCGTCATGATTGATGAAGCAGTTCATCATGATTGATGAACCACTTCGTCAGTGACTAACCAGCTCGTCATCTTTGACGAAGTACTTCGTTAATGTACTAACAGTTTGACAATATATACTTATTATTTAACACTTATTATCTACTTATAATTTACTTTGCTGCACATGTAGTTGGAATGATGGAGATGAAGGTAGATGATATTGTGGTTATTGCTATTTTTTACAGAGACAAATGGGAACAGAAAGATGATGGATACTAGGCTTTTCTTAATTATAGAACAAAAGTAACTGACACCAGAGAGTCCTTCACGTTTAAGGATTTGGAAAATCGAGTGTATGATGCGATTGATGTGGACAAGAGTCAAACTTTGTTGAGAATGAAATATCAGTACAATCAATGCGAATTACATGTTGATCCTCCAACTATTTGAAACGATAGATATCTATCCAATTTTGTTTGGGTTGTGAATCATTTTAGGCCAGTAACTCCATTGTTTGTGGAGGTGTTACCTATGATGCCACAATTTGACATTCATAATGGTTTGAATTCTGTTAGTGGAAGCAACCAAAAAAATTTCAGACTGAAAGGAGAATGTGGTTCAAAATCAATATGTGGCATTTAAACAAATAAGACTTAGGAAATGGACAACATTGGCAAACCAAATACTCAAGTGCCAGAAACTCAAGTACCACAAACTCAAGATCCTCTTAAAATGGTGGAAACTCAATTACCAAAGACAACAATTCCACATTGTGGTACTAATGGAGGTCATTATAGTATAAATGTTTGTCCAGATACTTACCTTCCTATAAATGATAAGTATAAGACACCACATTACAATGATAGTGTAACACCCCTTTACCCGAGCCCAAAAACCTAAATAAAGAGATGTCACTTCAAAAAGGCGATACGAAATAATAATATAAAGAAAATTTCCTTTTGACACATAACCGGAAGATTGAATAAAAATTTTCTTTATTCTTTAAGATAAAATTAAACCGTTAATTTTAATAGCAAAATCAAAATATTTCTAAACCCCCAAAAAAAACATGGTTCTTTACACAAGACCCACAACGTGAAAAAAATTAATGTATCTCTATCAGATTTTTAGTATTATTAAAAGGAAATAAAACTGTGGAACTAATTTGTATTGTTGCCACCCTCCGTCGGTCCGTCACGTCATTGCCAATTTGCTCGACTAGGGTTCTGAATTACCTAAACACAAGAAACAAACAGGAGTGAGTGACAAACACTCAGTAGGTTCCCAACATGCATGTGATGATGCAATGCAATATGCTGAAAGAATGTCAACAGTTATGAAAACATCTTGTTCGTTTCTCTTTTCAAAAGCAACCATCTATGCAATAACTTTTAAAACTCTTATACGTAGGACTTTTCACTTTGCGTAAAATTTAATTATGCTGGAGCTAGTTACCTGTCGGCAACTCTAACTTCTTAAAGTAGCCCACATACATACTTTCAAGGAAATCCTTACACATTTAATCGATTAGAGGAAACGGCATGAGTGGGGATGAAACCCGCTTGCATCCGCGTCATACAAGTGCCGGGGTTACAACCTCCACACGCACCAATACGCCGCATGTGCGCGCATACGAGAATCCAATCTCTCCACTTACTAGTTAGTGGGACCTCTACTAAACGATTCACAAACTTGAACACATATGCTCCATTCATTATAGCTTTAAAAGCCTACGAGTGCATGGTCATATCTATACAATGTATAACTTTTAAAACGTGAGTTGACAAGAAAATAATTTCTCTTGCGTATAACAAAATTTCCATGATGGATTGCAATGCATGCATATACTTATGCCATAGCTAGCAAACTCCATTCTCATGTCATCAATTTACATAGCTTCAAACACAATTAACTTTCATATGCAAGACAACACATGCATTTAAATACTTATATATATATATATGATTTTATCATGCATAACCATAGTTATAAATTCATTCTAATAACTCAAGTTATTATTTACTATATGCAAATCTATCCATATACATACATATATATATATATGTATATATATATATATATAGATTCATACAAATATATCCATGCAAATAGACCTATTTATTTCCAAAGAAACCATTCCAAATAGCATTCTATTTGTAAAGGAAAGCAATTATAATCATATTTAACTCATATTCCAACAACCATACTTTATAAATAAATTGTAATCTCACTAAATTAACCAACATAAGAAGCATAAAATTTCATACTTTTTTAGTTTACAAAGCTAAATAAATATCAAAGTTGGTTTTAGATAAAGTAATCATGGAATTGATTTAAATCTAAGCCCTACACTAGTCACATTATTGCCTTTACTTAGTTTATTAAAACCATACAAATATCTGGTCATGTACAGCTCACTTTAGCTCAAAATTTTCAGCAAGAAACAACATTTAACCTAGCTTAAAACCATATACAAAATCTAGTCACAAACAATTACAGTTTCAGAATTTTCCAGCAAAAACAGTTAAATTTGTAAAAATTATATAATCAATTTAACTCCAAATGGGGAAATTCCAAAACCAAAATAACCACAACTTAATGAATTAAAAGAAAAAAATGTGAATAAAAAATTAGTAAAAATCGAAGGCCCTGAAATATCACCAAACCCGTGGGTTATGGTGCAGGGTTCTCCCAAAACATCTACTCGTCCAGTAATTTTAAAACAATTGTTTCTCCCTCATTTGAACTCCGATTGCAGAAATTCAAAAACGAGCATGTTCACAAGACACTCATTTTCTGAGTCACAGTACACATTTTCAAATCAAAACACTAGATGCAAAAAGGGACCCTACCACCACACAAGATTAGGGCTTTAATTAAATTTAGAAAAACCCATTTAAACAGTCCATCTCATAAATTTCTAAATGGTCCCAATTAGATTCATGAAGAAAAAATACATAAAGAGGGTAGATCTAGGTCACAAACACACTAATACACTACCAAACATTTAGCAAACACAAGTAGAGTTTGGGTCCTACCTTAGATTAGGTAAAACCCTCTCTTAAATATTGAAAGTCAAGACCAAAACTCCTCCTCCAGCTATTAGAAATGGCCAGCCACTAGCTCTTTCCTTGTCCTTGAAGTTTCTCTTGATTCCTTCTTGATACACTAGAAGATCAAACCCTAATTCTTCTCCCTCTTTCTTCTCTCCTTAAGAAAACCCTGTTCTCTCTCTCGCAAGAGGAATGACCACCTGCTCTAGCTCCAATTGAGCTTGGTGGCTAGACAACTAAGAGTTTAAAAAGGGTGGTCCTAGGGTTTCAAAAGGGTGGGACCAAACTAGCCCACTTTGACCCAAGCTTAACCAAATTCAAACTTGGTCTTACATGTGGTCCCTCTTGTTTTTAAAACAAGACCACATTAAAAACAAACTTGCCACATATACAGTCAAGAGTCAAGAAAAGAGTCTCAGTCATCATACTGCCAGTCAAAGTGATGATGTGGTAGGGTGGACTGTTGACTGTTGACTTTAACCTTAACCAAAACTTTGACTTTACCATAACAGGAAACAAACACATATAATATACAGAAGATCACATACCACTCAGTCCCAGTCAACCAACACCAAACCTTGGCCTAGGGATGGCAACGTGTCGTGTCGTGTTAAATTTTCTTCACCCGAACCCAACCCATTAAGCTTTCGTGTTGAAATATATAAACCCGAACTCGTTTATTAAATTATCGTGTAACCCATTAACCTCGTTAAATAAATTGATAAATTTTAATAAATTTTTAAATATTCTATAGAAAAAATTACTAGAAAGCTAAAATAAAATCATAACAAGTTAACTTAAAATTTATAAACTAACATATACCAACTAATCAAATAAAAAAAAAAACTAAATTCTATATCATAAACACATTGTCAGTTTATCACTCAAATCTCAAAGTCTCATATTCAAAATATTACAGAGTAATGAGATTCATATCTCATCTCAATACCATTGAAGCCTGCAAAAATTAAATTTAAAAATCAAAAGTTAGCTATAAAATAATAGTGTGATGAAAATAATAAATAATATATATATATATATATTTCTACCTTTTTTTGGTCATCAAGAGAAACTGAATTTGAGCATTGTCCAGAAATAGATTCTTCAACATTTATCTTGAATATATCTTCAGTAAGTTCCTCTATGTTTGTTGTTTCCATATCTTGAACTAAGAAAAAAAAATTAAAACAATGATTAAAAATATAAATATAACATGAACACTTATTTTTAAATGTTAAAATTAAACATTATATGTATAATTTACCTACTTTGCCATAAAGCCAATCTCTTGTACAAAGTAAAGCTTGCACATAAAATCAAAACATAACACATGAGCATATAATTTATTATAATAACGCAATAAAATTTGGTATTTGTGAAATACAAATATAAATGTTATTAAAGCTAAATATATTAGTTTTATTGCAAATAACGAGTATAAACTCTAAGAACGATTTATAAAATTCAGAAATAAATCCTAATAACAAATAAACAAGTAAGCCAAATATATTCAAAAATATTTTTCAATAATATATAATATTCATCATTATTTTACTTTGACACAGCCTTATGTACTAAATATAAAAATTAATGGCAATAAGTAAATAAGTTAAAAATGATATGTTGATATATATTGTACAAGGAAGAAGGCTAGTGTACAAGATTGCCCACCCCTGATTTTCAAAATAGACACCTAATTTTCTTTATCAATGGTTAACACCTAATAACGTAATGATGAAGTTGGCTTTGTGATTTTGTTCACAAAAAATTAATAACAAAACTAATTGATAAAATAATGAAAAGTAACAAAACTGATTGGCTAATTCATTTTTTCTCTTCATCCGAAAAAGAAAAGCAGGTGCCATTTGAAAGCTAATTATTGTGTCTCTCTCAGCTTTATTAATTACTTCAAACTTATGGCTATTCTTGCGGCCATTGCTAATGCTTACTTTTCTTCGGGTCGTTCGTTGCCTTCTCACGAGTCTTCCTAGCGATTTCGCGATCATGGTTGCTATGAGCTTGCTCTGAGTTTCCGGGTTCTTCACGATTCACTGAGGTGAGTTCACGATATAAATCGGTCATTGCCAAGATGCATAGGACCACCGTGGGAGTGAGTTCGCGATACATATTGAGCTCATTGGGTCTGCTGGGATCGCGTGGATCTGTCATTCGATCGGCTTCAAAGTAGCTAGCTCGTGGTCAAAGCCCAAGACTGAACCTGTGCTTGTGGAAATTTCTCTTTGGGGTTCTGTATTCTCTGTTATGTGTTTGAGTCTTTGACTCTACTATGGCAGAGGAGAAAGGGATTTTGGAGATTCACTGATCAAAACAACAGAGGAGGAACCGGGGATATTAGGTTTGGATTGGAATGATAAAAAACAACAGGTGAAGATAGACCCAAAACGATGTAGTATTTGTCATTCTATATTAAATTACAAAATTACCCTATCATTAACGGGTAATTAATGGGTTTCGCCCGTTACTAACCCGTTAAGATAACGGGTATTAACAGGTGAACTCATTAATAACCCAATCCGATAACGAAGACCCGAACCCGCAAAAAAATAGGCGGGTTCGTGTTGTGTTAATGAGTTGGGTTAGTATTTGCCATCCCTACCTTGACCCGACAGTCAGTGGTCCATGCGTTGACTTAGACTGAAAGTCAACCGTGCATAAAGTATGCATATATTACAACTCATCCCTCCTAAAAAGAAATTTCGTCGTCAAAATTAAATGTAAGGAGTTAGAGTACTTACTTAAATAGAGATGGATACTTGGCTTTCATTTCGTCTTCCCATTCCCAAGTTGCCTCTTCGACTGCGTGGTTCCGGCAAAGCACCTTTACTAGTGGAATTTCTCAGTTCCGCAACACTTGCTCTTTCCGATTCAAGATCTTCACTGGTTTCTCCTCGTAAGTCAAGTTTTCGTATACCTCCAGCAGCTCATACTCGATAACGTGCAAAGGATCATGCACATACTTCCGTAGTGTAGACACGTGAAAGACATCATGAACACCAGATAACTTGCGAGGTAGCACCAAACGATAAGCCAAAATCCCAACTCTCTCCAATATCTTGAAAGGCCCAATGTAACGAGGACTTAACTTCCCCTTCTTACCGAACCTCATTACACCTTTCAGTGGTGCAACTTTGAGAAATACTTTTTCTCCAACTTCAAACTCCAAGTCTTTGCGCCGATTATTGGCGTAAATCTTCTGCCGATCTTGTCGATGGTGTCATTGGTTTATTGTAGGATTTCAGGTCCGAGAATCTTTCTCTCACCAACCTCATCCCAATGCGATGGAGATCTGTATTTTCTTCCGTAGAGAGCTTCATACGGGACCATTCCAATAGTAGAATGGTAACTGTTGTTGTAGGCAAACTCTACTAATGGAATGTGCTTCTCCCAACTTCCTTGAAAATTTAGGATGTATGCTCTTAGCATATCTTCCAATGTCTGAATAGTTTGCTCCGATTGACTATCAATCTAAGGATGAAAAGTGGTATTGAAATTTAGCTTCGTTCCCAATACTTTTTGTAAGCTCTTCCAAAATGATGATGTAAACTTTGGGTCTCGGTCGGATACAATCGACACTGGGACCCTATGCAGTCGCACAATCTCATCCATATATAGTTGAGCCAACTTCTCCATCGAGCAAGTCATACACATGGGTAGAAAGTGAGCTGATTTTGTAAGTCGATCCATAATCACCCAAATCGCATTGTTGCTCCGCTGAGATAAGGGTAATCCAACCATGAAATCCATGGCGATATGCTCCTACTTCCACTCTGGAATCAACAACAGTCTTAGTAAACCATATAGTCTTTGGTGCTCAATCTTAACCTGCTGACAAGTCAAGCACTGTTCCACGAACTTTCCTATGTCTTGTTTCAAACCAAACCACCAGAACATCTTAGAAACATTTTTGTACATCTTGGTAGCTCCTGGATGAACGGTGTAAGGTGTACAATGGGCTTCCACTAAGATCTTCTTCTTGATTTCGTCAATATTTGGTACACACAGGCGAGTACTAAATCTCAATGTTCCATCACCAGTGAGATTAAACTTCGGCTTTTTCCCTTAAATCACTTCGTCTTTAATCTTCATAAGAGTTACGTCCTTAGCATGGCCTTCCTTTATCTTATTTATGATCGAAGGTTTAATAGAAAGTGTAGCTACAATGGATGAATATTGACTAGAGACTAGAGACTAATTCAATATCCATTCTTCTTAGATCCTCCAAGATGTGTGGTTGAGTCGTGATCAAGCTTCCATTGAAGCCTGTATACTTTCTATTCAATGCATCCGCCACTTTGTTCGCCTTGTCTGGGTGATAGTTGATTGAACAATTGTAGTCCTTTACCAGCGCTGTTCAGCCACCTTCTTTGTCTTATGTTTAGCTCCTTCTGGGTGAAGAAATACTTGAGGCTCTTGTGGTCAGTGTAGATTTCACACTTTGCTCTGTACAGGTAATGACACCAAATCTTCAGAGCAAACACCACTGCTGCCAGTTCTAAGTCGTGCGCAGGGTAGTTACGTTCATATGGCTTTAGCTGGCGCAAAGTATAAGCAACCAGCTTGCCATTTTGCATGACCACACAACCTAGACCCGTACCCGATGCGTCGCTGTAGATTACAAAATCGTCCTCGCCATTTGGTAGAGTAAGAACAGGCGCTGAAATCAGCTTCTTTTTTAGTTCTAAGAAACTCTCTTTACACTCCTTAGACTAAACAAACTTACTCTCCTTCTTCAACAGCTGCATCATCGGCATTACGATCTTCGAGAATCCTTGCACAAATTTGCAGTAGTACTCAGTTAAACCTAGAAAACTTCTGACTTCTCCAACGTTGGTTGGTCTTTTCCAGTCTTGAATTGCTGCAACTTTGCTGGGATCTACTTGGATACCATTACTTGATATCACATGAC
Organism: Rhamnella rubrinervis; assembly: GCA_007844105.2. NCBI lineage: Eukaryota > Viridiplantae > Streptophyta > Magnoliopsida > Rosales > Rhamnaceae > Rhamnella > Rhamnella rubrinervis. Next base: position 14,555,233 of record CM017580.2, on the reverse strand, counting down.
CAAGGTAGGTGATGCTCTCTAGCCAGAAGATATAATACATATAATACACAGAAGATCACATACCACTCAGTCCTAGTCAACGAACACCAGACCTTAACCCTACAATCAGTGGTCCATGCGTTAACTTAGATCGAAGTTAACTTTGACCAAAGTCAACTGTGCACAAAGTAAGCAAATATTACAGACAGTGAATACGAGTCAATTGGATTTGATAATCAATTCGAATTTACACATAATGAAGATAATATTGTTGTACAAACCCAAGTTAAACCTCCAATAACTACACACCCATCTCCTGTGCCAAGGGTGCCAAGTTCACAGTTGTCAAGAAATAAGTCAAGTAGTGGTGGTATGTCGTGCCAGTATTTGAACATTGAACTAGTTACTTATGCATGCGAGGTCATTGAGATTGGAATGGTTTATGACAGTAAAAAGGAACTGCAAACTAAGTTGCATTTAATGGCAATGGAGAACAATTTTGAGTTCAATATAGTTCGATCATCACTCGATCGTTATGAGGTTCGTTGTCGAGATGACAATTACTTGTGGAAAGTTCGTACAACAAAGATCCCGTGTTCAAATTAATTGTTTAAGATCAAGGATGTTCATCTTCAACATAATTGCAAATACAAGAATAAAGGGCTTGATATAAATAATAGGCAAGCGAATAGCCGTATAATTGGTGGTCTAATAAGAACAAAATATGATGGTATTGCTCGGGTATATAAGCCAAGAGAGATAATATATGATATGAATAGGAGATACGGAATAAAAATTACTTATAACAAAGCATGGTGGGCAAGAGAATACACACTAAGAAGTGTAAGGGAATCTGCAGAAGAATCATTTGCTATATTGTCATCGCACTTTGCAATGCTGGAAAAAATGAATCCAGAAACAGTTACTCACATTTTGACTGACGAAGACGATACTTTTCAATACTATTTTATGGCTTTAGGCGGAAGCATAAAGGAATTTGCTTCGTACATCAGACCAGTTGTTGATGTTAATGGTACAATGTTGAAGCACAAATACAGTGGTCATTTGTAAATAGCTTCCGCAGTTGATGGAAATGGTTAGATTTTTCCAATTGCATTCGATGTTAGAGACAGAGAAAATGAAGCTGCATACACTTGGTTCTTTCAATGTTTCAAAGAATGTGTTAGAGATATAGATAACTTGGTTTTCGTTACTGATCATCACAAGGGTATAGAGAATGTTTTGAAAGTTGTATACCCCAACAATTATCACGGTGCATGTACCATATTAGTCAGAACTTGAAGGCGAAAAAGTTTGCAAACAATGATGATATTCTTTCCTCCTTTTTATTTAGCTACAAAGTCATACTTGCCAAGCAAGTTTGATTATTATATGGATGAGTTATAACAAATCTTTGTAAGGGTTGTTAAATACTTGGAGGAAATTGATAGAGAAAAATGAGCACGATCTAAGTTTCCTATCACAAAATATAACATTTCAATAACAAACACCACTGAATGTATGAATGCTATTCTTAAAGATGGTCGTGAGATGCCAATACTCCAGTCATCCATGCGAAGCTGCAACAATGGTTTCATGATCGTCGTACTAGTGTCAGTAATATGACAATCGAATTAACTGCTTGGGCATAAGCAAAACTGAACAGGCGAAGTGAAGTTGCATCTAAAATGGTGGCGACTCCAATTAATCCTAATGTTTATAGAGTATGTGGGAGCAATGAAATTGAAGGCTTGGTTGATTTGAACAACAAGATATGTACATGCAAAAAGTTTGAGATTGATAAACTCCCATGTGTTCATGCTATGGCAGTGTGTATGCATCACAATTATTCTTTTCATATGATCACCTCTCATTACTACTATGTCGACACACTACGTACTGCGTATGCGGAATCCATTTATCTAGTAGGGGATCCAGTATAGTAGGATGTCCCTGATGAAGTAAAAGGAAAAGTGATTCGACCACCAGATATAAGAAGAATATGTGTTGGTAGACCAAGAAAAAATCGGATTCTATCATAAGGAGAAGAAAGAATTAGATTTAAATGTAGTCGTTGTCATCAAATAGGTCACAACTGAGCCAAATATAAAGAATCATTTGAAAGGATTGATAAAGGTGGACACGGTCAATGCTGAGAGCCACTAACGAAGCCCTTCGTCGTGCATGATGAAGTCTTTCGTCACAGACTATTAGACTGACGATGTCCTTCGTCACAGTATATTAGTACTTAGTTTATTGTCATTCTTTTTTTCATTACTATTTCTCTCTCAATTACTATAATTCTTTTTTGACTACCATATTGTAAAGAATTTTAGTCAAAGAATTATAAATGTATAAAATTGAATCAATAAATGTATAAATAACACATCAATATAAAATAAAGAAATATGTTAACAAATAGATAAATTTTTATATAAAATATATAAAATGCTACTAATTTTTACATTATATATATATATATATATATATCATACATATAAATTTTTGGCCAAAATTTCTTGAAAAAGGGCATATCAGATTGTGTGAATGTCAATTGGAGGTTGGCCGTCAAATATTCCACAATTTTTACAATGAACACACCGCAATCACCACTGCAAAATAAATAAATATATAATGTATTTAATTAAATTATCAAATATAATACAATTGAAGATAGTCATTTAGTTATACTACTTACTTGTTCTCTTGTTGTGGAGTTTTGTTTTTTTAAAATGGATCTTGAATGGCTTGTAACTCATCCTCACATCTGGGTGTACATCATAAAAATTGACGTCCTTCAAGAAATATGGCATCATAACTCCTAAGAATTCCAACTCCCCTATATGCTTTTTGGATATTCTCATATAGGAATCATAGAATATAACATTGCGCGCACATATGTCCACATGAGCCAATGTTGGAACCTGTGTAATATTTTTCTTGTGAAGAGTTTATTTTTTTATGGTTTTTAGTTTTTAGGATTTATCTTTTTAATTTTTAATTTTTTTAGGTAGTTTAATTAAATAGGACTTTGTTTACTATTAGGTTTAGGAGCTCTTTTTATTAGGTTTAAGAGATATTTCCTCTATAAATACTATATAATCACAAAACTATGTAGAGCCGCATATTTTTTCTTTTGTCTATGCTACACTAGCGTGATATTTTTTTTTTTTTCAACGCTATACTAGCGTGTTATTTTGTTAGCAGCTTATTTTTTCTTGTTCAAGTTTTTACAATAAAATATTTTTTCTTTTCTATTATATTTTTTCTTCTCTCATAGTTTATCATAATTCTGAGGGTTTATCTTTTTTTTTTCTGCAATACCTTTTTTCTTTTCTAAATTTGTTAATTGAAAACAAATAATCAATGTAAATATAGTGATGTTTACATAGTAACTAGAACCATATCAAACTCACTTACCTGATCAACCTCACAACATTCTTGGCCTCAGGATATGTAGTCTCTCATCCATATCCTAATAAAAATTCATTGCTGGTCTATTCAATGGGGTGGTCCCCCCCCCCCACTTTGTAGCATACATTGGCTGTGAGACGATATAAATAATGATAAATGGATATTAAAAGACAAATAATAATACCAAATTAAAACAGTTTATGTAAGAACTTACTAACCCCAAAAAAAGTATCAAATACAGCTGTTTTTTTATTAAATAAATTGGGATGTAATCTCATACGAATATGTATGAGCCAGAGTATGATGTTAACGTGCTGCACATTTGTAAAAACATAAAGTTAGTAAAGACTGTAAAAAACTGAACACATATAAAAAATATTAAAAAGTTATAAAGCAATTACCATATCTGTCAACCATTCAGCAGTCTTCACCATCACCTGCATAAGTTCATATGTTATTGGGTCATATTCGCCACGTGATATCTTTTCATGTAGGTCTTTCAACATATATGAGGCAAAGGCATTGATCACGTCATCAGGAGCTGGCTTCATCATTGAAGTGGTCAGCAGGTAAAGTGTTCTTCAATCTTTCTCTTTAAGTCTTTATTAATGACATATGGGGATTTTAGCTTTTACCATTTTTCTTAGGCTCTTATAGCTTAATACCTTAATATCAAGCACGTCATTTTTTTATTTTTTACTTCATCGATCTACACATTGATTAAAATAATTTATTTATGTATGAGTTCATAACAAAAAAAAGACAATTTAGACTCACAACAAATTTTGACTTACATGTGTAGTATCTATTGATTTGGTCACACTAGATTCTACATTACTACTCTACATGTATCACAAATAAAGTTTAATTAATAATATGTTATAATATACTATATTATTAATAATATGTTATAATATAGTATATGTTAAATAAAGTGGTTTGGTAATTTACTTAGTACTTTGTCAATGACAAAGTGCTGCTTCGTCAGTGATGCAGTGCTACTTCGTCCTTACGAAGTGTTTTGTCACTGACGAACTGCATTGGTCACATGACTTCGTCTAGTGTTGTTTACATTGCTATACTTATGTACCTCAATTTCTACCATTGGCTCCTGTGATTTAGTATGCTCCTATACAATTGGCACCTCCTATGTGGCCTCCTCATTTTGATTATTTTTGGATGACCCTTCATCTATATCTATATCACCATCACCTTGATCATTGTTGGATGACCCTTCCTCCATATGTACATCACCATCCTTTGCATCCGTATGTGTGTCATCCTTATTTACATCTTCATTATTCTCTATATCTGTATCTTTTACAATTAAACCGTGGTATATGACATCATCGTCTTGCATAGAGGGTGGAATGACATACTTCTGACTGCTCTCACCCTATTTAACAATGGAATCACGACAAAATGAATTCAAAATACTTTTTAATAATAAGTAGAAGAGTTAATGATTATTTGGGATAAGACTTCTCACCTTATCTAATGCTTTTTTGTCCATTAAGGTAAAGGTAAGGATACATTTAAGGGTCTCCTTAATGCTTATAAGTTCACTCTTCACATATAATTGATGTTCACCGAATTGTTTCTTCAACGAAGCAACATCTAACTGGATCAATTGAAGCTGCATGTAAAGAATGGAAATTAATCAATATGCATACATAATATATAAATTCTCAAAGCATAAGTAAGACAATTTATTACTTGTCTAGACGATGCGGCTTCAAAATGATAAACATTTTGGTGAGGAAGTTCTTGTGTACTGGAGTGATAAGCATCACCACCTTCATGTATAATTGTGGTACGTGCCCTCTTCAATGGAGGTTCTGCATCACCACCACCATCATGAGCATCATGATCCTACTTTTTATGGACACCGTCTCTTGTAGGCAGCATGTTTTCTTCAACTGTGTTGGCCTCCAATGTGGCAACCTCATCATACTGCATTGACAAGAAACAAAATTAAACTTATACGTTATATTAGATAGTTCTAAATAATGTTTATTATAATCAAGTTATTCAAAGTACTTACCCCTTCTTCACTGAAAAGTTTATTTTTCAATGTCTAATAGTTTACAGCTGCTGTACTACGCTACCTACAGATATGAGGGAAAACCACTTCATCTGATTTGTGGGCAATTAATCTGCCCAATTTGAGGATTGCCTCATAACCCCAAACCTAAAAAAAATAACAAATATGTTTAATTAGCACTATTTGAGTTAATTTTTATAATGATAAACTATTAATAACATATGAATAACTAACCTAGAAAGCTATTGGACACCCTCCAAAACTATAAGTTCCTGACGAATTAGGCTTCTCCAAAGTCTTTTGCAATGAATTTAGGGTACCCTACCATGCCTATTCCCCCTATGGATAACCATTGAAAGTAGGAAGATCATCTATCATTCTAACATGATCCATGTTTACTTCAGAATGGCTTTCTTTCCCAAGGAGACCACACTCCAAGATGTAAAGTAAGGACAATTTCATCATGTCATCATCTTTATCCACTGCGTGGTAGTGCTGTACACATCCTTCACCATGGCATTGGTGATGACATCAGCTCTATTGAAGTAGTCATCTCTTATCCTCTCATATGAAGAGGGGGGTAATGGGCTATTCATTGGAACTTGACCCATCTTCACTCCAGTTACAATACTAAACTCCTTCTTCTTGAATTATGCTATGTTGCCCCCAAAATTGAATTTCAAATATGTTTTATCAGATGTGTGGACTTGCCTCCTCAGCAGATGATGAACAATAGCAGCATTGAATTGAAGATACAATTGACCAAAATAGCTTTCCTCTAAATAGATGTGCAAAAATATCGGCCTTTCAACATATATAAAATAATAGCATAAAAACGTAAACACACTTAACTCTTGACTCACGTCCTAAAGCCCTAAACTCAACACAGATGCAAGCATAACGGACCAATGGAAAAAAGTGTAAAAAGAGTTTATGCCATTATTCCTATGCTTACTTAGTTCTTATGATATTTTCTTGCACTATTTTAATACCAAGGATCCCTTTTGTTTAATTAATATATTATAAAGTTTCAGTACATGGATATATCAAAGTAGCTCAGCCTGTGGTGGTCCAATGTACTTTATCCGATATACTGAAGTGAAATAACAAAATGAATTAAAAACTTAGTAATATTATTTATAAATACATATGAACATATAAGCATTACATATACTGAAATTCACACTGAAATATAGCTATTTGCCTGTGGTGGTCCGATGTACTTTATCCGAACAAGAGCAAAATAGCTCAGCCTGTGGTGGTCCGATGTACTTCATCCGATATACCGAAGTGAAATAACAGAGTGAATTAAAAACTTAGTAATATTATTTATAAAAACATATGAACATATAAGCATTACATATACTGAAATTCACACTGAAATATAGCTACTTGCCTTAACAGAGTGGTAATTACAGGGGACTGATTGTGATGGAAGCAGAGAGTGAAGGAGTGAGGTATGAAGGAGGCTAGGAGTGAAAGAGAGATCAAGAGAGCATGGTGTCTTTGCACCATTTTAGCCATGCTTATTTATACTTCCTAAAAGTAGATATATACAGTAATCACTTTTGTCTTTTACGTGTGCTGGTTAGTCAATCACAGTAAACCCATGAATTTTTGCAGTCGATCATGACAAAGTGATAGGATAGGGTCCTCAGCTTTTCTTTATCTAAAGTAAAGTGCTTTACTTTAAATAAAGTAGTGATTGAAGGGACCTTAGGGTTCCATCATGTTCTCAATATTGTGCAGCTCTTCATCATCTAGATTTGCCCACCATTGATTGCTCATTTCTTGTGTATAGGAAGTTTCTTCTTCTTGTCCTAGTTCCTATACATACTTTATTTGATATTTGTCGGCTAACTCAGTATGTTTAGTCCACGACAGGAGAAAGGCACTTCAGGGATACTATATTTAGTGTAGATTTTTTTATAGAAATCTTCTGTTATCAACTGTGGCCTTCTGTATTTCAGCTTTCTGTAATAATCTCTATCAAATTCTCTTCCAATAATTCGGCTTCTCCAGTGAGTAATTTGGGTAATAATTCCATATCTATTCATAATAGAGTGTCGGTCTATCTTTATGTGCTTTAATATAGATTGTGTGTTGAGCTGACATGATTCCTGACAGATCCCATTCTGGAGCTTTACTTATTATATGCGTTTCTACTGTTTTTGTTCTTTTTTTCATGAAAGTATTTAATATACAAGTGGTTAGCTTTCTTCAAAAAATATCTATCTAATCTGGATCTGTTATTACTATTTGATAAAGTAGTCCATAATCTAAAAGCAAAGGTGCTGTCAATTCTAAGCTTTCTTTTTCAAAGATAATTTCTAAAGGTTTATAAATGTCTAGACTAACACAACATCTAACTATGCTATACAATAATTGACATTGACATCCATTTCTTTCTAATGGGACTTGTTGACACGTTTCATATTTTTCTTGGCAGTTTATTTCTGGTGCATGAAATGTTTCCCATATGAAAGATAATCCTGGATGATTATAACGGGTTGTTGCTAAGTCTCTTAAAAAATTCATAATAAACTTTTGCTTTCTTTCTGATAAATCACAAGCCATCTGTCTAATTTTTAATTTTATCTCATTAAGTAATTGTGATAATGAGGAAAAAGGAGTTGTTGATTTTATTTTATTTCTAGTCTTATCTTCTTCTTTTTCTTTTTCTAGTAATCTTGTCTTCTAGTATCTGTTTCTGTTCATTTAGCTTTCTTATTGTTCTAGACATTACTTCACAGTAATCATAGAAATTAATAGATGAGGATGAGGATGCTGATCTGCCTAGTTGTTGATTAATTTGACTAAAGTAAAAAGATAGAGCATTTAAATTTCTAACCTTATCATAAGGATTTCTACTATTCCAAAGGTTGTCTAATAAACACTGCTGTTCTATTCCTATATTATTCTTACTTTTGAATGTCAAATTTATTCCAGAGGGATACTGTCAAAAATAAATAGGTCCGTAGGGAATATATCTCTCCATCCTGCAAAATATTATTCAGATATTAGTCTTGAAAGAATATCAACTAAAGTATTATCCTTTCCTACTATATGTTCAAATTTCGCTTTATATCCTCTTCCACTTATTACTTCTAAAAAATAAATCCATCTTTTACTAACAAAGGAATTTCTTTTTTCAAAATTTTTCTTTTGTACTTTTTTATGAAATTCTATTATATTTTTACAATCTGTTCTAATAGTAAATTTATTATTTTGAGTATATAAATGAAAAGAATTTAATGAGTTTATTATTGCTAATATTTCTAATTCTGTACTAGATTTTCTACTTTCAGCTGAATTAAATTTTCCACTAGCATACATAGTTATTTCTTCTTTGTTTTTTAGACTTTCCTTTTCTGGTTTTTGTAATATTATTCGTACCCATCCTATACTACTGGCATCAGTTTGTATTATTTTATAATAAGAATCTATAGGTAGAATTAAAGGTTTTATTTTCTTAACTATTTCTTTAATTTTTTGTATTAATTTTATATCTTCAGTATTGAAATATTTTTGTCCATTTTTACTTAATTTATTATATAGTGGTCTCACTAATGTACTAAATTAGGAATAAATTTTCTCCTATAATTTAGCAATCCTAAAAATTTTTGAAGTTCCTTAGTTTCCTCAATCTTATCTGGAAAAGTTAATATCTTCGTTACTATATGGGGTTGTAATATTATTTTTCCTTTGTCTATTGTTAATCCTAAAAATTTTATCTTTTGTTTTAATAATTTTATTTTCTTTTTAGAGATTACTATATTATGTTTTTTAAAGCAATCTAGAATCTTTTATAAGTGTGTAATATGCATAAATCTATTATAACTATATACTAGTATATCATCAATATATACTATACAAAAATTTGAATACTACTTAAATACTTTATCCATTCTAGCCTGAAATACCTGAGGTGCATTTTTTAATCCAAAATGCATTACTAATCATTCAAAATGTCTTTCTGAATAGCTAAAAGTTGTCCATGGAATAAACTCTTGATGTAACTTTATTTGCCAAAACCCACTTTTACAGTCAAATTTAAAAAAAAATAGGCTTTTTGTATACAATTTATTAATTCTTCTTTATTAGGTATTTTATAACTATTATCTAAAGTGTTATCATTTAGTCTTTTATAATTTATTATCATCCTACTCTTTCCTCTTTTTTCTTCATTATGATTATTTACTATAAATGCCGGGCTTCTATGTCTACTAGTGCTTGCTCTAATTATTTTTAAGTTTAATAATTCTTCAATATGCATTTTGCATTCCCTTCTATCTTCTAGACTATAGGCTAAATTTTGTGTTTTAATTGTAATATCTGGGTTAATAATTTCTATTTTATATTCTTCATTAGTTTGTTTTATTGGATTATTTCCTATAATTTCTAATTTCTCTAGTTCTTCTATTTTCTTTTTTATGTCTATAGGCCAACTTTCACATTCACTACATCCTATTGATTTTTTTATAGCATTTAGAAATAAACTAACTTCTAATTATTCATATTCTTGTAGGATTTCAGTTTCTTTATCAGGAAATTCTAATTCTTTAAAAGATTCTATTTCTATATTATTAATAATTTTTTTTTCATATGGTATTAAATTAGTTTCAAATCTAGGTTATACAAATGTTGATTTCTTAAAGAAATTTACTCCTGTTGGTGTTATCATGATATTACCGTTATTTCCTAATATAAAATTTAGTCCTAAAACAAATTTATGTCCACTAGTTCTATTTGATATAAATGTTTGAGGTAAATTATGTAATTCTCCATTTATCCTTATTGGTATATTGTTTAAACATTATGTTATTTGTATACATGCTCCATCGAATTGTCTAATATTTATAGGTTGTTTTAATTTATTTCTATATTCTACTGGTACTAAACTATCATGTATTACACATTTATTGGCTCTTGTATCTATCATAGCTTTAGTATGTATAGTCTCTTTTTTATATACTATATCTATGTCTACACTTATTAATTCACTACCTGCTCTATTAATTTCTGCTGTTTCTTTCTTATTTTCTATTTTTAAATTTTTATAACATATCTTACAACAATGAAATTCACCCTTTTTATATCCTAATTCAAATTTTCTTTTATAATAATTACATATTTTTTTCAAAAAATGATCTATATTCTTCTAACATATTTATTTCTACTTCTGAATCCATACTTTCTTCGGAATTAGAGTCTGTATAACTATATATACTATCGTTTTCTGATAATTCATCTATATTTAATATTTCTTCTATTTCTTCTAAGTAGTCTTCTATGTTAAAAGTTTCAATTAGATTATTTCTTTTTCTTTAGGGACATTCTGGTTTAATATGTCCTTCTTTTCCACATAAAAAGCATTTACACTGTTTTTTCTTTTTAAATATTATTTTTCCTTTATTATATGACTTATGGACTTTCTTTTTATTAGGGGAATATTTATAAAATCTTTTAAAAGATTTTGTTCTAAAAGGTTTATTTTTTCTAAATTTTTTACCTTTATATTTTTTTATGTTTTATGTCACATCCTAAGGTAGGCACTTCGTACATATAAGTACACATATTTTTAAATTGTTGCTTAACCTGTTTTTTAAGTTTTTCTTCTTCACAATATCCTTGTATTCTTCCTCTTACAAATTCTATTACTCGTAACAGAGTAGCATGATAATTAAATCCTTATATTGTTTTATTTTTAAACTAATTTATTAATTCATCATGTAGTTTTTCTCCTAATTTTCCTGGTAATTTGTCTACGAATTTCATTATTAAATCCTGATCTAATGGTCTTCCTATTTGACTCCAATATTTATAGAATAAATTAGCATATTCATCAAAGTATCTTAAATTACAGATTTTTAATTGTTCTAAATTTCTAATTGTTCTAATTTGTTTTATGACATTATCTTTTTCATCTATTCCTACTCCTAATATTAATTTACTAATTAGATCTGTAAAACTTATAAATGTAATATTTGTGTAGAAGTTATTTAGTTCTTCTAACATGTTTCCTTTCATCCAATCCCTCCATCCTAAATATATTTGTTTTTCATTATATCCTAAAGTACTTTCTAGATATATTAACTTATAGTTAGGGTCTGTAATTGTCTCTAATGCTTCCATTGAATGTCTAAGTAAATTTCCTTCCCATTCATGTACTATTATTTTTCAGTCTCTAGGTCTATGATCTTGTAATTTTAAAACTAATAAATCTTTTGCTTCAGGTAATTTTTCCCAGCTCTCTAATTTCATTTTAGCTTTATAGATTTTTTCTGCTTCTTTGTCTATTATTTTACTTTCTGAGATACCTCGTTTTTCTAAATATTTTTCTATTTTTGTTTTTTCACTTATTATTTCTGATACTTTACTAGTCTCTTGAGCTTTTCCACTACTGTTAGGTTTATTTTCTTTGTTTACAAAGACTTCATATTCTTTATAGCATACTTCGATTTGTTCTATTTTTTCAAAATTTAATTTTTCTATTAGTATTAAGTCTATATCATCATTTATTATTTCTATATTATTACAAAATTCATTAAAAGTTTTTATATCTAAATATTTTTTGGATCTTCAAATATTATTTCTATGATTTTATTTCTATTAACTTCTAATGTTTTTTGTTTATCTATTTTTGATTCTATCAATGCCATATTTAATTCTATGTTTTCTCTTATTTCTTCATTATTTTCATTAGGCATTCCTATTTTATTATAATTACTGAATGATTGATAAGCTTGATTTTTACTATCTATATATATTTTACTGTTTGTTGGTACTTCTATTATTTTGTTGTTGTTTAAATCTGGTAGTTTTCATTGTAGTCCTTTTAATTCACTACTGGTTAATTTAGTAGGAGTTATCATTTCTATATATTTACTTTTAAAACATTCTATTATATTTTCTGTTTCAAATCTAAATTTTTTATGATATTTATTATATAATTTTCCTAAAAAGAAAATTTTTATTCTAATATTTTTATATTCTGCATTCATTTTAAATCCTTTTGTCTGGACGCTTAATTTTATGTGTTTAGAAAACTCTTCTATATCTATATCTATATTTGAAATACATCCGACTACTGCTACTTTATTTCTTAGGTCTATTTCTGCTGTAGCTATTTGTGCTTGTTCATGGTCATAAAACCTACTATCATATAAATATAAATGTGCTTTTACATCTAAACCTGCTCTTATTTGTCATAATATTCCTATTACTACTATTCTCATATGGATATCTGTATATTTTAATTTTTTTAATTCTTCTTTGCCTTTTCTACTATTAGATTTATTTCTTGTCTATTATTTACTGCTGCTAATTTTGTTTCATCTGTATAAATATATATACTACTTTTTAATTTATCTAATATTCCTTCATTATAAAGATTCTTCTTTTTAATTTGATTAAATCTTTTTTTCTAATAATATGTCTGCATCTTCTTCATCAATTAAATCTTCTGTGCGCTCTATAATTTCTTTCCCTTTACTTGAAAAATTTAAAAATCTTTTTAATTTTTCTATCATTATTACACTGTATTTTCTTGCTAATTCCATTATTTGAATATAACTTTTGGTCCTAGTATTTCCTTTGTACTTTGCTTGCTTTTTAATATTATTTCTAAATTTTTGTTTATATTTATCAATCTTTCTTCTAAGTATTCTAAATTTATTTCTATCTTATATTTTTTTGTATTTAATACTATTTTTAAATCTTTAATGGATTTTTCTAGAAATTCTATTCTATTTAATATTCTTAATAGTAATTTTATGATTGTATTTGCTTGTGCTTGTGAAATACTATTACTATCCGAAATAAATGTCTTTGTACTTATTCCTACTGATTCTATTATTGTTTCTTTTTGGAGTTCTTCTAATATTTCTATTAAATTATTATCGTTCATTACTAGTGTTACTAGTATCTAAATTTCTTTGCATTCTTTCTATTATATACTGTCTTCTTTTTACTATTATTGTTAATTTTGTAATTTTTTCAGAATTATCTAATAAATTTACTATTTGTAGATATCTATTCTAAATTTCCTGAGGATTAGGACTATTGTCTGCTAGTATATGGCCTCCTAATATTGCTAGTCGTCCAATATTATCTTCTTGATTTATATATTCTTCGAAAGTTTCTAGAGTACAGGAACGTAATGCTATTGATATAAATCCGTCTAAAGACATATATTTTTATTCACTTACTAATTTATTTATATGTTTTATCTGCTGCTGTAATTTATTTTGTGTTTGTTTAATCTTTTCTACTTTTTTATTTAATTCTTCTATTAATTTTCTTATTTCTAGTTCCACTAGCTTAGGTGTTTTTATATATATTAAGTTTATTAATTCTAATATTTCTTTTTTATTAGGGAATTTTAAGATTTGATTATTAAAATTAGAAATTAGTTCTCTGATATAATCTAGGTTTTTTCTTAATGTGCTTATGCTACTATTTTCTATTTTATCTGTTATTATAGTTAAGTGTTCTTCTAAATTCTGTCCTAGGTTTATTATAAGATCTACTATAAAATTTTTCTGACTGTCACTAGTATGAGGAATATGTTTATATTGATTTTCTAAATGATCTACATTACAATATATTTTAAATTTTTCAGATAGGTTTACTTTAAGTTTTTTATGTTGTGCTATTTCTAAATCTAAATAAGCTAATTTAGTAAAACTCATAAACTAGTCGAAAAGATTAAATAAGATTATTAAAAGAGATAACAATAAAAGTTTAAACAAAAGGAAGCTCTGATACCAGATTTAAACAACAACAAAATGATAGAAGTACCAACAAACAGTAGAATATATATAGATAGTAAAAATCAAACTTATCAATCATTCAGAAATTATAATAAAATAGGAATGTCTGATGAAGATAATGAAGAAATAAGAGAAGACATAGAATTAAATATGGCATTGATAGAATAAAAAATATATAAACAAAAAATATTAGAAGTTAATAGAAATAAAATCATAGAAATAATATTTGAAGATCTAGAAAAATATTTAGATATAAAAACTTTTAATTATGTTTCGTACATATAAGTACACATATTTTTAAATTGTTACTTAACCTGTTTTTTAAGTTTATCTTCTTCACAATATTCTTGTATTCTTCCTCTTACAAATTCTATTACTGGTAGCAGAGTAGCATGATAATTAAATGCTTTTATTGTTTTACTTTTAAACCAATTTATTAATTCATCATGTAATTTTTCTCCTAATTTTCCTGGTAATTTGTCTACGAATTTCATTATTAAATTATGATATAATGGTCTTCCTATTTGACTTCAATATTTATAGAATAAATTAGCATATTCATCAAAGTATCTTAAATCACAGATTTTTAATTGTTCTAAATTCCTACTCCTAATATTAATTTACTAATTAGATATGTAAAACTTATAATTGTAATATTTGTGTCGAAGTTATTTAGTTCTTCTAACATGTTTCCTTTCATCCAATCCCTCCATCCTAAATATATTTGTTTTTCATTATATCCTAAAGTACTTTCTAGATATATTAACTTATAGTTAGGGTCTGTAATTGTCTCTAATGCTTCCATTGAATATTTAAGTAAATTTCCTTCCCTTTTAGGACTAAATTTTATATTAGGAAATAACGGTAGTATCATGATAACACCAACAGGAGTAAATTTCTTTAAGAAATCAACATTTGTACAACCTAGATTTGAAACTAATATAGTACCATATGAAAAGAAAATTATTAATAATATAGAAAGAGAAAAAACTATCTTCTTCCGTTGCCTATCAATGTATTTAGGTGTGATGTCCTCAGTATTCTCCACGAGTTTACTTATCTTATTCTTCACGTCATCGAATACTTTGCCTAATATTGCCTTATTCGTAATGTGAACCTATGCATCAGCTGCTATAGGGTACTTGAAAGCCTTACAATCCTTGGCAGATTCCATTTCCTGTTCAAAACACAATAAACATTAGGATTTCAACTTTGTCAGAGACGAATCCCAACTACAAATCATTATAATAGCTTTGTCAACATATTAATAGAAGATTAAGAAGAATATGGCAAATCACAACTTCGTCAACTTCGTCATAGACAAATCACAACTGAGGAATCACTTCATCTGTAAAAATCACTTCGTCAATAAAATCCTAAACCCTAAATGACTCATTTAAAGAAGGTATGATTCGTTAATGATGAAGCAATGTATGATTTGTCAATGATGAAGCGCTTCGTCTATGACAAATTGCTTCGTCATCTTATCCAACCACACCTAGACGAACAATTTCATCAACAACTTGTTCATAAATTCACCAAAATGAAAAACCACCATCCCTTAACAATAAAACCTAATTCCTAAATTCAAAATATAGAATGCAGATGAGTAGTTGTACGGACTTGATGATGAATTTTGATAGTGGATTAACGACGACGACGACAAATGCAGAACGTAGATGAGTTTAATCTCGATTTCCAGCTCGAATGCATATTGTGGTGGGAATGAATCGTCAAACAAAAAAAGTGGCTACAAAAATTATTCACATATTTCTGTCGCTTAAGGGTATTATCGTAATTTTTGGTGTAAATATTTATTCTAAACAGCTTGGGCTAAAATAATTTAAATGTGTATGGGCTTGGATATGACATAAAAAAACTCAAAGTCTTGTGCTGATTGATTCCATACTTGATACCTATCGATTGACTTCTTACAATTCATAGTAAATATCCAATCTAGTCCTACAGATGTGTGTGTCTGTGTGTGTGTGTGTATATATATATATATATATATATTGCTTAGTGTGCTAAAGATGTTAGTCCTCTGTTATTATGCCCTTAAGAAGACAAATTTTGGATGGTTTGCTAAAAAAAAAAAAACCTAGGCATCAAAATCTCTTACTCATTTAGCCCTTAGGAATTTGTATAAAATTTTTTTTTTTTTTGGTAATAAGGAATTTGTATAACTTGATAAAACATTTGAGTGCTAACTTTTTTCCTTTTTTTTTTCCCCAAAAAAAAGTTATTTGAGTGCTAAAATGCTTTTGATTTTTAACAAATGAGCTACGTTTAACTGAAAATTTTATTATTATTTTCCTTGAATTATAGCGACAACAATAGTCTTTTTTATTCTTTAATTTTTATCCACGGAATAGGTTTATATGTTGGAGAAAAACCAGAAATAAATAAACAGAAACAAAACAAAAAAACCAGCAGCCTCACTCCAGAGACCATTTTATGTGCCAGCATTGATGAGATTCACATGTCTCACTCTCATCCCATGTTATTGCAGGCTGTTGCTTAGCTAATTGAAATTTATCTCATGCTGATAATTGTCGTGACACTACACAAAAAGCGTCAGACACAAGTAATTTTATTTATTTATTATTCTTTTCTAACTTCGATTATCTATTTATTTATTTCTTTTATTTTACTTTTTTAAAGAAAGATGAATTTTTATCTAATGAAGTGTTTTCATGAATGGTAATTCTTGTCTCAGGAAAGACATGATATAGCATCCTTGCGATCCAAGGGTAATGTTTCTTTTTTTTTCAAACTCCAAAATGTAAAATTTGCCAAATTGTAAATGGAATAGAATTGACCTCATAAAGCATGTATACAATTTTGTACGGACCATTTTTTTCATTCCGCTGTCCCTTTTGAATTTGAAGTAACACGAATCATGGTGGTGGAATTAATTTGCAGTCAAAGTTGGTGTATTACATAATATTCACATTTCATCAATTTTAATGCTGAAAATAAAAATTAAAAAAAAATAAAAATAAAGAAACCCTTGGGCGTACGCTATTGTTCACCTTGATTGTTTCTCGTGAATTATTAATAATCATCGTTGATAATTGTTCATGGTCTTTTTTCAATGCTCTTGTCTTACGTGTTCCATTTATTGGCACCTTACTAATCATAGTAAATAATAATACTAGGAATCTGCATAATTTCTTAATGATTAAAACAGAAACCAATAATTTTGTCAGTCTCTGTAATGATAATATATATCATCAGTATCCTTACACAGTTACCATGCAAAAGAAAATAATTTCTATAGAATCTTTTTATTATTAACACAAATTTCCCATATCATCATCAGTTTTTTGTATGTAAAGAATTACATAATCATAAAATACAGAGAAACCTCAACAGCACTCTCATAGAATAAAACAAATAAACCACTACTACAACAACAATACTAGGTTTGAAGCTACAAGATGGATTATGTACATAAACAAGAAGCTATTAAGATTTTGGATGCACTCTCTTTTGCCCTGTTAGGAGCCAATTCAAAAATCTGGGCAACCAACAGTAACTTTCAGAACTTGATCATTTTAATATGTTTCAGATTTTCCCAGTTGTGAAAAATTTGATACTAGAGCAAACCAAACTTAGTGAGAAGATTCTGCAGAGTTTTGCGACCCCATTGGATGTCTTTTTCCAGGAAAATAATGGGATCAACTGTCTTTAAATCAGATGGCTCTTCCCTTTCATCCAAGTGAGGCTTTTTTTCCAATTCATTGACAGGCTTTGCTTCCTCACTATTGAAAATCTCCTCAGTAGTTTCTTCTTCTTGATCAGGTGGGTCACTCAATGGTTCCTGCTTCTCATCTAACAGGATTTTATTTGCTTGAGCCTATGAAAAAGAAGAGAAAAACAAGATGTCAATAATAGCACAGGATTTTATTTGCTTGAGCCTATGAAAAAGAAGAGAAAAACAAGATGTCAATAATAGCAATCATTAAATTAAAGTAATATCAAATTCTGCTGTTGGATTAGAACACATTGCCTTAAAAACAGAGCAGTGACCAAGCATTTGTTATTACGAAGAGCCCTTACTCTTTTGTCACTATATAAGCAATACAAATCACAAAAATGCAGTCATTAATTAAATATGTTAGGAATGACAGCAGAGGATGAAAGTGTAAATATGGAATGCTGGAAGTAACCCTTGGCAGCATATATTGAAAGCTTTAGCTCTAGTTAGAAGTTTCTATTTTGAATCCAATCCTGCTAGTATAATTTGCAGCTGAGATAGTCTAGTTTCCATCTTTTGAGATAGTTCCTTAAAACTCTTATTGCATAATTTTTCTTTTCGATAACATATAATGCAAAGCTGGTTTAATTTGTAAGGGGAGGCACAAAATGTCAATCTTCAATTCATGATAACCAAAATGCAATCGATCAATTTGACAGAATAAAGAAGTTGCCTTTCCATACATCATCTTGATGAACTTCTCTTTAATGACAAAAAACAAAAAAAATTCTCTTTATAGAAAAAACTGTTTCCAAGAACATACAAGCTGACATCAAATACTATTTCGGTTGCTCTGGATAAGTTGCAGTCTATGGAAATTGAAGGAATATTATTTCAAGCTAAGGTTTAATGGAGTTGAAGAAGAGGAGATAAAGAAAACTTCACACCCATCAAGCAGTTACCTCGGGCAAATTACGATCCTTGGCTTCAAAGGTTCCAACTGAGCCATCAAAGGCTATCCTGCTCTCTACTCCATCTTGATTTGCTTCTTCAGTTGGCACAGCTGATGATATAGTCAAGCCAGGTACCAGAACAGGATTTCCTTCATAGTTAATTAGGCTTCCCTCAACGCCTGTTGGCTGGTTCTCGACTGTTGCACCTCTACCATTGTTTCCTAGAAGACCCTCTGTTATTATCATGTCATCGTTTGAAATGGCTGTGGAATTCTCATTCATGAAAGTTAATCTCTTATTATTAAGCACTTCCATATTTGCAATCATCAAAGGGTCCTGCTTTGCGTAACTAATGTTGTCTGCAACAATTGATTTAAGATTCTCTTGTGATGAAGCAATGTTATCAGCAACAATCTGTGCTTTATGTGGTTCTGCCAATGTTTTCTCTGCTGGATTGGCATCAGAATGAGAAATGGCTAACTCCTTGTTTACATTCAACGTCATTTGTTCTTCTAGTTGAGTCAAGTTCTCATCAACAATCATCATTTCCGAGCTACCCTCACTCGGAATAGCAATTCGTTCTTCCTCCATTATTTTCTGAGATTCAGCATTTTCCCAATCTTCACAAACAGTAATTATATTTGTAGTTTCCCATGTCTGAAAAATCCGATCTGGACCAGGCTGCCAAGATAAATTCCCAGTTTTTGCCTTGAGTATGAACTTGAACTGAATTGATTTTCCAACTGGTATATGCTATTCAAGAACAAAACAAAATACATCAGATTTTGTTTTCCATGAATAAGTTATATGTCTTTGTGGATTTCAACTCACCAGCTCAACACTCCACACATGTCCCTCTGACCAGTTCAAAGGTATTGCACTCGCTGGATCCCACAAACCGAACATAGGGTCATCCCCGACTATGAGAAATTCCTCACCAAACAAGCACTCTTTCTGTATCTGGAATTTGACATGAACAGTTTTCGATTCATCTGCAAAGAAGAGATGTAGAAATGAATTTGAACACAAATAAGTTGCAGAAAATCCTAAAAGCATAATATAACTCTTACAACTTACATCTTTCCTGAATTTGAACATCCGCAGTTTCTGAGTCTTCCTGAAATAAGATTGGATTTTAAGTATATACAAAATATGGTCCTTAATGGGTGCAAACATTCTAAAAACTTACAGAAAGTGAAGGTAGAAACATAGCAGCCATAAACTTATAATAAACCTCAAAGAAAGAAAAAAATTATAAATCTTTTCCTTTTCAGTTAATCCTTTCTTTCTCTAACTAACTTTTATTCATTTGAGGTTTGATCTTAAATATCGACACGAAAAAAAAAACTTTAAGATTGGATTTATTACTAAAAGAAGCAACGTAACTAAAATCTTTCTATGAAACTAAGTCCCATCAAGAATTAGGTTCAGCACATCAATAATAAACATCTTAGGGCGCAACGTAACTAAAATCTTTCTATGAAACTAAGTCCCATCAAGAATTAGGTTCAGCACATCAATAATAAACATCTTAGGCTTGTCTACCTTCCCATTTATATAATCTAATCATTGCCTACACAAAAATACAAAAAGACAGAAAATTTCGAAGTTCAATCTAGCCCTATTTGGCGTTTTTTTCTTCACAAAAATAAAGAAAGTTGGAATCTTGCAACACAATCTTCCACCACCACAAGATTCCAAACACTTCTCGGCAACAGTTAAAGGAAAAAGCCATCACATGCAACATAATAACACATTATTCCAAATAATAATAAAATATAATAATAATTTAAAAAAAGAATCCAAGAAATGAGGAAACAGTTACGGAGATCAGAGATGGAGACCTGAGAATTGAGAGGGAGACAAGTAATCGGACAGATGGGTTTTCTTTTTTCCACCGAAACCAAATTCAAGTGCCCAAAACCAACAACTCTCTGAGGCCGTACAAAGCAACTAGTCTCTGGAGGCCATTTAACGAAACCACGCTCTCTCTGCGACGAATTAGAAGAAGAGCCTCTCTCCCCGTAGGACTCGACGAAGACGAACCCAGAACGTGGACGGGTTAGGGCTTTCATCACACTCAACACAGTGGTGACGACTCAGTGAGTGGTAGTTCTGAAACTGGAAGAAACCCAGCTCAGTCTCCTTGCAAAATGGTCGTTTATTTTGTCTGTATATGATATTTGCACGTAATCTGCCTCTGGTGGCTTTTGTGAGAAAGTAGGCCTTTATATATAGTGGTGGGACCATACTGTGATAAAGGCACGGATCCGTTTCCACGTGGCGATTGGACACGTTATCACCTCCTTGAGGTTTGAATCTGCCTCATTTGTCATTCCGCCCCAACGTGAGAATCTCAACCAATTAACTGTTGGCATTTTTCCAGAGACACCTGCTTGAATAACGGGGTATGTGATCACTGCTCTTCATCATCGCCGTTCGTTTTCGTTCGGGGTGATATGACGTGTCTCTTTATTTTACATGGCTATGACGTGTCCTGGTGCATTATTGTGTTGTCTGCCCGTCTTATCGCCACAGGTGATCATCACCAGTGGCTTGGTTACTGTCCGGTTCACGTTCGTTGTCCATTTACCAAGAAAAATAATTGGAAGACAATTCTGAATACACCGCAAATTTAATTGGAAGTCATTATTTCATCTTTTTTTTATTATTATTATTATTTTCAAATTACCTGATTTTTATCCTACCACCTCAGGAAAGCCCCAGACCTCGAGTTCGAAGCTTAGGAGCTAATATTTATATTCACCTTTAAATTTTTTCTCCATAATTAATAAAATTATTTTTAAATATGGATAGAGTTAGACCTCGAGTTTGAGGTTTAGGAACTAATATTTATATTCACCTTTAAATTTTCTCCCCATAATTAATAAAATTATTTTTAAATATGGATAGAGTTATTTGTATGGGTTACCATTTACCTAGAAAAGAGTAGCAATAATTGTATAGATAATTCTAAGGACACCACAAAAATAAATTTACTTGACAATTCAAAAAATACCCATAAACTCTTGTAGGTTTGTAATTTTGTATGTGATTTAGTTTGGGCTTATTTTGGGCAAGAGGATTTGTTGCACACAATAAAAGTATATATATATATATATATCTCTTGGGTTATATATCTTATGTATTCTAAACTACAATTATATAATGTACTATTAAATATAAATAAAAAAATAAATATATAATATTTATTATTTTTATTTATTTTTGAACCCGCATGAATTAGCCGATATTATTTCTTCTATAACTTAGGATTTATAAGATATATAGTTTAGGAAATCATTTATATATAAACGCAATAAACCTCAATAATTGAGTATGCTATGGAGCCCACGTGTGGGTTTTTTTTTTAAAGTTTAATTTAGTATTTTTTAAAAAAAAATTATTAGAGATTTAATATAACTTTAGATTTATTATTAAAAAAAGAAATAAAGATTAATATAGTTTTTGTTAACTAAAGAATTGAAAGTTATAGAAGTGTAAAAAGCTATTTTTGGACTTTAAAATTTAGAATTAATAAAACTTCTACTCTTAAAATAATTCTCATACATTTAAAATTATATTAAATATCAAATTAAACTAAAAAAACTCACAAGTGGGCTACATAACATTCTACCCTTTGGAGCTTATAGTATTGTCTATATATATATATATATATATGTAACTGCTATCCTACATGATATTGTTTATATATGGTTAGTGATGGTAAGAGTATATCTAATAAATTCACGCGGAGCTTAGTGAAAAGTAAATGTAAATTTAATAAATTATATGAATTTATGTTTTTGACCATATTTAATAAGGTGTCACATGTATATTGCTTATCATATATAAGTAATGTAGTGCATTAGAGCATATATATATATATATATATATATGACTAATCTTTTAGGTTATGTAGCTAATATACCTTGACTTACAGTACAAAAAAAATTGAGCAATTCATATAAGCCAGTAAAAAATGAGAATAAGAAATAATCAATGTTATAATATTTAGTAATATGCCATGTTATTATAGCTCAGAGTATGCAAGTTACGTAGCTTAGGAGATCAATTATATATATAGGTGCTCTCCTGAGCTATGTAGTAGGTACAATAGGATTAGACTTGGCAAATTCACGCGGCTTAGTGAAAATTGAAAATAAAAGGTAATAAAGGTTATGTATTCACTTTTTTGTGTTTTTAATATTTAATAATGTTTCGTGTTAGTACAGCTCAAGATATATAAACTACACAATTGAGGAAATTATTTTTGTCTATTTATACGTGTATTCACATTGGTACTGTTGCCTGGAAATATTTAAATACTAAAAACAATGCTTATCAAGCATATAAATTACAAGCATTAAGCTGCTGCTGATGACTACAAAGTCGTATATTTAGCACCTGAACTTATGGGCTAATGATACCAAGCACATCAAAATTTCTCTGCAAAGTCTAATCTTGATGGGGCTAAATTTTTATTGCTTTCACACTTTCATGGGAGTTGTTTATGTACCTCAATAAGATGCCATAGCTAATGGTAGGATGTCTTAATTTAATTTAGCCACTTTTTGTAAGAATTAAAATTTTGGTCACTTTTTTTTTTTTTCTATTTATACTTTATGCTTTTATTAAACTATTCATTTCTCATATTAAATGAAAGAAGTACATACGTACATTTCTTCAATTAATGCAATACACAAACATCTATTGCACACACGAAAAAATACGAATAAGAAAACCTGTCAAATGAATCTGAGATATTTCCTTTTGAAGGTGAAACAAACTGAGTTATAATAACTACT
Source organism: Rhamnella rubrinervis (assembly GCA_007844105.2). NCBI lineage: Eukaryota > Viridiplantae > Streptophyta > Magnoliopsida > Rosales > Rhamnaceae > Rhamnella > Rhamnella rubrinervis. The sequence goes on along the minus strand of CM017580.2, from coordinate 14,531,558 downwards.
ATTTGAGCTACTGTAAATTAAAAAATGCATCTCATTTTAGGTTTTTGTTCTTTATTTTCAATTGAGTTGACGATTTTAGGAGATTTGGAGATTTTAGATTTCACATATGATATTTTTCAAAAAAAAAAAAAAGATAGAAACTATAAAAACTCACATATGATGAGAAAAATGCGCTGGACAGAGATATTAGTGACCACCGATGAGCTGGTGGTAGGCCATCGACGGGCTACCAGTCATACCAGGCTATTCGTTTTTTTTAATGATATGATTGTTGGTAGCCCATCGACACCGACAGCCCTATGGTGGCCACCACCCTACAATAGGGTTTGTGGTGGCCATTGACAGCCTAGTGAAGGCCACCATAAGGCCATCAATAACCACCATAGGGTCCTCGGTAGGCCATCGACGGCCTAGTGGTAGCCCACCACTAGGCCATCTATGGGAAAAATTTACTATATTTTTTTTTCTTTGCTTTATGATGTTTTTATTTATTTATAATGTTATGGTTTATTTCTCAATTGTACACAGGCTTTATGGAATCTGAACGTACTATTATAATTATTGTGTTTTATAGTGACAAGTGGTGTAAAGGTGATGATGATCATTGGCAATTCAAGAATTATGAATCAGAAATGACCAATGAAGTGTAGTGGTTGCTATTAACGGGGTGGTGGTGCCCATCGATGGATGGTGGTGTCTATCGGTTGCCCATCGTTAGTGTGGTAGTACCCACCAACGGGTGCTACTACCCGCCACCAGACAATTTCGTATGGTGTTGGAAGAAATTAAATTTGAAAATCTTTTCTCACTCAAATTCATGCATATAATATATAATTAGAAATCTAAGAGGACAAGATTTAATTCACATATTTTTTCATAATTTTATGGGTGGATTTAAGCCTAAAAAAATACAAATCAAACTGTTGTGTACACAAGGCTGGTTTACGCACTGTTGGAAGAATCTAAATTTGAAAATATTACTAGAATCATATTTATACATATGATATATGATTGGAAGATAAGAGGTTAATATTTATTTTACATATTTTTTCATAATTTTATGAGTGGATTTGTTCATCCAAAAAATGTACCAATTTTTTTGGATAAATTTATTTGTAATATTGTTGTTTTTGATTATGTAGTTGTTATTTAGTTGTTATGTAATTATATAATAAACATTACAAAATTTAAAATAATAAAGCTTTAATCTATGTATGTACAACCTCCACATACACCAATACGCTCGTATGTGCGCGCATATGAGAATCCATACTCGCTACTCGCTAGTCAGTGGGACCTCAACTAAACGATTCACATACACTTTCATATAAGCTCCAAATACTGTAATCACAACTGCCTACATATGCATGACCATGACTTCTCAATGCACAACTTTTAAAATATGATTTGACACAGAAAAAAATAGTTTTTTTGCATGTAATAAAACTTTCATGAGTTGTTATAATGCATATGAATGCTCATGATTCACTTAACAATAGTAAGCATTAACTTTGTCTATAAAGCACATGTAGAATCCAAAGTATTTACTAACTAAATCACAGTCCAGTAGTAAACAATATCCATTCCAATAAGACTTAGTTGAGGTCAAGTGTCACACCTTATCATATATAATTCAAAGAGAGTATAAATCATATTTTAAAACAAACTCAAGCTTTAAATAAGAGGTCAAAGTATAAAGAAAGGAAATTAAGCATTAAGAAATAACTTTCTATGTAACGGATTTTAAGTGAAATTGGCATGTTCATTAATAATTTAAATAAAAACCTAACTAAACAAAAAAAAAATGTAACTTGATTAAACCTCGAGATACTACTTTACTATTTATTGGCATAAGAGAAATTAACCAAGCATAAAAGTACTACTTTCAAAATTATTAGTAGTGTATTTACTATAATATACCCATTTGATCAAACTGTTTTCAGCATGTGTGACTGATTTTATAAAAACCATAACTAAATCAAACTATTATTAGATTTATATGATTCCAAAGCCAATATGTTCATAACTTAATATAGTATCAGGAAAAATCATGCCACGAAAATAACAAAAATAATAACAGTAGTAAAACAATAAATTCCCATGGAGCAAAATGGTTGTTCTGTTCCAGGATTTTTTCAAAAAAATGAGTAAAATTGTAAAAATTGTAAAATCCTCATCTTAACTCCGAATTAAGAAATTCCAAAGCCAAAATGACCATGACTCATTGAATTAAAAGGAAAAATATAAAGAAAAAATAAGGAAAATTAGAAGCCCTTGAAATTCATCAAAACCCTTAGGGTTAAGGTGTAAGATTTTTCCTAAAATTTCTAACCAACCAGTGTTTTTGAAAAATTGAGTTCTCACTCATCAAAATTCTGATTCTAGAAATTTGAAAGCCAAATTATTTGTGAGATACCCAAGTTTATTTAGTAAAGTTTTTAGAATTGTTGGACAAATATACGAAGCTTAACAACCAATCAAAATCTACTGAATTGTTAGGATTTCCCAGATTAACAGCACACTTATAACCATAGATCTTAGCAAGTCTAAAACTTAACATGAATCCACTAAATCACACTTTCAATAGCACAACACCATAAACAACAACACAAAATCAATATTTCCAAAGAATACTCACAACAAACAATGAAAATAAAGAAAACCAACTAGATCTAGAACAACACTCACTCAATACCCACAAACTCAACAAAAAAACACAAGGGCGATAGGGGTCCCTACCTTTGGTTAGCTTAAACCCTCTTTAAATCCTTGAAAAGAAAGGCAAGAACTCCAACCCAATTGCTGGAAATTGGCTGGCCACTAGCTCCCCTCTCCTCTTTAAGCTTCCCTTGCTTTCTTCTTGGAAAACTTTAAAGATCTTTCACTTGCACCCACTTGCACTCTCTTTTCCTTCCAAGAAAAACTCTCTCACTCTCTCTAGCATGAGGTGGTCAGTAGCCAAGGGAAGAAATGAGGTTTGGTCTTTACAAAAGGACTTTTAAAAAGGGGGTAGCTAGGGTTTTCTAAAGGCATGATGTAAGCACTTACTTTTTTACTAAAGTTTGACCGAATCCACAAAAGGGCTTTTAAAAAGGGGGTAGCTAGGGTTTTTTAAATGCATGATGCAGTCACTTTTTGACTAAAGTTTAACCAAATTCAAACATAATCTTTCAAGTGGCCCTTACCTCACCTAACCAAGACCACACCTCACCAACTTACGTAATATCTACTTACTTTTGTGCACAGTTTACTTTTGATCAAAGTCAACTCCAATCAAAGTCAATGCATGGACCATTAACTGTCGGGTCAAGGTCTGGTGTTGGTTGACTGGAACTAAGTGGTATATAATCTTCTGTGTATTATGTGTGTTTGTTTTTATTTATAGTAAAGTCAAAGTTTTGGTCAAGGTCAAAGTCAGCAGTCAACAATCCACCCTCCCACATCATCACTTTGACTAACAGTGTGATGACTGAGACTTTTTTCTTGACTCTTGATTGTGTATGTGGCAAGTTTGAAATTGATGTGGTCTTGTTTTGTGAAAGGGGGGGAACCACATGCAAGATCAAATTTGAATTTGGTCAAGCTTGAGTCAAAGTAGCCTAGTTTGGTCCCACCCTTTTTAAAACCCTAATACACTCTTTAAAAGCAACCTTTTGAGAAGAAGTAAAGCCCTAACTACACCCTTGCTCCCATCATAAGTGAAAGAGAGAGAGGAAAGGGTTCTAGAGAGAGAGGAGGAAGAAGAAGGGGAGATCAATATAGTTTCAAGCTTTTTCAAGAAGATTTCAACAAAACTTCAAGGAAGAGGGCCTGCTACCTTCCAGCTGCAAGAGAGAGGTTTTTGTCTTGCATTCTTAAGGAATTTAGTGGGGTTTTAGCTAATCCAAGGTAGGACCCAAACTCTACTTATGTTTGCTAGTATTTTGGTAGTGTGTTAGTGTCATTTGTGACCTAGATCTACCTTTTTATGTATTTTTCTTCATGGATCTACTTGAGACCACTTGAAAAATTATTGAGATTGGCTATTTTAAGTGGGTTTTTAAAAATTAATCAAAGCCCTAATCTTTTATTGTGGTAGGGTCCCCTTTTCATCTAGCGTTTTGATTGAAAATGTGAGTGTATATGTGTGTACTGTGAATCAGAAATTTTTAAATTTTTATGGACTTTGCTTTGTTACTGGCATTCGATTATGTTTTCAAAAATTTTGAAATTTTTACTGCATAAACTTGAGTGTTTTGTGAACAATTTTATTTTTGAATTTCTAATTGGAGTTTTGACGAGGGAGAAAGAAATGTTTCAAAATTACTGGACGGATAGATATTCTGAAAGGATCCTACACCATAACCCACAAGTTTGATGATATTTCAGGGCCTTTAATTTTTCCTAATTTTTTATTAATATTTTTCTCTTTCAATTCATTAAATTGTAGCTATTTTGGTTTTGGAATTTCCCCATTTTGAGTTAAATTGAGGATTTTATAATTTTACCTGTTTTGCTGAAAAATTCTAAAAATGTAACTGTTTGTGATAAGCTTTTGTATATGGTTTTAAGCTAGGATAAATGTTATTTATTGCTTGAAATTTTGGTTTAAAATGAGCTGTACTTGACCAGCTATTTTTATGGTTTTAATAAACTAAGTAAAGACAATAATGTGACTAGTTTAGGACTTGGATTTAAATCAAACTCCATGACTACTTTATCTAAAACCAATTTTGATATTTATTCAGCTTTTTAAACTAATAAAGTATGAAACTTTATACTTCTTATGTTGGTTAATTCAGTGAGGTTACAATTTTATTCATAAAGTATGGTTACTGGAATTTGATTTAAGTATGACTATATTTGATTTTCTTTGTAATTAAAATGTTATTTCAAAATGGTTTCTTTGGAAATAAATGGGTTTATTCGCATGGATAAATTTGTATGAATCTATATATATATATATATATATATATATATATGTGTATATGTATAGATTTGCATATAATAAATAATAACTTGAGTTATTAGAATGAATTTATACCTATGGTTATGCATGATAAATTTAAAAAATATATATATATATATATATATATATAAGTATTTAAATGCATGTGTTGTCTTACATATGAGAGTTAATTGTGTTTGAAGCCATGTATATTAATGACATGAGAATGGAGTTTGCTAGTTATTGCATAAACATACGCATGCATTGCAACCCACCATGGAAATTTTATTATACGCAAGAGAAATTATTTTCTTGGCGACTCATATTTTAAAAGTTATGCATTGTATAGATATGGTTATGCACTCGTAGGCAGTTAAAATTTAAAATGTATGGAACTTATGTGATTGTGAATGTGCATTGTCTAGTAGAGGTCCCACTAACTAGTGAGTGGAGAGATTGGATTCTCACATGTGCGCACATGTAAGCGTATTGGTATGTATGTGGGATGTAACCCCGGCACTTGCATGACGCGGATGCAAGCGGGTTTCATACTCACTCATGACGCGGATGCAAGTGGATTAAATGTGTAAGGATTTCTTTAAAAGTATGCATGTGTGCTATTTTAGCAAATTAGAGTTGCCGACAGGTAATAAGCTCTAGCGTAATTAACACTTATGCAAAATAAAAAGTCCTACATACAAGAGTTTTTAAAGTCATTGCATAGACGGTTGCTTTCAAAAGAGAAATGAACAATATGTTCTCATAACTGTTGACACTCCTTCAGCATATTACACTGCATCATCACTTGTATGTTGGGAATCTATTGGGTGTTTCTCACTCACTCCTATTTTTTTCATGTATTTAGGTAATCCTAAATCCTAGCAGAGCAGTTTGGCAATGACGTGGCAGACCGACGGAGGGTGGCAACAATATAAATTAGTTTTTTAGTTTTATTTCCTTTTTAATATACTAAAACTCTGATAGAGATACAATTAATTTTCTTTACGTTGTGAGTCTTGTATAAAGAACTGTGTTTTTTAGAGTTTAGAAATATTATGGTTTTTTATAATTAATACTAACGGTTTGAATTATCCTAAAAAGTAAAGAAAATTTTTATTCAGTTTTCCGGTTATGTTTCAAAAGGAAATTTTCTTTTATATTATTATTTTGTACCGCCTTTTCGAAGTGACATCTCTTTATAGTCTTCAGGCTTGAGTAAAGGAGTGTTACAACTTAAGTCACAACATAGTGAGAAAGAATCTCAGTCACCACACTGCCAGTTAAAGAGATAACGTCGTTGAGTTGACCACCAATAAATACAAACACAATTGATTAATTAAAATCAAACAAACAAGTTGGTCTTAATCAACATAAAACTAATTCAAAATTATGATGTAGCAGTTACCAGTCTAAATATTAATTTTGACTAAAATTGACTTTGACCAAAAATCAACTACTTATAAAAGAAAATAGATATTACGCTTTAAATAGTTACATGTAACACAATTACATTATATAAAAATTTATGATTAATGAAATTTGTATACATTGTACCTGTTTCCTTGTTTTGGAAAGTTATTAATATACGAGTGTGAGAATTGATTTAAAATTCCCTTAACATCGGGTGGATGAAAGAAAAAATTTATTTGTCTCAAGATGTATGGCAACATGATCCATAATGGTTTAAATTTGTCACGATTTGTGGATTTGCTAAGCGTTGAATCGTATATGTATACATGCCGCTTGCATAAGTCAATTTTGGACAACACCCAATGCGTATCCTTGAGTGGGATGAGGACCTATAAAAAAATTTGATTAGTCACTATAATGAATAAAAAAATAAAACAATGAGTTTGGAAATAAATAAGTTATACATGTATTATTTACAAAATCACAATCAATCTAATTTCGTGATTGGGGTTTGTATGCAATGTCTAAAATGTAGGGGAAACACATATCGAATTCATATGTCTTTTTCTTTCACTTCCAATCTTTTCTCCATTTTTCGAAATGTGGTCATCGCCCTTCTATATTACCCTAAATTTATAAAAATAAAATCTAAAATATTCATTAAGAAATTATTCATTATTCTTAATTAAAAAAATTATGCCGTATAATTTAAATTTATTCGAACCATTAACTTATCAAAAAATATGCATCCATCACAATCATTCTTGGGCAGAATAAATACTGATACACTCTCATACATTCGCTTATGTATATGCATACCATATTAACGTGCTGTAAATGTTGAAAGTAAGTAAATTACTTAATATTATCAAAATATAAATAAAGTAACAAAGGTATGTGTACTTAAAGAAAAAAAAAACATAAAAAGTTGTTTTTTACCTTCTCATTTAACCATCCAACTTGAACTAAATCTTGGAAGAATTCCTTAATGACTTCACATATGTCATAATCTAGCTTCATTGACATCAGAGGACATATATTCAAAGAACTTCATTGAAACATCATCGGGAGGGGCCATTTTTGTATCAAAATTAATGGGAGGAGGCAAAGTGCTTTCAAACTTTCGTGTATCTCCATAGTAACAATAAAAGATGACTTTAATCTTTCCACACACTTCTTAATGCGTGGCTAGCAAGGAACAACCTTTGATGATGTTATGTATTGAACCTCACTATCATCTTCCATAACAGTTATTTGGCGATCACGTATTTTACCTTCCTAACCCATTGCCATATGTCATTCGTATCATGCATGTGCGTGGCATGCTCTGGCATATGATATTCCTCTTAATAAAATATGAAATACAACAGTTAATAATTATTAAAGAATTTAAAATAATGTATCAATGAAGCATTTACTTACATTTTTCATATATTCAAATATTTGTTGCATTATCTCGTTAATCGATTAGAACTCTCACATTGAATTCAATAAAACATTATTCAAATCATTTGCCATGTAATCTATTTTCATGTCTATCAAATGGATATAAGATTTGAGTTCATCAAACTATATGAAAGGAAAAAGTATATGTTAATGGATTAAAACTATTAACTTAAAAATAATAATAAAATGTTTAATAAAAAATAAATATATTTAATTTGTGTGATAAATGTGATGGTTGACCAATATTGTAACACCCCTTTACCTAAGTCTAGGTTCTCAAGTAAGTAGTATTTACCACTAATATTTTTTTTTTTTCAAATATAAACTCCAAATATATTTAAAACAATTATGGACAATTCCAAATTACTATTAAAACTTTTCTTTACTCTTTGAGACCATTTTCGTAAAACCAAACAAATAAACTATATTACTTAAAATATTTAGAAAGTATTCACACTCATACTGTAACATAAAAGTATTTTAATACAAAGAAAAACATGTAATGTGTTGTACCCTCTAATTCCGCACCTCAACCAAGCCCTACTGTTGAATTTTGGATTTACGTATCACACACATAAATAAATTACTATGAGTAATAAACAAGTAGGCAATCCAACTGCACATGACAATGCAATGCAATGAAGCGTAGTGTCATATATATAAAAATCTCTATTTTTTCCTTTTATTTTATAAACCAATTAACTCGGCTATCCTGCATTTTGTAGGACTCACATGCCATTTGTGGTCAGCAGGTCTATTCCACGTCCTTACGGAACCTACGTGCCCATTTCTGGTCAATAGTTGGATCATAATTTAAAAAAAGACACACCTACTCGTGGTGGTCAGTGATCCACAAGCTAATAATAACTAGGGTTTAAAAATCAGCACTCTTTAGTGCACTCATCTTAAAACATAAACCCTCAAGGTAAATCAACCTTTTTACATAAAACATTAAAATCTATGAAATATTTTATGTAAATGTATGCACATACTTTAATGCATAAAAATTACCAAACAAAGCATATCCACACATAATTACCAACCTATCGTCTTTGGTAGTGATAATTATCAAAATATAAACCAATATAATTATCAAAATCTCCTAACTTTTTTGATAATTACCAAAACACCCCCCTGAAACACAAGAGAATTATTAAAATACCCCTTAAGGCAAATGACAATTTATGAAATCACCCTTATTTAATTAATAACTAAAATAATACTTCTCTAACCTTATATATATATATAAACACCCAAGTACATATATATACAGGAATGATGTACTGAGTGAAGTCACTCAGTACATCCTACACTACTATTAATTATTTAACGTGAGCGTTAAAACAAGGGCGGACCCATTTTTTAATTGTCGGTTTTTTTCTTATTGTCCTTTCTTCACCCAAATCCATTCTATTCTATTATTTTTTTCACTCTTCTTCCCAACTAGATCAATCCATCTGCCACATTTGTTTGTTCATCGTTTTTTTTTCCTGCTTTTCTTTTCCTTCACACACGAAAAAATAAGCTCAGGAGCTCAGGAACCACCAGGTAACACTAGGTTTTACAATGTAATATGAGGTTTACCGGTCCTATTTGCATATGTTTCTGAAACTGTTCATCAAGAAATTCTATACAAAAATGATATTTTATTTTTAATGGAAACATAGAAGGATTTTATTTTATTTGTTTTTCATTTTTATCTTTTGTTATTGAAATCCAAATTGCAATCGGTGTAGAGGGAATGCATCAATACAAAAAAATTCTATACAAAAATGCCTATTGGGTTGAATGAAGGCATCCTCAGCCAAACTGCTGAGGCCCTCGACAGTTTGGCTGAGGAAAATTACAGAATTGTATTTACACCTGAAATTCATCATTTTTAAGTACAATGATGTTGTCCTAATTTTTACTCTAGTAAAAAAATGTATTCTCTTTGATTTTTAATTGCATGCTGGTTTTTAAAATTTGTGTTTATGGGTATATATAGATTTTCTTTTCTCTAAATTATGTGTGTATTCTCTTTTTAATTAACAGAAATATATTTGTTACCTCTTCAAGTAGGATCTTTACTCCACAAATTTCAGAGGAAAAAAACCCATAATTTATATGGAATTTCAATCAATTGAAGAAGTTTTTAATTTCTACAATGCATATGCACGAGAGTATGGATTTAGTGCAAGGATGAGCAATAATAAGAAGAATAAGGAAACAAATGAATTTGTATGGAAACAATTTGTTTACTCTAAGAAAACATATGACTGTTACCAAGAAAAGTTGAAATATCTCATCTCACGAACATGTGAAAGGAATGGAGTAGTCCGATCAGGTTGTACGACAAAGATAACATTGGTGAAGCAACAAACATGTCTGAATTGGATAGTTAGTAACTTTGTAAAGGCTTGTGAGATGCTTTTGGACAGATTCTATTAGAAGGAGAGCATATGATTCTTTTAGTGATGTTGTAGTGTTTGATACAACATATAACACAAACAAGTATGGTATACTTTTTGCTCCACTTACAGGAGTAAATCATCATGGTAAAACCATTATATTTGGATGTGGCTTTTATGTGATGAAAAAATAGAATCTTTTATTTCGTTGCTTAATAAGTTATTTGATACTATGTCAAAAGGTGCACCTTAAGAGATTATTACTGATCAAGATCCCACAATAACGAAGGCTATAACTCATGTTTTTTTATCAGCTGTTCATCGTTATTGTATATGACACATTTTGACCAAGTTTTCTATAAAAATTGACTCGACAGTGTACTGATACAATTACCATTCATTTAAAAATGTTATATTTGACTCTAAGATAGCTGAAGAATTTAAAGCACGTTGGCTGGATTTGACAAGTAAAACTAAATTACAAGACAATGACTGGTTGGGTGAACTATATGTGATTCGCGAGAAATAGATTCATACATAAGTTAATAAGTTTTTTAGTGATGTAATAACAAGTAGTCAAAGAGCAAAAAGTTTAGAAATTTAGTAATGGGTTTTATTAATTATTTTAATAAAACTCTTAATCATCAGCGACATGAAGAGTTAGTTACAGGTTATGTCAATCTTAATGAGAAACTAAAGCTGAAATCTTTATGGGCTATGGAGAAACAAATGATAGAAGTATACATAAAGAGAAATTTCATACTTTTCCAAAATGAGGTGTTTGAAAGTACTACTTACAATATAAATAGCACATATGAGGATGATGAAACTATTCTTTATAGGGTAGAAATGCTTAATGAGCAAGGTACAACAACAAGATTTAGAAAGGTTCAACTTAACAAGCAATTAGAGGTTGTTTCTTGCAGCTGTAGACAATTTAAATTCAAGGGAATCCCATGTATGCATATTTTGGTATTTTTTTATTTGAGATTGGTCACACATCTACCAAGTCAATACATTTTGATGAGGTAGACAGAAGATGCCAAAATTAAAGTGTCGAATAACTATGGCCAACAAATAAATGATCAAAATAGCATGCTATTGATGACACGACATGCAAGTCTATCCTAGTTAGCTTCTACTGTAATTGATGGTGCATGTCTCACTACTGAAGGCTATAGTCTCCTTTTCAATGAGTTGAAAGTGATATATAAAAAAAATTAAGAAAATTAATGGAAGTAGGAATGTTGTGCAACAATCAATTAGGACAAGTAGTAAACAAATGTTGTGCAACAATCAATTAGCATAAGTAGTAAACAACCTTTAGATATAAACAATCCTTTATAAGTGAGATAAAAAAGATGTGGAAAAAGGATTAAATCTAGAAAAGAGATTGCAATTTTGAAGATAAGACTTTGTCGAGGATGTAGACTTTGAGGGAAAGTACATGATAAAAGAAATTGTCCTGAGTTGAGTGAAAGGTAATTTTATAAATCTATTTACATTAGTATTTGAAAACTTGTCTTATTTTATGAATAAATCTGAAATTTTATTTTTTTATAGGTCTACTCTATATTACAACAATATTAGTTCATAATCATCAATTGACGATGAATTAGCATCTCAAGCTGGTAATTGTCTTAATATGAGTATAAATATATTATAATCATAGATGAAAAAAGAAAAAATATCCACGAAATTTCATGCATATTTCATTTTTACAAAGTAAGGACATTATCCATCAATCGAAATTGAAGATGGTTATAATTTCAGTAATTTCCGTCGAAATTTTCTATATTTCTGCGATATTTCTGTTAAAATTTCCATGTCAATTCCTTCACAATTTGGTTAAAATTTTCATAATTTTCATAAAAATTTCTGAAATATTCATATTAGCTATTAACTATTAAGTATAATATTAGTATTTTTTAAAAATTGTAATTATTATACTTATATGTTTTAAACATTTCACATATTGCATATGGTTGACATATTAATAATTACATACAAAACTATCAAGGAAATATGTCATTTGATCAATATTTCTCCCAATATACTAGTGGAAATGAAGATACGGAAGAAAGTAAATATTTTTAATCACCAAGAAATTCTATGGTATTGAGTTATATTTAAATAATTATGTACTTGTATTACTATTCTAATTAATGAATAATTCATCATAAAAAATAGTAACATTTTTATTATTGTCAATGAGTGTTGGAGGTTTCTTTATTATGACAAATACAAATTATGCTCAATATATTTTTTTAATTTTTATAGCTAAATTGATAAAGTAATCAATAAATAAACCATATTTTAAAATTTCATTAAAAATTCCATATTTTGTTATCAATTTCCATAATTTTTTTTATTTTGTCGATATTTCCACTGATATTTTTGTATTTTTTATCTTTGATATTTCCGATCATACCGATATTTTCATCCATGATTATAATACAAAAGTTTTATTTAATTATTATAATTCTTTTTATTTGTAGGAACTTTCATTGACTAAATAGGAAGATGTTGCTGATCTGTTTGCAATTTATAGGATTTATACATCCATTTTGTTTTGTGGTTCAGTGCTTCATGTTCTCTTCAACATGATGGCGTTAGTTCCTTTGGGTTCTAAATTAAAGAGAATCATAGGATCTGTCCATTTTGGATAAAAGTATGTGAGTATTTATATAATGAATTTGAACATTGTTTTTTTATGTAATCAATTAGAAACTTTTTTTTTTCTTTTTATGTATTGAATTAGATAAAATTATGCTTGATAAATACATGTCATAGCCATTAATAATAACATAAATAAATAAATAACATTAACAAAAATAAAAATAAATAATATTATAAAAAACATAAATAAGAACATATTTTAAAATTTCATTAAAAATTTCATATTTTGTAATCAATTTCCATAATTTTTTTAAAGTTTTATTGATATTGATATTTCCATCGATATTTCCGTATTTTTTATCTTCGATATTTCCGTTGATACCGGTATTTTTATCCATGATTAAAATACAAAAGTTTTGTTTAATTATTTTAATTCTTTTTATTTGTAGGATAAACTTTCATTGACTAAATAGGAAAATGTTGCGATTTGTTTGCAGTTTATAGGATTTATACCTCCGTTTTGTTTCATGGTTTAGTGCTTCATGTTCTCTTCAACATGATGACATTGGTTACTTTGGATTCTGGATTAAAGAGAATCATAGGATCTGTCCTTTTTGGATAAAAGTATGTGAGCATTTATATAATGAATTTGAACATTGTTTTTTTATGTAATCAATGAGTTTTTTTCTTTTTATATAATGAATTAGATAAAATTATGCTTGATAAATACATCACAGCCATTAATAATAACAAAATAAATAACATTAACAAAAAATAAATAAATAATATTATAAAAAAAATAAATAAGAACCCTCGGCAATCTAGCCTAGTGAAGTTCTAGAAAGTATAGTTTGCTGGAATTTCACTTGACCAAACGACTGAGGGATGCCTCTCCTCTTCATAGAGGAGGTACCCTCGGCAGGTTGGTTGAGGGCTAGTGCTTTGTAAAACAAATTCACATAAAATCTCTATCCCTTCCCCAACCTACTGATATCACAAGTTGATTTAGGAAGCAACTTATATTCCAATAACCATTACAAATATCTTCAATTATTTTTTTTTTCTAATGACCTTAATATACACAATTGTTTTTAACTAAATTACAATTCATAAATTTGAAATAAAAGCTGAATTTTGTTCTCAATTAAATTACAATTCATTAATCCCCGATGATAATTTTTTTCTTATTTTGTTAGGTTCGTGTTTGGCCGAGGAAAAAAGGAGAATCTGGTTCGTGCGTGGAAGGGAGGAAGAAGGAGAAATTGGATTCATTTTGTACGAGAAGGGACGATGGAAAAAAAAACATAGGAAGAAGAAGAACGCGGATTTAGTTTGTACGAGAAGGGAAGAACAGCAGGAAAAAAAATAGTGAACAAATAAACTAGGGATGGATGGATCTGGTTGAATGGAATGGAACTTGAGGAAGGAGAGGGCAATAAGAAAAAAAATGACAATTAAAAAAAGTGGGTTCGCTCTTGTTTTAATGCACGCGTTAAATAATTAATGGTCGTGTAAGATGCACTGGGCGACTTCGCTCAATACATTATTCCTACATATATGTATATATATATATATAAGACAAAATAAATATAATAACATACATACATACATATATATATATATATATATATATATATGTGTCTGAACATTTACACATAAAAATATATATACATACACACATATAAATATATAATGCATATACATGCACACACCTACATATATATATATATATATATATATATATATATATATGCCAACATATTTATAAATATATTAAACACATGCATAAAACCATTAATAAATTAGGAAATATGAAATGACCAATGTGTCCTTTACAATTTCAAAAATACCATTTGTGTCCCTTATATGCAAAATGACCAAAATACCTTTTTTATTTTTCAAAATACCCTTACCATGGCCGAATGCTACAAGCCTCATTTTCCATAATTTTGCATCCAAAACACATAATAATCAAGGGGTTTTACAAGTTTTAACCATCAATTGCATAATCCAAGCCTCAATTCACATCAATCAAGCCTAAAACCACAATTTTCACAAAGTATAAAGCCTAACCAATAGGGGGTTTTGCAATACATTTAAATTAAACCATTCCACATCAAATTAAGCAAGAATAAACAAGATTTAACTTGAGTTACACATAACCCTAACATTAAAACAACCAAAAAGCAACAAATACTCAAGATTACACAAAAGTAAGGAAACTTACATCTCTTCCAAGCTTTGAAATCCACTTGATCACCACTTGACATCCACGATACTCACTTGCTTTGGATTCCTCTTGATGGCCGGTTCAAAACCCACTAATTCCCTTTGATTTTTATTGGATTTTTCCTTAGTTTCTCTCTCTTTCTATATATTCTTTTTTCTTTCTCTCTCTAGAACACCAACATAAGCAAGCAAGATAAAGGGGTGGTCAGCCAAGGTTAAAAAGAAAGGAGAAAGGAAAATGAAAAAGTAAAAACAAAAAATAGATATCTAAAAAGGCAAAGTCAAAGTCAAACAGTCAATAGTCAAAGTCAAACTTTGACCGAGGGTAAAATGAAAAGAAAAATAATCTATCGACCTTTAAATAGATACTTTAGGCCCTTGAAAAATATTTGGGAACTCTTAAGCAGTTTGTTATGGTACAAGTGGTGATGTGGTGATCGAACCGTAACTGTGACAGAAAGTTGACAGTTTCGAAAAAAATATGGTTATTACAACTCCCTATCATAAAAAAAATTTTGTCTTCGAAATTATATTTAAGGAGTTAGAGTACTACTTAAATAAAGTCAGGTACTTTGCTCTTATCTCGTCCTCTCGCTCTTAAGTTGCTTCCTCCACTGTATGATTTATCCAAACGACTTTTATTAACAGAGTCGCTCAGTTTCGAAGAACTTGGTCCTTATGATCCAAAATTCTTACTGGCTTCTCCTTATACATCAGATTATCATGGACCTTCAACAGCTTATACTCGATGACGTGTGAAAGATCATGCACGTACTTTCGTAGCATTGACAGATGAAAGACATCGTGCACGCCGGATAGCTTGGAAGGTAAAGCTAATCGATAAGCCAATACCCTAACTCTTTCTAGTATTTCAAAAGGTTCGATGAGACAAGAACTCAACTTGCCCTTTTTCTTAAACCTCAATACACTCTTCAATTGTGCAACTTTAAGAAATAACACCTCCCCGACCTCAAATTCCAGATCCTTTCGTTGAGTGTCTACATAACTCTTTTGTCGGTCTTGAGCAACTTTCATCCTCTGCCGTATTTTGTTGTTGATGTAGATGGTTTGTTGAAAAATTTCTAGCCCAAGCAACTTTTGCTCCCCGACTTCATCTCAATGCGATAAAGATCTGCACTTTCTTCCGTACAAAGCCTTGTACGGAGTCCTACCAATGGAAGTATGAAAGCTATTGTTGTAAGCAAACTCCACAAGTAGAATGTGATTTCCATGCCAATGGTAGCATAAAAGTTGTTGGTTGGTCATTAAATCATGGATGATTATGTTTGTTATTGAATTGATTTGATAAATCTCAATTAGGTTTACATTAAACAACAATCTTCTTAAGTCCAAAATTGTTTTAAGTCAATTTATAAAGGGATTTTTGATTGCTGAAAAATTCTAGGCATAATAGTTTTATTAATTCATCAAATATGCATGTTGAATTGAGCTTGAATCTATACTCTATTTTGGTGGAATTTTCTTGGTTATTAAATATAAGTTAATACATTGGAATCATGTCATAAATATATTTTAGATTGTGAAATACTTGCTGTAAATTTTGGTACTAAATTATTTGAGATCAACTATGGCAAGTTTGATTATGTTGTTTGCCGGAATTATTTTTTCAATGAAATTCTACACACTTTTATACAAATTTATGTGGTATTTAGTATTTTCAAAGGTATTGCCTTGCTGGAAAATTTTTAGAATCTATGTTGGTACGATTAAAAATTTAAATATTATGATCCAATAATGTTGATTACCTATGAGAATGATAGCTATGAATTTCTAAGTATATTTTACATGTTATATGTTTGGTAAATTATCTGAAAATGATGTCGATTGCTGTTGGAAATTTAATAAGTAAAACAGATGTAAATTTTTCTGTAAATTAGCTTGCTGGAATTTTGGTTATGCATGCTACTTATGATTTTTTTTTGCAAAAATAGCTTGCTGGAAATTATGGAAATAAATAGAAATTTGAGAAGTTTACATGTTATGGAATTTACTACTCATGATTTATGTTAGCTGAAACCTATGTGGACATTTAATGTGCTAAATTGCCATGAATGTGGTCTTTTAGTTATGTTCAATTGGCTTATGTACATACTCTTTGGTTTTTAAACTTCCAAAATAAAGTTTTCACATTCACGAATATGTAAGCATGAGCAAGTGCATTTTCAAGCATGGATATAAATTATAGTTTTACATGCATGCACATCTTTTAAATTGTGTGAAAAGCAAAGTATGTTTTCAAGAGAACCACCTTGTAGGTAAATATTCGACAAGTTGATATGGAGCTTTTGTATATATATTTATATATGGAACCGTATAAGAGAATGCTTGGTTTTATGGATCCGACCAAGCTTGTAGGGTTTATATGAGCACATGTAGATGAAATTGTGTACGTGTAAGGACTCATTGAAGATCACAATGAGGGTTTGACTAATGCTCTTTGGTCAGAGTTATTGGCATTGATATGTGCTTGTATGGTTAGGATGCAAGTTGTCCCTTTTACTCCACTTATTCACATATGCCTCTTTGAGGTTTAAAGTTTCATGGAATATGCTGCTCAGTTATTCAAGGGATATTTATATAGATTACCGACGGGTATTAGCTCTCAAATATATGTTTATAGAAGTCCTACAAAAGTTGTTTTTCTTTTCAACTAAATAAATAAATTTTGATTTGAACTATGTAAGAATTTTTTGAATGTAAGCAAGTATAAATTGATTCACGCATGAGCATATGCATTTCATGTTCTATGCGTGCAATGTGGGATTTACTGAGTGATTTTATCATTCACTCTTATTTGCTTATATGTGTAGGTATTGGTTCTAAAACTGATTAAGAGAAACGTGGTATTAAGATATGTTGATCTATATGATTCAAGTTAATGAGGAGCTTTGCTTCCGTTATGCTATGTTCTAATTTCATTTACTCTATTTAATAAGTTTATAAGACTAAGATATTTTATTAAGTTCTCTTTACATATAAGTTATGAATATTTTTGAAATATCAATATTATCGTTATAATTATTACTAGTATTATGTTAATTTTAAAGTTAGTACTATTGTTTTGTGTATCCGAAATAAAGAGGAGAAAAAAGGTCTTATTTTTACGTCATATGCTATGTAAGTAGCATCCCCTAAATAGGATTTATGAGGTTCGGTTAGAGGGTTCTTACAATAAACCCTTTCTAAATTTTATAGAAAACACTAAACCAAACCACATTTATACCATTTAATATAATAACCACATTATTATTTCCGAAATTGTTGATTTCCAGATGCATTTTCGGTTTTATCGTCGTTTCATCTTTTTCGCCGAAACAATCAGCTTCTGAATTCCCCGAACATTTTGTGAGGGCCGAGAGTAGCATTTGGAAGTCAAGGGACTTTTCTACCCATTTTACCCTTGGTCAAAGTTTGATCAAGTTTGACTAAGGGGTGTATTTAATTAAAACTTTTATAGACTTTCATAAAATTAAAAAGTTTATTAGTATTTAATCCAAACTTTTAAAGAGTTTATAAAAGTCTGCTGGTATTTAATATAGACTTTTATAAACTTTTAAAAAGTCTATAAAAGTTAAGATGTATTTAAATAAAACATTTGAGAAGTTTATAAAAGTTTAGTAGTATCAAAAATCAAGGACTTTTATAACTTTACTATATAATACAATTTTATAGATTTTTTTATGAAAAATATAAATACCAGATCTCATTCTTTTTCCTCCATTCAGCCTTAAAACTTTTATCGACTTTCATACAAAAATAAGTGACTCTCTCTTTGTGTTGTTCATCCTGCTTTCTTGAAGAATAATGGGGTTGTGTTATCACCAAATATGCATTGCATAAGAGTATCCTCAGTCTCATGAGCATTCCATGGATGAAAAAAAAAACAAAAACAAATCGTACATATTTGATGTTGTTGTCAGAGTATGCCAAGAGTACTGATATTTTGTGAATTCAAAGAAACTAAAAACTCGCCCAGAATTGTGAAAAAAAAAACCAACGGCTCAGCATGACTCTCTAGTAAATCAAAAGGTGACATAATCAGTCCTCACCCATACTAAAGTTATTCATGAAAAGTACCATGGCAGATTATCCAGAAATAGTTAAAGATTGAAAAGTTACCACTTTTATATTTAGAAGTGAAACTTCATTATCAGCCAAAAATCTCTTTATTTATTTATTATTTTATTAATAGAAAATGCTTTTTTTAATAATTTATTATATAAAAAGAATTTAATCAAATAAAATTCAATGTCTATGAAAGTTTATTAAAATCTATAAAAGTTTTGAAATTAAAGTTTACAAAAGTTTATAAAAATCTTTTAAAATTTTGTAAACTCTATAAAAGTGTACAAAAATACATAAAAATCCATAAAGGTCATCGCTTACAAAAAGTCTATAAAAGTTTCAATTAAATACACCCTTCTAAAATTGACTTTCATTATTTTAATATTTTACTAAATATCTTTTTTACTTTTTATTTTATTATATTAATATTTTTAAGTTTCCAAATTGGAATTTTCCTACCTTGGTAGCTGACCACCTCCTCCACTATTTCACTTCATCTTGCTTGCATTTAATTATAGTGAGAGAAATACAAAATTCAAAAGTGAGAAAGTGAGAATTTGGAAAATACAAAGAATTTTCAAGTGAAAATCAAGAGTTATTGGCCAGCCATCAAGGGGAGTTCATTGGCATAGCTTGTGTGGATTTTCAAGGCTTGGAAGAAGTGTTTTCTTGCTTGGAAGAGAGGTAGACAACTATCCCTTTGAATTCTTCATGTAATTCATGTGTTTTACTTGATTAATTGATAGAATCATGCTTTGTGTTGATGATTTGATGGTTTATTATGCTTAATTTGATGGGTATTGAGCATATAGCAAAACTCCCAATTGATGAGGGTTTAGGGGTTTATAGAACTTTTGTTTAAAATGTAATTTTCATGGTTTAATGCTTGGTTTGTTGAAATTGATTGATGGAAATGGCATTAGACTTTAACAATTTGATGAGTTGGTGGAAAAATTGATGGATTATGGTTTGTAGAGAGGGAGACAATGTGTAGGAAGAGTATGTCAATTTTTACATGTAAAGGGTATTTTGAAATTTTAAAAAATGTCAAGGGTAAATTGGTA
Source organism: Rhamnella rubrinervis (assembly GCA_007844105.2). NCBI lineage: Eukaryota > Viridiplantae > Streptophyta > Magnoliopsida > Rosales > Rhamnaceae > Rhamnella > Rhamnella rubrinervis. The sequence continues at coordinate 14,511,387 of CM017580.2, read as the reverse complement.
ATTTTACATGTAAGGGATACAAATGGGATTTTTAAAAATATTTAGGAGCATTTTGATATTTTGTATGTGAGGGATATAAATGAAATTTTTAAAAAGATCAAAGGTATTTTGGTCATTTGACACATTAGGGATATAGTTGGAATTTTTGAAATTATTAAGGGTATTTTCATCATTTTCTATGTGAAGGATAAAGTTGAAAATATTAGAGTTTGGAGGGGTATTATAGTCTTTTCAAATTTCCAAGTTATTATATATGTATAAATATATATATATATATATTAAATTACTTATTTATTTATTTATTAATTTATATATATATATTCAATTATAATTATTTATATTTTTGTTAATATACTTATTTATACACTTATTTGTATAGTTATAAATATAATTATATTTTAGAAAATGCATGTATATTATGTATGTATTTATTAAATATACATAAATATATTTTATATAAGTGCATGTATATAAATAATTATTTATGTATAAAATTAAATATTAATTTATTATATACATATAGGTATATGTATGCTTTGGTGTATGTATATATATAATTATGTATATGTATAAATTAAATTTGTATGCATGTATATGTGTATAAAATATGTGTATACATATATATATGAATGTATATATGTATTGGATGTATATATATGTATATGAATATATATTTATATGTGTGTATTGTTACATATGTATTTATATATATGTGTTTATAATTATGTTTATAAATATGATTATGGATGGATATGTATATATGTATTGGAGTGGTTGTATGTATGTATCTGATTGGAGAATCATTATTGACTATTATTTAACCGAGGGTAGGATGGTTATTAGCAATTTACCTATTAAGGGGTATTTTGATAATTTTTCATATACTTGAGAAGTATCTTGGTAATTATCGAGATGACTAGTAACATTTCGGTAGTTACATCGATGTGTTTGGCAATTTAAAATTGTTGATTTGAGCGGGGGTATTTCGGTAATTACAACTGTCGGGTGGGATGGTTTGGTAGTTATGTGTTTTATTATGTTGTCTAGTTGTACTTATGTGTTGTGGCATGAGCATTCATTTGCATAGAGCAATTTATGAGGTTTATTATTTTATGTGAATTGATGGATTTTTCTCCGAGAGTTTGTGTTTTCAAAATGGTTGAACAAATGAAGGTGCATGGTTTTGAACCCTGTTTTAATAACTATGTGAGTCACTGACTACACGTGAAGGTGGGGTCGCCCAAAACAGTAATTCACAGCATACCACCAAAGGTGTGATGTTTTGTGTGGCCGAACGAAACCCGGAAAGAGAGTAAGCTATTTACTTAAAAATAAAAAGGGAAAAATAATGATATGAGATGTATGATTGTACACTACATAGGATGGCAATGAACTATGCATTTAAGCTGCCTACTAAGTATTTTTCACTCACAGTTGTTTGTCATGGTTGTAACACACCCTAACCAAGTCCCTTAGGTCGAACAAAGATAGGGTAGCTATTAGAACTTAATTTGCAAAAAATATAAAAAAATTTAAAACTTATTCAATCATAAATATGTGGACAGTCAAAGCCCATACTTAGACTGCTTTAATTATGTAAGATAAATAATTATCGTAAAATAATATAGTAACTATTTAATTACTTAACTTCTAATATAATTTTAAAAAGATTAAATAGGTAACTCAATGCATTATAACTAGTCTTAAACACACATCCAACCACATTAAAATATTGCAATTTAATAAGAAAATAGTTTCAATTAAAAATGAAATAAAAACAATGACTCCAACATGTAGACAATTTTAAAATAACCCAAAAAATCTTCCTCTTGAGCTACCACGTGTCTACCATCCCCATAAGTTCAAACAAACACATCGATCTAAGCGTGCTTATCTGGAAAAAAAAATAACAAAGACATGAGTTTACAAAACTCAGTAGACTTTTCCAAATCCAATCAAAACAACAATATTATATATAGAACTTTCCATGCTAATAGAAATTTCAATATCAATCAATTGTAAACTTGTTTAATCATAAATGTCCTTTCTTGCAATCGACATTCAATAGCTCATCACAAACTTATAACATAATCAAATAGCTTACAATGGATTCATGATTCATGAATTTATCACAAAATAGTTGAATTTTCATACAAAATATCAAAAAGGTGCATGTATCTCAAGCTCACTTTAACATAAACACCGTAAGTATTTCAGTCTAACTTGTAACTTACAACATATCAACGGAGTGCATGCATCTCATTCTCACTTTAGTATAACATCGTGCATGCATTCAATTTTACTTTAGTATAGCACCGTAAGCATTTCAGTCTACTAGCTTACATAGTTTCTCATGATCAAACTCAAACATTTATATAGCGTGCTACCAAAGTACCAACCAGATGCAATGTACCGTTCATAATCTATCGTATATTGTTATGTTTATGCTTGCATTAGTTAGTTCTTAATGAAAACATGCATAAATTACATCTTGTCATATTCATCAATTTCACATTACCATAGCAATAATCTCAAAAATTTTCAAAAAAAATGTTAACTAACATTCACATATGGAAATATACAACAGATGCATCGTAAAATTCATAATAAATTCAATTCTCATCCAAATAATATGATTCCAAAAGTAATATAACCGTATAATTATCTCTGACGAATCAGAATTTTTTCATAATTTCAAGAGCCATTAAATATTTAATAATTGCATTCTTAATAACATCACACAAAATCTACAATGAACCAAAGACGCTAAAACAATTTTAATAAATTTTACAAAAATTATTTTAAGCCAAAACTAGTGGCAGTATAACCATAGTAGATATAGATTACTGTATAAATTCATTCATTTTAATCCAAGTATGGAAACAATACACATTTTGTAGAACAACAAATATGTCTCACTATTCCAGTAGCAATGTCTTAATTTTCAAAAATTCATAACTTATTCATAAAAATTTAAAATATAGAAATTCCAATTCAAAAAATGTTTATAAATATGTTAAGTCCAAACTATATAGATTTCAAAGAAAAACAAATCCATTTGCCCCATGAAATTTTATAGAGAACACCTGTTGGTTATAATTTTTCAGATTAATAGTATGAACTTTGAAAAATTCTAATTAAATCTATAAAAATTGGATTGAGCCGAAACAAAAAAGAAAATGTTCGTAGATGGAAGTTCTATTGAAGAAAATTAAATTTTAAAATATTTAAAGCTCATTTGAATTTTGAAATTTATCACAAACACCAAAATAGTAAATAAACAGTAAAAGTCTAATTTAAACTCTTCTTAAAAATAAATATAATATAATAATATATTGATAAATCATCATGAATAAGATCAAATAAGAAAAATTGATTTAGGCAAACCTACCTTAGATCTTGAGTTCCTTAGTTTCAAAGCAAAAATAGGAAGAGAGATTGCAGTAAAAAAGAAGACAAAAAAAAACCTATCTTATTACAAAGGGTTGTTTTTAAATAGACAGTCATTTTAGAATTTTGAAATTAAATTAAATAAATATTTAAAATATATCAATTAATAATTTTTTAAAATTCTATAGTCAACTATCATAAACGCTCAAATTAAATATCATAAATACAGAAATCATATTTAATAATAAATCATAACCAACTAGTAATTAATAGGAAATTAACCATTTAATAAATATTCAAAATACCAATCAAATTAATGGAAAATTAATTACCAATTAGGGTTTTGAAACCAAGGGTCCCACAACCATCTACCTCTTAAAAGAATTTCATCCTTGAAATTTCAAAAAAATGACAAACAACAAAGACTTAAACATAACTTAATCTCTAACAAGCAAAAACTTACATTAGTGGTCAAACATATGAGGATATTTAACCCTCATTTTTTCTTCACATTCCAAGTTACTTCCCTTAATGAGTGATTCTTTCAAAGTACATTCACTTAGGGAATATTCTTTCCTTAAAGCACTTTTTCCTAGCAATCCAGAATTTTCTCAAGCTGCTCCTCGTAGGTTAAGTCTTGAATCTCCAACGGGTCATAATTGAGCACGTGCAAATGATCAAAAACATACTTTCTCAACATTGAAACATGAAATATGTTATGAACACTTGAGAGATTAGGCGGTAAGGACAAACAACAAGCCACTCCACCAACTTTCTCAAGAATTTTAAAAGGTTCGATGTAGCGTGGACTTAATTTTCCCTTATTCCCAAACCTCATTATGCCCTTCATAAGTGTTATTTTCAGGAACACTTTATTTCCAACCGCAAATTTCAACTCCTTTCGTCGGTTGTTGGCATAGTGTTTTTGTCGATCTTGAGTGGTTTTGATTTTTTCTCTAATCCTTGAAACCATATCTTGGGTTTATTGTAGAATTTTGGGTCTAACAAGTTTTCGTTCGCCCACTTCATCCCAATGTATATGGAATCTATACTTCCTCTCATATAATACTTCATAAGGTACTATGCTAATAGTCACTTGAAAACTATTATTGTATACAAACTTCACAAGTGACAAATGAGCTTTCCAAGAATCTTTGAAGTCTAACATACAAGCTCTTAGCATGTCCTCCAATGTTTGAATAGTTTTCTCGAACTGTGCATCTATTTGTGGATAAAAAGCGATGCCGAACTTTAGTTTTGTTCTCATAGCTCCATGCAAGCTTTTCCAAAACATTGATGTGAAACGAGGGTCTTTATAGGATACAATAGAAATAGATATTCCATGTAGTCTCACAATCTCATTAACGTAGAGTTAAGCTAACCGATCTAATGTATAAGTTGTCTTTATAGATAGACAATGCGAAGACTTTGTAAATCTATCCACTACTACCCACACAACATTTAACCCTCATAAGGTTTGAGGTAATCTAACCACAAAGTCCATGGTGATGTGTTCCCACTTCCATATAGGAATCATCAGCAGTCTTAATAAACCCTACGGTCTTTTGTGTTTCACCTTGACTTGTTGATAAGTTAAATATTACTTAACAAAATGAGTAATTTTCCAAAACATTGATGTGAAACGGGGGTCTCTATCGGATACAATAGAAATAAGTACTCCATTCAGTCTCACAATCTCATTAACGTAGAGTTAAGATAACTGATCCAATATTTAAGTTGTCTTTATAGATAGACATTCGCAGACTTTTCCAAAACATTGATGTGAAACGGGGGTTTCTATTGAATATAATAGAAACAGGTACTCCATGTAGTCTCACAATCTCATTATCGTAGAGTTAAGCTAATTGATCCAATGTATAAGTTGTCTTTATAAATAGAAAATGTGCAGACTTTGTAAATCTAACCACTACTACTCACATAACATTTAACTCTCATAAGGTTTGAGGTAATCCAACCACAAAGTCCATGGTAATGTGTTCCCATTTCCATATAGGAATCATCAGCGGTTTTAATAAACCCGATGGTCTCTAGTGTTTCGCTTTGACTTGTTGACAAGTTAAATATTGCTTAACAAAATGATCAATTTTCCTTCGCATGTTTGTCCACCAAAACGTGCATCTCAAGTCTCTAAACATCTTCATGTTTCTGGGATAAACAGAGTATGGAGTACAATATGCTTTAGTCATAATTTCCTTTCTTAGTTCAAGATCTTTAGGTATGCAAAGATGATCTCCAAATCTTAAAGTACCATTACCACAAATGTTTAAGTCCAGTCTTTTTCCTTCGAATACCTCATTCATTATCCTTAACAGATTAGAATCTTGATCTTGTACCAGCTTGATTCTTTCGAGGATGATAGATTGTACCTTGAGAGTAGCTAGAGTGTTTGGATGTTGTCCAATAACTACCTCAATGTCCAACTTTCTTAAATCTTCTAATATCTGCCTTTGCTTGGCAATAAGGTTGGCACTAAAACCAGAATACTTCCTGCTCAACGCATCCACCATTGAGTTAGCTTTTCCTGGATGATAGTCAATTACACAATCATAATCTTTAACTAGCTCCAACTATCTTCTTTGTCTTATGTTCAATTCTTTTTGCGTAAAGAAATACTTCAAATTTTATGGTCGATGAAGATTTTACATTTCTCTCCGTAGAGATAATACCTCCAAATTTTCAATGCAAACACTACCGCAGCAAGCTCTAAGTCGTGTGTAGGGTAGTTTCTTTCGTACAGCTTCAATTGTCGTGATGCATAAGCTATCACCTTTCCTTCTTGCATCAACACACATCGAATTCTAGTTCTAGAAGCATCACTATAAATAGTGAACTTATCATGCTCGTTTGGTATGGTTAGTACAGGTGTAGTAACTAATCTTTTCTTAAGTTCTTGAAAACTCTTCTCCCATGCTTCAGTCTAAATGAACTTAATATCTTTCTTTGTCAACTTCGTCAGAGGAGACTCGATCTTTGAAAATCCTTGAACGAACTTTCGGTAGTACCCAGCTAATTCAAGAAAACTTCTTACATCTCCAACATTCGTCGGTGTCTTTTAATTTTGGATCGCGACAACCTTATTCGGATCAACTTCTATTCCTTTTTTTAGAAACTACATGACCAAGAAAGAATATAGTTTCTAACTAAAATTCATACTTTTTGAATTTGACATACAATTTCTTTTCTCTAAGCCTTTACAAGACAGCTTCCAAGTGTTGCTCGTGCTCTTCTTCATTCTTAGAGTATATTAAGAAGTCGTCGATGAAAACTATTACAAACTTATCCAAATAGTCTTTAAATGCTTTTTCCATGAGATCCATAAAAGCGGCAGGGGCATTTGTCAATCCAAATGGTCGTACCTTGTCCGAAATGCATTCTTAAGTATATCTCCTTCCTTAATCCTCAATTGATGATATCTATATTGGAAATCTATTTTTGAGAACACTTGAGCTCTTTACAACTGGTCAAATAGATCTTCAATTCGCAGTAAGGGATACTTATTCTTGATCATTATGCGATTGAGTTCTCGGTAGTCGATGCACATTCGTATTGTGCTATCTTTCTTTTTCACGAACAAAACAGGTGCTTTCTATGGTGATACACTTAGTCGTATGAAATTTTGTCTAGCAGTTCTTATAATTGCTCTTTAAGCTCCTTCAACTCTGCTGGTGCCATTTTATAAGGAGTCTTTGATATTGGCGCAGTTTTAGACATCAGCTTAATCATGAACTGTATCTCTCACTCTGGCGGTACTCCCGGTAGATCTTCTGAAAATACGTCTTCAAATTCTCAAACAACCTTTATATCCGCGAACGATGGTGCTGTCTTGTTAGTATTCACCACACTTTACCAAATAAACTTGGCATCCTTTCCTTACACTTCTCATAGCTGGAAGTGCAGAAATAATACGTGGGGGTGATTTGAATTTTACTCCTTCAAAGATTATAGTTGCACCCTCTAATGTAAAGATGATTTTCTTCTCTTTACATTGAAAATTAACTCCATGCATGGACATCCAATCCATGCCAAAACTAATATCATAGTCATTTATATCAAGGACAATTAAATCAACTAACAATGTTTTGCCTTTAAACACAACCTTGTATGATTTTAAGATATCATAAGCGCACATCATAATTCTAGTAGGTGTAGAAACACATAATTCAAAATCTAATTTTTTGGACTTAACCAAAATTTTCAGCATACTTTCTAGACCCAAAAGTATGCGTCGATCTAAAGTCAAACAAAATATATGCATCATGATCAGATACTGAAAGCCTACCTACCACCATATTAGCAATCTCTTCCCTTAGCCTAGTTAGTGCAAATTCTATGTTAGCCACTAAAGCTTTCAACACAGCTTAAACAGCTTCAATGACACCAAGGGCTTGCTTGATAGTTGCCTCATTCTTTGTACATATAGTTTTTGACTGCGCACAAGTCTTAAACAATTTAATGAAACTTCGAGAAAGACAATAAACTAAATTTTCAAAGTTTCAGTAATGTATATACTTTAACCATAAAGTTGCTCAATACATAATCATTGTAAAAGAATGCCAACATTTAACGCATCAAAAAAACGTAATAAGCCTCCATATAATTCATAATAAATATAGATAATTTCAAATCGAATTTAAATGTAATAAAACATAAACTAAAGTCATAATGTAGCATAACATGCTCATTTATTTCAATTAACTTGCAAATAAAACTAAACTAAGCACTTTAACTCCTTTCGGAATTTTTTATTTGCTGACACCATCCACATCTCCTCAACCACCAATTCTGGGGGTTTAGCAACCACTTTGCTAGCAAATGGAAGATCTTTTTCCTTTTTATAGGACCTAGGCCTAATTGACCTCAAGCGAATCTCCTTTTTCATTTAATGCTCCCAAACTCTTCAAAATAACACTTGCACTCAATAGAATCCTTAGTCACTTCATTATCTTCCTGAACTTTCATTTCTTGTTCACATTCTCCATCGGAAGAATCTGAACTAGAAATATCAGAGATATTAGAAAAATGAGCCAGATCTTCAATATCCTTCTTTAAGAATGCTTTTAGAATTTTTTCTTTTTGTCTCTTCCTTACCTCTTCGTATTGTTTGTACCCCTCCGAAGTAGCATATCGAACGAAAGTACTATTCTCTTCATCAGCAACTATAGCTTTACGTTTTCTACAAAGATATTCTTTCACTACTTATCTTTGCTTCATATCCCAATGCTTTTCATAGGTAATATCTTTGTCTTCAATCTCAAATGTGGTGTCTTCACCACTATTGCTTAAGAGAACAGGGTTTAACAAAGAATTACCTTAGAGTCGTTAGACATTTTCCTGTAAGAAATATTTAATAGTTGCATTCAAATAAAAAATTAAAAAATTAAGTAATTACGTTTTCTAATCATACCTTGTGGTTCCGGTGATCTCATGGCGTTGTTGAGGTTTCCTAGGGGTACTTTTATATTCTCCAAAATCGATAATTTCAAAGTATTTCAAATCATACATATATAATCAATTACATATATATTTCATCAAAATATATATTTTACACATCAAATTTTGCCACATAGTTCGTAACCATACTCTAATACCAAAACTATAACACATGCTAACAAGGTCCCTTAGGTTGAACGAAAATAGGGTGGCTACTAGAACTTAACTTGCGGAAAATACGAAAAAATTTAAAACTTATCAAATCATAAATATATGGACAGTTAAAGCCCATACTTGGACTGCTTTAATTACTTAAGATAATTAATTATTGCAAAATAACATAGCAACTATTTAATTACTTAACTTCCAACATTATTTTAAGAAGAATAAATAATTAACTCAATGTATTATAACTAGTCTTAAACACACGTTTAACCACATTAAAAAATTCCAATTTAATAAGAAAATAGTACTCAATTAAAAACGAAATAAAAATAATGACTCCAACATGTAGACAATTTTATTACATTTTTTTAATACCCCCCCAAGAATCTTCCTTTTAAGCTACCATGTATTTATCATCTCCACAAGTTCGAACAAGCACATCGATCTAAGCGTGGTTACTTGGGAAAAAGAAAATAACAAAGACATGAGTTTATAAAACTCAGTAGGCTTTCCCAAATCCAAACAAAACAATAATAGTATACATATAACTTCGCATGCTAACAGAAGTTTCAATACCAATCAATCATAAACTTGCTTAATCATGAATGTCCTTTCTTGCAATCGACATTTCATATCTCATCGTAAATTTATAACATAATCAACAAGCTTACAATACATGCATGATTCATTAGCTTATCACAAAATGGTTGAATTTCTATATAAAATATCAAAAGGGTGTATGCGTCTCAATCTCACTTTAGCATAACACCGTAAGCATTTCAATCTAACTTGTAGCTTATAACATATCAAAAGCGTGCTTGCATCTCATTCTCACTTTAGCATAACACCATGCATACGTCTCAATCTCACTTTAGCATAGCATTATAAGCATCTTAGTCTATTTATAGCTTACATAGTTTATCATGATCAAACTCAAATATTTATATAGCGTGCTATCAAAGTACCAACCAGATGCAATATACCGTTCATAGTTCGTTGTACATTGCTATGTTTATGCTTGCATTAGTTAGTACTTAATGAAAATATGAATGAATCACATACTTGTCATATTCATCAATTTCACATTATCATAGCAATAATCTCAAAATTTTCCAAAAAAAATGATTACTGACATTCACATATGGAAATCATACAATAGATGTATTATGAAATTCATAATAAATTTAATTCTCATCCAAATTACATAATTCTAAAAGCAATAGAACTGTATAGATGTCTTTGATGAACCAGAATTTTTTTTATAATTTTTAAAAGCCATTAAATATTTAATAACTGCTTTCCAATACAAACTATCACACAAAATCTACAATGAACCAGAGACACTCAAATAATTTTAATAAATTTCAAAAAAATTATTTTAAGAAAAAACTAGTGGTATTATAATCGTAACAGATATAGATTACTGTATAAATTCATTCATTTCAATCTAAGTAAGGAAACAATACATGCTTTATAGAACAACAAATTTGTCTCACCATTCCAATAGCGATGTCTTAATCTTAAAAAATTCACAACTTACTCATAAAATTCAAAAAATAGAAATTCTAATTCAAACATGTTTATAAATATCTTAAGTCCAAACTACAAATATTTCAACAAAAAACGAGTCAATTTTCCCCACAAAAGTTCACAAAGAACACTTGTTGGTCATAGTTTTTTAGATTAAAAGTATAAACTTCGAAAAATTCTAATTAAATTTAAAAAATTGGATAGAGGCGAAACAAAAGAGAAAACGTTCATAGATGAAAGACCTATTGATGAAAACTATATTTTAAAATATTTAAAGCATATTTGAGTTTTGAAATTTATCACAAACACCAAAATAGTATATATATCGTTAAAGTCTAGTTTAAACTCTTTTTAAAAATAAATATAATATAATAATATATTGATAAATCATCATGAATAAGATCAAATAAGAAAAATTTATTTAGGTAAAACCTATCTTAGATCTTGAGTTCCTTAGTTTCAAAGCAAAAACAGTAGGAGAGATTGCAGAGAAAAAGAAAGAAAAAAAACTCTATCTTATTACAAAGGGTTGTCTTTAAATAGACAATCATTTTAGGGTTCTAAAATTAAATTAAATTAAATAAATAATTAAAATATATCAATTAATAACTTTCTAAAATTCTATAGTCAACTATCATAAATGTTAAAATTAAATACCATAAATACAGAAATCCTATTTAATAATAAATGATAATCAACTAGTAATTAATAAGGAATCAACCATTTAATAAATATTCAAAATACCAATCAAATTAGTGGCAAATTAATTGCCAAGTAGGGTTTTGAAACCGAAAGTCCCATACCGATGGCACTGTAGACCTTGGGAGGCAAGGCACAGTACATTATTCTTCCCCGTTTTTATTTTTAGTAAAGATACTCTATGTATTAACTATACTTTTCTTTTACGTTGTGGGTGTGAGTATTTTTAAAATAATTTATTTATTTTATTATCAGTTGTTTGGTTTGGTAAAATAGTCTCAAAGAGTAAAGAATGGTTTCAACAGTGTTTATGTATTGTCCATAATAATTTTTAAATACAAATTGAGTTTATATTTAAAAGGAAAAGGGAAAAAAAATTTAATGGCAATTACACCTTATCGGAAACTTAGGCTTGGATAAGAGAGTGTTATATTTAAATCAAAATTAAAGAAATGAGAAGCAAAAATATGCGTATTTAAATGAACACTTTACTTAAGTATTTATTCAAATATTTAGCATGCATTCTAAAACTTAACTATTTCAACAACTCACCACCTCATAATCTAAACACATGCAAATCAAAATCACACCTTAAACATCCCAACATTCACTAAAATATTTAATCAAACACATACAATGTATTTTAACAATAAAACTTATAAACGCATACCACTTAAAATGAAAAAATTACCAAAATTTTAAACTCATACAATTAATGTTCACTAAAGCATTTATTCAATCACTTAGCATGCATTCTATCTAATTTTAGTCATTCTAAATCCTTTAATTTATCGTAACATTTTTCATTTCTAATTTTAATTCTCAACCATTTTCAAACCATAATATTTGCAAATCAATAACCTTAAAAATGAACCTAAACAAAAAAATTTAATACCCCAAAGCCTACAACAACAAGAAAACCATTGAAGAAGTTTATGAAGGTGGCGGCGCAACGACAATAGCGATGAGAAAAGGAAGGTGGATCAGCCAAGAAGAAAAAGAAGGAGATGAGGGGTCCCTTGTGTTGGCTTTTGTGATGGTATGAGTCATTTGGCCGAAAAATTTTAATTATCAATCCAATATTTTTGAAGGGTATAAAAGTAATTTTGATTTAACATTTTAATTCTATAAAAATATAACTTCTTTTTCAATAATGCATGTTGGGTCTGACTATAATATCAAAAAACCCCCTCACCAACATCCTCTTTAAGGCCTTTATTTTTTTCTGTCTCACCAACATAAACTTCAATTTTATTTTATTTTTCAGGTTGGGTGTTTTTATTTTTGTTTTATTGGTCATAATAAAAGCTGCTATATATATATATATATATATATATATTTTGCACTGACTTGGACACTTGTTGCCTACTTGCTTTTGTCTTTTTCTTGGCCGAAAACACAAGTCCATCACACCCAAATCAACCTCATATATATATATATATAATATTTAATTTAAAAGGGTCTCGATGTAAGAATCATAAGCTTATGAATCAGTTAGAAGATATGATTTGTTTACTATTTTATCAGTATAACCCTGTAAGAGTCCAAAATAGTACACCTGCATCACTAGTAATTCTCCTCCACGTGACACTCAGTAAGATTGATACACTACCAAGACTAAAATTCCAATTTTTAAAAGTAAGTGTGAGGTCCTATCAACTTACTTTTGCTTCCCCACATTCTCATATGCACATCAACCCTATTTGAACAAAATAAAGCTTACATGCAAATCTCTCTCAAAATGTCATAAATTTTAGTCGTCTTTATTTTAATACAAATTTAAGTTTTGGTCCCTAAAGCGTGTGCACTTGTCCTTGTTAAAAACTTCACATTCGTCTTTATGATTTTCCACACTATTGGAGTTTAACTAATACTAGAAATGGTTAGATGTAATACCATTTAGTACCTCTAATTTAAAAAAGTTTCAATTTGCAATATTAATTTGTAATACCATTGTGATGAATCAAACTATTATATACATGCTATTGCAAGCTCAAAGTCTCAAAGTTATTTATTTCTCACTAACTTGAACTTCATACCTTTGATATTTTAAAAAATTTCAAAATGCCCTTACATGTGAAAAGACCAAAATACCCTTCATGTAAAAATTGTACATAATTACCCTATACATTGTCGTCCCCTTTACAAATCCCAAAACAATCATTTTCACACCATTCCACCAAATTAATAATGGTTTATTTTCAACTAAAACTATTTTAATCCATCGAATCAATGCATATTTCAACAAAATCTCAAAACCCTAAACCCTCATTAATTGGGGGTTTTGTCCTATTCTCAATACACATCAAATTAAGCATAATCAATCATCAAATCATTAATACCAAGCTTGATTCCATTAATTAATCAAGTAAAACACATAATCAAAGAGAAATAGTTGTCTACCTCTCTTCCAAGTAAGAAAACACTTCTTCTAATCCTTCAAAATCAACATAAACTATGCCAATGAACTCCCTTTGATGGCTGGCCACTAACCCTTGAATTTCACTTGAAAATTCTTTATATTTTTTAATTTCTCTTTCTAGATTTTTGGGCCTTTCTCTCTAAAATTAAATGGAAGCTAGAACAATTGAAAATGGAAGCAAGAGGGTCAGCTAACAAGATTAAAAAATTTCAAATTGGCAACTTAAAATAATAATATAATATAGTAAAAAGTAAAATATATGTACTAAAATATTAAAATAATGAATAATAAAAATCAAATATAGTCAAATATGGTCACACTTTGATCAATGGTAAAATGGGCAGAAAAAGTCTTTCGACTCCTCATACGGTATTTTCAACCTTTACAAAATGCCTCGGGAATTCATAAACTGCTTGTTTCAGCAAAAAAGGCAAAATGACTATTAAACCAAAAATGGGTCCGGAAATCGATAATTTCGGAAGTAATAACTTTGTTATTACAACTCTCCCTCAAAAAACTTTTCGTCCCCAAAATTATATTTAAGGAGTTAAAGTTCTACTCAAACAACGATAGGTACTTAGCTTTCATTTCATCCTCGCACTCCCATGTCACTTCTTCCACATCATGATTCCTCCAAAAAACTTTAACTAATGGAATTGCTTGATTCATAAGAATTTGGTCCTTTTAATCTAAAATCCTTACTGGCTTCTCCTCGTATGTCAGGTACTCATGGACATCTAAATGCTTGTATTCGATGACGTGAGAAGGGTCATGCACATACTTTCGTAAAATCAAGATATTAAAGACATCTTGCTCACCAGATAGATTGGGAGGTAAAGCCAATCGATAAAACAAAACCCTAATCCTTTTCAATATTTGAAAAGGTCCAATGAAATGAGAACTTAACTTCCCTTTTTCCCAAACCTCAGTACACCTTTCAGAGGTGCAACTTTAAGAAATACCTTCTCACCGACCTCAAACTCAAGATCCTTTCGCCTAATGTTTGCATAGCTCTTCTAGCGGTCCTGAGCTATTTTCAGCCTTTGTCGAATTTTGCTAATGATGTCACTAGTCTGTTGCAAAATCTTAGGCCCGAGTAACTTTCGTTAACCAACTTCATCCTAATGCGATGGAGCTGTACAATGCCTCATACGGAGCCATCTCGATAGATGCATGAAAGCTGTTGTTGTAAGAAAACTCCACTAGCGGTAAATGCTTGTTTCAACTTCCTTTGAAATCCAACATACATGCTCTCAGCATGTCCTCTAAAGTTTGAGTTATCCGCTCTGATTGACCATTCGTCTATGGATGAAAAGTTATACTAAAGGTCAACTTTGTCGCCACAGCTTTGTATAGACTCATTCAGAATGGTGAAATAAACCTTCGATCTTGATTTGAAACAATCGAAACAGGCAAACTATGAAAACATACAATCTCATCCATATACAACGTAGCTAATCTCTCCATTGAATGAGTCCTTCGCATAGGTAAAAGTAAGTTGACTTTGTCAATCGATCCATAATTACCCAAATTGCATCGTTGCCACATTGAGATTATGATAATCTCACAACGAAATCCATCGATATGCGCTCCCACTTTCACACGGGAATCATCAATAACTTTAGCAAACTAGAAGGTCTTTGGTGTTTGATCTTCACCTGCTGACAAGTCAAACATTGACCCATGAACTTTGAAATGTCTCGCTTCATACCAACCCACCATAAAGTCTTGAAGACGTCTTTGTACATTTTAGTAGACCAAGGTGAACTGATTACAGTGTACAGTGAGCCTCTACCGAAATTTCCTCATTGATTTTCTCCACATTTGGCACACACAAGTGAGTACTAAACCTCAAAGTTCCATCTTCGATGAGATTGAACTCTAGTTTCCTCCCTTCAATGACTTCAACCTTGATCTTCTGAAGATTTGCATTTTTAGCCTGCCCTTCCTTTATCTTGTCAACGAACAAAAGTTAGATCGTGAGTGACACCATCATAAATGAACACTAGTTAGTAATTAACTCAATGTTCATTCTTTGTAAATCCTCCAGAATACAAGGTTGAAAAGTGATCAGGAAACCACTGAACCTCGTATACTTTCTGTTCAACACATCCGCTACAATGTTCGCCTTGCTTGGGTAATAGTTGATAGTGCAGTCATAGTCCTTGACTAAATCCAATCATCTCCTTTGCTTCATGTTCAACTCCTTCATAGTGAAAAAGTACTTAAGACATTTGTGATCGGTGTAGATGTCGCACTCTACTCCATGAAGGTAATGACTCCAGATCTTCAATGCAAACACTACCGCAACTAACTCCAAATCATACATAGGGTAGTTCTGCTCATACGGCTTCAACTGGCACAAAGCGTATGCAATCACTTTACTATTCTGCATGAGAACACAACCTAGACTTTTACCCCGAAGCATCATTGTAGATCATGAAACTGTCCTCGTTGTTCGGCAAAGCAAGAACAGGTGTAGATATTAGTTTCTCCTTCAACTCTGGTCAATGACAATGCAATATTTGAAAACTCTTTCACAAACAGATGATAGTAGCCCGCCAAACCAAAAAAGCTTTGAATTTTATCTGACACTTGTTGGTCTTTTCTGGTCCTGAACTGGTGTAGCTTTACTAGGATCCACCTAAATACCTTCAGCAGATATCACATGTCCTAGAAAAGCTATACTTTCAAGCCAAAACTCGCACTTATTGAACTTGGCACTGTTTCTCACGCAAACGCTGCAACACTAACTTTAAATGCTCTTCGTGCTCAGTTGCCGACTTGGAATAAATAAGGATGTCGTCAATAAACACCACCACAAATTTATCTGAGTAATTGTAAAAAATACGATTCATCAGATCCATGAATGATACTGATGCATTCGTCAGTCCAAATGACATTATATTGAACTCGTAATGGCCATACCTCGTGCAAAATGCACTCTTCGGTTTGTTCTCCTCCTTGATCTTCAACTGATGATAACTAGAATGAAGGTTCATCTAGGAAAAGATACTCGCTCCTTGCAAATGATCAAACAAATCTTCAATCCTTGGCAACGGGTACTTATTTTGGATTGTCACCTCATTGAATTCTTGATAATCAATGCACAAACGCATTGAACGATCCTTCTTTTTCATTAACAGAACTAGTGCATTCCAAGGAGAAACACTGGGTTTAATAAAACCTTTGTCTAGTAGATTCTGCAACTGCTCCTTTAACTCTACTGGAGGCATTCGGTATGGTACCTTAGAAATAGGTGCAGTCCATTGTACCAAGTTAATCGTGAACTCCACCTCTCGATCCGGTGGTAACTCTGGCAATTCCTCCAAAAAATGTCTAGAGAGTCTCAAACGACTTTGACGTCTTACGGTTGAAGCGTATCCAGCCCCTTATCAACAACGCTATCAAGAAATACCTGACACCTATGATGCAAATATTTAAAAGTTTGCATCGCCTTTAGCAATTTAGGTCACGGCTTAAACGTTGAACCTGCAAACTCAAACCTTTGACCATCTAAGGGCTAAATTGAACTTTCTTCTCCTTGTAATCAATGCAAGCCCCAAACTTAGATAGCCAGTCCATACATCGAAATCCGACAATTCTAATATGATCAAATCGGCACGCAGTGTCTCGTTACCGAGGCACACAACATAATCATCAAGTAAAGTGGAAGCAAATATACATACACCCTAAGGCGTGTCAACAAGCAAACCACAATCAAGATTAATAGGTTTTCTAGCCAATTTAGAAACAAACTGACTAAACACAAATGAATGCATAGCACCCGAATCAAACAATGCAAAAGCACTCAATCCATTCAAAGTAATGGTACCTGCAACAACTGTGGCGTCATCTTTCCCCGCCTCCTCCTTGGTTAGCGTAAACACCCTACCCTAGGTATGTTGTTTGTCTTTCTGCTTCTAGACAACTTTTTCTTATGTTGCGAAGCTTGCCACATCTGTAACAAAACTCCAATCCTACTCCAGCATTCACCAGAATGCTGCTTACTGTACTTCTGGCATTGTGGAACGGCAGGTCGATTGTCAGCCGCCTTGAACTTCTTATTCGTTTCATTGTGGTTACTGCTAGTCCACGACTTACCATCATAATTTGGCTTCTGCTGGAAGCCTCCTTTCTACTACTTCTTGGCGGGAGTAAAACATGATCTTGCAGGCCTACCTACCTTTAGGGTAGGATCCTTCGTGATGAATTGCACACGCTGTAGTATCTCCAAATACATAGGGAAACTAGGTGGCAACATTGTAGAACTTAGGTCGCAGCCCCTTCTCAAAACGACAAGATGTACTCTCCTTTGAGTCCACTAGATGGGGTGTGTAATAAGAAAGTTCATCAAAATTCCTCTCGTACTCTACCTGAGAAAGATTCCCCTACTTCAAACACTCAGCTTCCTTCTCCTTTTGCTTAATCCGAGGAAAATATTTCACATAAAACAAAGTCTTAAACTATGCCCACAACATCAGACTTTCGTTAGTATGGTATGCTCTCTTAATCATATCCCTCCTTCAGCATGAAGGAAGCAAATATCACTTTCTGCTCTTCGTGCAGTCGGTTAAAACAAAGATTTTCTTCAACTCACGATCCAACTCTTCGCAACCAAAGGGTTCACAAGTGATGTGACATGTATTTTTAATATTTTTTTATTCACTTAGGCTCACATATAATTTTTAAAAGTCTTTTAAAAATATATGACACCTCATCTGTCGCTTAACATATATACACGACGTCATGCATAAGAGATTTCTCTTCCTCTCCTGTAAGTTCTCTTTTCCCTCTATCTCTCTCTATTTATTTTTTTTCTTTCTCTATCATCCAAAATTTCCTTTTTTTTTCTTAGAGCTTGGAAAAAAAAATGTTCCCAAGAAAAAAAATCTAACTTTTTTTCCTAGGAAAACTCAATGGCCTGTCCTTAGCTTAGATCCAAAGATCTCCTCTGAATCTCTAATTCATGTTTTAATTTTCTTGCCGTGAAAATCGCAGGCATTAGATTCCTTCTCCTACTTCCATTCTTTTACCACCTCAATAATTTTCCATTTGAGAAATCTCGTTTTGTTTTTTTACATTCTTCTATCTCCTCTCGTTATCCAAGGAAGTGCCCTTTTGATGACCCAAAAATATTTTTTTTGGGTTTACTGTTGGATGGTATTTTATATGCCTATGTATGCATGACCATAACTTTTCTATGCACTTTTCAAAACATTATTATCTTTGAAAAATCAATCTCATGGCATGAAAATAAAGTTCTTTGTGACTGATAAGGCCTACATATATTCACTAACGAAGTGCATCATCATTGACAAAGTAAGATAAGAGACTAATTTTGTTGAAATTCACTCTTTATCATGTGCATCCTCTTTGGTAGTCTTGAAGTCCTCTTCGTCAAGACTTACAACGTCAATTTGCAGTTTGGACTACATGACATATCACAAACTCAATTAAAAATATGTAAATAACATTCTTGTTTGTTTTGTATGTTTAGGTAACCTCAAAACCTTAGCTTGAATGGCTTGGTAGCGTTGTGGTAGACCGGTGGAGGGATGACAATAATATAAATAATTTTCCGTATTTTCTATTTTCTTGTGGACATTGTAAAACTTTGATCAACTGGATAATTTTTTTTTACATTGTAGGTCTTTTGTAAAAAACTAAAGTTTTTGTATTTTCTTAGTATTAAGAGATTTAATATGTCCTAAAGAGTAAAAAAAAAAATTTCATTCGTACTTTAGCTTTGTCCAAAGGAACCGCCTTTAATAATTTTTTTGAATGTATTCCGTTATGATATTCCTTTAGTCATGTCTTCAAAATTAGGTAAAGGGGTGTTACATTGTATGTAAAGGTTGGTGAAAATTTTAAGGAAGTCATTCTTTCTCTTTATGTTGATAATATGTTTGTGACAAGAAATGATCCCCAAATGCTACAAAATTTAAAGTTGAGATGGAAAAAATGTTTGAGATATCAGATTTGGGATACATGCTTTATTTGCTTGGTATGAAGATTCATCAAGAAAATAATGGTGTTTTTCTTTCTCAAAGAAAGTATGCACAAGATATTTTGAAGATGAATACATGGATAGCTATTTCTACTCTACTTTCTTTAAACTTAAAGTTGTTGAAGAATGGTGGAGATAAACTATCTAATACTACTAGCTTTAGAAATTTAGTAGGAACTTTGTTATATTTGGTGGCTTCTAGACCAGATTTAATGTTTCCTACAAGTATATTATCAAGTTACATGACTTTACCTAGTGAAATTCATTTTGGTGTTGCTAAAAGGGTACTTAGATACTTGAAAGGTACTCTTGATTTTGAAATTTGGTTTGAATCAACTGGTAACCTGAAATTGGTTGTATATTGTGATAATGACTGGGCTGGATGTGTTGATGATTCAAAATGCAATTGGAGTTAAGTTTTTTTTTCTTGGTTCTTGAGTTTTTTCTTGAAATTTAAAGAAACAAGAGGTTGTAGCACAATCCACTACTGAAGCAGAATACATTTAGGAGTAGCAGCTGCAAATTATACAATATGACTTTGCAAATTGCTTGGAGATTTGGGATTTGAGCAAGAAGGTCCTATAGAATTATTTTGTGATAACAAATCTGCTATTGCTATAGCTTCCAATCCGGTACATCATGGGATAACAAAGCACATCAAAGTCAGGTTTCATTTGTTGAGGGAAACTGAAAAGGATGCTGAAATCAACCTTATTCGCTGTAGTTCATAATCTTAGCTTACATATATTCTCACAAAAGCTCTACTGGGTGGACAATTCAAAATTCTTGCACAACAAGTTGGGTTTACACAAGAAAATTTTAAGGCGGAGTGTTGAAGCACGTGATATTTTTCTTATTTTACTTTTCAATTTTAATTTTATTATTGTTTTTTAGTTATTAACTAATTTTATTTTATTTAGGATTCTTTTCCTATTAGGATTATGTTTTATTTTTAATTAGTCATGTATAAATAAGACAATATCCCATATATGTAGGTTTTTAGATATAGCAATTGAGTGTGTGAGGGTTTTTGTCTTCTCTTTTGTGTGCTTGTCTGGTTGTTCACATTCTTTTTTCCTTTTTAAATACAATTTTATTCTTTTCTATCATAATTTTTTCTTCCTCATTATTTATAAAATTTTTAGGTATTTTTTCTTCCTTAATTTTTTTTCAACAATAATGGCCATGATTGCATCAATTTATCATTATATATTGTTTCAAATCATATTTGAAACCTGACTGATGTGCGGTTGACAAATACAATTTAAAAAAATAATAGAAGACAATGGTGTGGTATTGTGGTGGCCCATCGATGACCATTAGGCAGTGATGGTAACCCACCACTAGGCTGTTGGTGGGCTACCAACAGCCCATCAGTGGGTTATCACTAGGCCACCTTTGATTTCCACTGTACACTATTCATACATTTGATACGTGATCGTAAAATTTTTTAGCAAGTGTAAATTTTTATAGTTTACTTTTTCTGCATGAAAAACCCATATCAAACCCAAAATCATTAACAAATCAACAACTCAATCAAGATTAGCAAAAAAAATCCAAAATTAGTATTAATATTAACTTACATAAGTTTAAATATACATTGATGGTTGGTTTGTTGAAAATGAAGGAAATGTGTAATTTGATATCAAAATACAGATTAATAAAAAATCTTTTTCTTATTTAAGAGAATTTGTACTACTTATACATACATTTAAGTTGGGAAGATAGTAGGAGGTATGTATTTAATTTGAAGAGAAGATATGAGGGGTAGTTAGGTAAAAACATTTATGAAATGGGCTAAAATTTTAATTCATACAAAACTTGGCTAAAAAAAAAATTTGAGTTCCTAGTTTTTATGACTCAATACTCTAACGTAGAGCTAAAATCAACCAAATAGCCGAAGTAGTAAAATGTAATAAACCCAAAATTTATTGTATTAAGATAATAACTTAAAAAACAAAATGTAGGAGATTCATATATATATATATATTGTTTATATGCATCTATATTTGTCTTCTTGACATCTTTCTAAGAATGCTTATGCTCATTGAGCATTTTTACTATTCTCATTAGGGTTTTACAATGATTACAGAAATGTATAGAGGTAAATGATGATGCTCTGTCTACTAGTCTAATAGTGTGGTTAGGTATAAATTTTCTAATATAATTTAATAATCCTAAAAGATTTTGTAATTGGTTGGTTTTTTCTATTTTATCAAGAAAATTTAGAATCTTAGTAGATTTATCAGTAGAACAAGAAAACTCATAGAATGTTTAAATTTAAGAATAAAAAGGAGCAATTTGATAGGATAACCCAGATAGTAAGGATATAATTCAAGCATGTGATTGTTGATCCTTTTCCTTTATGGTCACATTTGGTATGCATGATATGTAAGAATAGGAGAGAATAGAATGAGAAAGGATGAGATGAGAGAGAAAAGGATGAGATGAGAATAATATTATCCTGTATTTGGTGCTGACGGGATTAAAACTAAGATTACATATCCTATATTTTGTGCACAAGGGGATATAATGAGATAAAAAATATATTATTTTAAAATTAAATTTATATAAGAATTTTTAAAATATATATTTATATTGTACAAAATGAAAATTTGAGATTACATTCTTCAACCAAAAATAAAAAAAAAAAGTAAATTTCGAAAGTTGACATAAAAGTTAACATAGTTTTCATGCTTTTTTTCTTCAATTCAGTTGCAATAGGATTGCATACATGAACATCACGCAGGATCATTGTCAAGATAGAATATAGGAATGCATATGTAATGCAGATAAATATGCATAGCAATTATAATCTAGCTCTCTCTCGTAGCTGCTAGATGGTAGGTAGAAGAAACCCAAATGTTGCAACAAAAAGAGTCATGAAAAACTAATTGCCATAAACGGAGAGGAGAAACCAATAAAAAAGATAAAATTTCAGCAACCCAATAAATAAAGCGAAAGAATGAATAGTTGAGAAGATGGTAGACGAAAGAGAGAAGGACTATACTAGAGATTGATGCAAATGTCAAAGAACAAGATGAGGAAAATGAGAGAGACTAACCTGTACAAATATGTGAATTAGAAGAAAGATTTGTCAGATATGCTCGATGGAGAGACAAGAAGATTTGTTCAATCAAAATCTAATGAGAAGAGGGCATGAGTGTAGGAGGAGAGGCACGAAATTGGTTGATTGAAATTTTTTTATTTTTAACTTTTATGTCTGATATCCAACAAAATTCCGTGGAAATAGGTGGATAAGCTTATAGGCGATGATGGAAAATAAGCTAAATCTGAAATTTCTTATCTCATTGTCTTAAAAATCAAACAAAAACACCTGATTAGATAATTATATAATATTTTAATACCTATATCCTATTTTATCCCCTTAGGTCACGTTTGGTATGCAAAATATATAGGGATGGAAGAGGATAGGGATAGAAGAGGATGGGATGAGAGAGGATGAGATGGAAAAGGAGAGGATAGAATGAAAATAATACTATCTTGTATTTGGTGTTGACAAGATTAGAAATAAGATTACATATCCTGCGTTTGGTGCATATAAAGATAGGATGGGATAAAAAATATATTATTTTAACAATTAATTTGTATAAATTTTTTTAAAAATATATATTTATATTATACAAAATAAAATTTTAAGATTATTTTAAAAAATTAAAAATCGCTTTAATTTCATAAATTGACCCTGGAATCAAATGTTCAGTATGAGGTTAGTTAAATTTGTTTATATTTGTGCTCATTTAAAATTAAAAGCCGCTCTAATTATGCATAACCAATATAAATTCAGTAAGATATAAAAACAAGTAACAAAAATAGAAACAAAAAAGATATATCTATGTAGATGCACAATGTGGTCTTTATACCCAAAATTAGAATGTTTGTATTAAAAGTAATTCATCAAAACCTGTACAATTTCATCAGTAAAAGGCTCACACTTATAGTATTTTGTTTTATGATTTTCAATTACATTTTTGATGGGGTATTTGCAAACATCCAGGCATATATAGAAAAATTTCATATTCCCAGTTGCCACCAACTTCCTTAAACGGCACGACATTAGAAATCTCTTTCAAATCCCATTCCGCAAGCTTCACGACCAAAGACCTTATATTGTTAGCTAGGTTAGCAACTTTTGTTGTCCCTGTATGAAATAAAAAGCGAAAAGAGTAAGAACATGAACATAAATTTGTAAAGGAATTACTAAATCCAAACCAAAACATGACAACAATGTTTATAAAAGAAAGAGATGAACATATATACCAGAGATTGGAATTATATCATTGCCTTGGTGAAGAAGCCATGCCAAAGCTAGTTGAGGAGTGGTGCAGCTGTATTTTGCAGCAAGGTTAGCAAGCTTACTATAGAGAACTTTGTTCTTCTACAAATTGTCCCTGTTGAACCTTGGATGCATCCATTGTGTCATGGAAAATCACATTAGTTCAAAAGGCCAACACCGTAAAGAAAAAAAATATTCAATCCACATATTTGTGTATTCAGTCCTGATCCAGCAAAGTCAACTAGTAACTTAACAAGTGCCATCAATTGATCAACAATTGATACCAAAAAATAGACCTAACCAGTATCAAACTATTATAATTCTTGTTCACATCATTAGCGCTAACCAGTATATTTCACCAAGCAGTGATAGGATGGTAAATACATTTCTTAAATATGTTTCACCAAGCAGAGTTCCACCATACCAACCATTGGCTTCATCTATTGATGTCATTGCAAGGTACTTTCAAGCTCAAAACAAATGCATTCATCAAAATACCAAAAACACCATAGGTATTTGGACAAAATGAAAAATGTGATGAAGAAAACAGAACACTATAATTTTTGGCTAAGCACCATGAGTACAAAGTAAATGAACTGAACATGTGGGAGCCTAAACAACAAGGTTTCCTAAACATAGGATCCTAAACAGCCAAGCTTTCCTAATTATAAACATAGTACTACATATTCATAATTCAAATATGATATTAGAACAACCACTTTTTTTTGGCTAAGCACAATTGTTAGTTGTGAGATTACTTACAGTTAAACCTATATTAAATTACAAACATAGATACCTCGTCTTAGCCCTCCATCAATGAATTACAATCTTGCTTTAAATCCTAATTCAATCATATTCACACCATGATTCTTCAATTGCAACTGAATACCAATACACAATGCCAAGACAATCTCAATAACATACTTAAGTCTTAAACTTGGTTAACAAGTCAATTAACATCTCAGTTTTCTAGCAGAGAGAAAGCACATCACATCAATGCTGCATATTTTACTATATAAAATGACAAACATAATGACTAAATTTTTATGCTAGAGTATAAACCTGAATGAATTGCGGCAGAGTTTTAAGGTCTGAATTGTTTGACAACCATTTGCTAGATATGCTAAAGTAGAATATGTCAACTTGCACAAGTTCTCGAGGCCAATTGCAGATAACTCAATTACAGTTTTCACTAATGAACTTCATAGAAGAATCTCTCAATTTTCTGCATCAAATCAAAATATTCAACATGACTTACATCGCAAATGAGATATTAAAAAATATAAGTGGAAGTACATTAACACATACACATATTTAAAGCATTACACCAAAAATGTGTTAACGAAAACTTACACACAATCAGTTAAAACAAGCTTCTTCATTCTATGACCACGAACCCTTATAGATTCTATGATAAAATCATCACATACGTTCTCCAAGCCAGCTAGAGACAAAACCTCCAGTTGTTCAAGCTTCTTCAATGCTGGCAGAGTAAGCTTGACATCAATGCTTTGGTAATCATCAAGATACAGTTCCCTTAGACTTGAACCTAGTGATTTAGCCAATTTGTCGACACCAGAAATGGGACAAATTATTGTAAAAGAGTACAGTAGAACAATTAATTAATTTCTACTTAGTAAAAATTTACAGATGGGAAAACAAAATGGAGAAATCGAAGACAGGACGTCGCCAACCAACTAACCAAGGAGAAATTCACACTCAAGGCTTCTAAGTAGAAAACAGAGAGAAAAGACAAACATAAGTTTTTTTTCAACAACAAATAGAGGCAAAAAAATTAAAAGAAGAAGAGAAAAAAAAGATTGAAGCAGAGAGATCCGGTGATGGATTTTAATACAAAAATATATTTTTTTTCAATTCTTACAAGAGATCCGGTGATGGATTTGAAGCAGAGAGAGAACAGATCGAATCTGAGCACAGATTGGACGGGGGAAGCATAAAAGAGACGACTGCGTGGGTGGATTAGCTGTGATGATAAGGGCTGATGAGGCTAGGACAATGACGGCTACGGCTGGGTTGTGAGAAACTGGTATGCGTTCGCGAAATAATTTTGCAAGAAAGGGCGAGGGCAAGACACTGAAATGGAAAGCTTACACGATCATGGCGATGACAAATATGAAGAAGAGCGTATTTTTTTTTCCTTATTTCCGTCGTATCTCAGCTTGTCGAATGGGATAAGGGGACAAGACAAAAACAAGAAATCAACCAGATAAAGGCAAATCCGGGATTTCATATGCCCTCCCTTTTTTTCATCACCAAACACCGGATATAACCGGATATATACTTAAATCCTATCCCATACCCTCCCATACCAATTACTAAACATGACCTTATTCTATGAGCCAAACACGACCTATAATTATTGACCAAAAACAAAAAAGAAAACAAAAACTTGATTGTAGCCCCCATTGGACAACTTAGGTGGTAATGATCTATAACACAACTACAAACATCAACGGAACTGTAATTGGGCCCATACATCCATGGTGTTGAGTCGTTCTTACGCGTATTTATTCAGCACCTTCTAAGATCCTTTTTTTTTTTGCTTTTTCATTTCTCCGAAAGTGATGAGAAATAGACATGCATGCACAGTGACTCATATGACCGTGTAATATACGACCCAGTAAAATTGAAAAAGACTAGGAACAGACATATTGTCCAGTTGCGTGAATGTTGACAATTAATCAACGACTCAAATCATTATTCAAATCAAAATATTGACTAGAAAATAATGTTCCATTTGTGTCCTCAAATTTCAATAACCATAATTTCATCTGAGCAAACTGGTAGGTCAGATAAAACTTGTTAGTTTGGACCTCAGTCGTAAATCCATTGATGGAGAAATACCATCTCGACTTGGCAACTTAACATTCTTAGACACTCATCGGCACCTCCCTTCTATCATACTGCCATCACTAATAAATTTTTCCCACCATTATTCGGAACCTCCAATCCCAAATACGTATGCTCCAAATTCACGCGGTGACAAAATGAGAATCATCGTTCCCATCTCAGTTATCATTGCCTTGTCCCTCAGTGTGCTTATAGTAATATTGTTGTTCACACATTTGGTTAAAAGAAAACAGGGCCAACCAGCTTCTGAGACAACAAGAAGGTGTAGAGACATATTAGCATTCTTCAAACATCTGCTTAGAAAAAAACAGGGCCAACAAGCTTCTGAGACAGCGACAAAGAATGGAGATATTTTTTCAATATGGAATTATGATGGAACAGTTGCGTACGAAGACATCATAGAAGCAACAGAGGACTTCGACATTAGGTATTGCATCGGGACCGGTGGTTATGGAAGTGTCTACAGAGCAAAATTACCTAATGGCAAAGTTGTTGCCTTGAAGAAACTTCACACTTCAGAGGCTCACGAGCCAACATTGAAAAAGAGTTTCACAAATGAGGTGAGAACATTAACAAAAATACGTCATCGGAACATTGTAAGACTCCATGGCTTCTGTTTACATAAAAAGTGCATGTTTTTGATTTACGAGTACATGGAAAGAGGAAGCTTGTTTTATGTATTGAACATTGATGAGGAGGCTGTGGAATTGAATTGGAGCAAAAGGGTGAACATTATCAAAGGAATAGCGCATGCCTTGTGTTACATGCATCATGATTGCATTCCACCAATTGTTCATCGTGATGTATCTTCCACTAATATTTTGCTAAACTCGGAATCAGAAGCTGTTGTGTCCGATTTTGGTACAGCTAGATTCCTTGATTATGAATCATCCAATCAAACCATCAAGGTCGGCACTTGTGGTTACATTGCTCCTGGTAAGTTGAATTGCTTTTTGCCATATCCGTAGTAGATGCTATACTGTTAACTTTTGCATTCTCACATTAGATAAGTATTTGTCATTTTTAGTTATGAGTAAAGAAAATTGTTACTAGAATGTTATTAGTGAAAAACCTCTTTGTAATGGTAGAATTCGCACCTTCATATTGCATTTCATTAATTTATTGTTTAAAAGATCAGTTAGTGCTAATATTGCATCAATTTATTATTATAGTCATATTGGTTAGTGAAACCTTATTGATTAATGATTTTTCTCATACATTTTAAAAGTTTAGCTGCTAAAGCAGGATTTTTCGTTTTTGGTTAGGACAATTACTTTTGTGGTAAAACCAAATTATAATTTTGACTATGTTTCATATAAATTTTTCCTCTTTTTATGCAGTGATTGAAATATTATTAAACAGGTATCATCGTTCTCGTGTTAATATTTGTTCCTGATGTCCCTTGCAGAGCTTGCGTATACGATGACTGTAACCGAAAAATGCGATGTTTATAGCTTTGGAGTGGTAGCACTTGAAACGTTAATGGGTAGACATCCAAAGGAGCTGTTGTCGTCACTATTATCGTCGTCTACACAGAGTCTACTGCTAACTGCAATATTGGACCAACGCCTACAGCCGCCGAGAAGTCGGTCTGCTATGCAGGATGTTGTATTTGTTTCTACAATTGCATTTGCATGTTTGCATGCTAATCCGAGGTATCGTCCATCAATGGAGAGCGTAGGAAAAGAATTTGTTGCTAGGAGGATACCATTTAC
Source organism: Rhamnella rubrinervis (assembly GCA_007844105.2). Classification (NCBI taxonomy): domain Eukaryota; kingdom Viridiplantae; phylum Streptophyta; class Magnoliopsida; order Rosales; family Rhamnaceae; genus Rhamnella; species Rhamnella rubrinervis. Next base: position 14,482,837 of record CM017580.2, on the reverse strand, counting down.
CAAGTGTTTCCATGATATTTCAGTTGGTCAGCTCATGAACCCACAGCTCTATCTATATGACCAAAGTGAAATGTCTACAATTTCTGTTGAATGATGGTTCTTTTTTTTCTTTTCTTTTCTTTTATTCTTTTTGTGGCTAGGATTTATGCTTCTTTACATTTAAGTCGATAAAAAAATAAAAATAAAAATAGTAGACTGCTATTTATGTCATGATGTAATTTTTATTTTCCTTGGTAAACACGTTTTTCTTTTAGTATAGATTTAAATTAATCCATGAGTCTCTATCATATATGATTGATCAACTTCCAATTCGGAGGGTTGCTTCCTAATTCCAGATCAAATTTCTCAACCCAACTTGTGGCATTTTGAGATGGAATGATAATCAAATTGTTAGGAAGCATAAAGAGTGTACCAAAGTGCTACTAATATGCCATTACCATTAGTGTCTTCATTCAAGAGTCACTATTTTGATTGTTAGAATTTTAAAATTTTGTTATACTTTTAACCAAAACCTTGTTCACTAAACGAACATCTTTTTCTTTTCTTTTTTCCTCTCCTTCTCCATTTTAATGATCAGTTTTTTCAATACATGGCTAAACGAGCTCAGATTCTAAACTCCTCATCCCAATAGCAGAGTATAGAGTAGAATATGATATTTAAATCTTTAAAACAGAGTTCTCCTGTTTCATTTTACATAGATACACGGAAAAAAAGAAATATGGTGCACTTGAATGTCATAGACCAAGCTAAAAGTATGGATTCTTCGTAAAAGATCAAACCCTTATATCCTATACGATTTCAAATGAGTTACGGATATATAGCCATTGTGATAAGGTTAAACAGTTATAACCTATTTGTCTTCTCATTGTTCTTATATTTGAGATATGATTCTCTAATTGCATTCATTTTTCTGTAAGCCACATTCACTGAAACCAAACATTGCTTGGTTCTTCCTTTAGCATTGTCTTTAATGTGTTTGACATTGATCATTGCTATTTCTTCAATGTCATTTTCATTTCTGACACCATCATCATTTTCACCAAAAAACAATATTGAAGGGTCAACTATATCAATGACATGGTTAGGTAAAGCCATTGCTGTGAACTGGTGAATACTCAGACGGTCCTTGAAAGCATCATCAGTAGGTTCTTCTCTACTGAACATCTCTGGCAAGAGCATGTCATAGCTATAACTATCTCCAAAGTACGAACACTTGGAATCCCATGCCGTATTCTGCAGTTTTCGAATAGTCATTAGGATGTCGGAGCATAGCTCCTGGGAATATATACTGTAGGAGGAAAAATGAATTGCACTGCTTTTTTGCATATTATGTAATATTTTGGATCTAAGAAGTGAAGAAAAAGTATAGTAATAGGTAATTACAAACCAAGTTTGATTTCATTTGGGATCAAAATTCATACCTGGAGGAATGTACCCAATAGAACTCCTTAGCCCAACTGACATTGTTTGATTTTTGTGGGGAATATCTATTTCTTCAAATAGGAACTTTGCTAGTCCAAAATCACCAACATGGGCAACCATATCTTGATCTAGAAGAACATTACTCCGCTTTCGATGGCAATGAACTGTAGGCGTCTTACAATTATGATGGAGATAATCCAAGGCAGAAGCAACTTCAATGGCTATGATCAATCTTTGAATAAGGGTCAATCTCGTAGTCCGACTGGGTTCATTGTCTCTTGGATGCATCCACTGGTCTAAACTCCCCTATGAACTTGAAAACTAGACTTTTGAATACGTTACCTCGATCAACAATGGTCGAGCAGGCTGTTATGATCCTTGGAAGATTAGATGCCTTATGCTTCTCAATGGTTTGTACTCATCGAGGAAGCCCCTATAAGCTCCTTGTTGCTGAAGGTTTAAAACCTAAATTGCAACTATTCTTTTGTCCCTAGAAAGCATTCCTTTATATTCAGAACCAAAACTACCTGAACCAATCAGATTGTCCTCAGAAACCTCATCAGTGGATTTTTCAAGTTCTGAGTAAGAGATACCCGATTGCCAATCCTCTATAGAAGATGAAGTAGAAAGCCACCATATGAAATGCTTTATTAGATAAGGAACTATGGAAAAGAATAACAAAAATGCTACCTATATAGCGGTACAACTTGCGGGGATTCTAATTGAATTGAGCTTTTTCTTGTGGCACATGCAAGGAGGCAAAAGCATTTTTGGGATTCCTCCATACAGCCTATCTTTTCCAATAACTGAAACTGAAGTTGCATTTGAAAATTCTCAACACTTTGCAATTCGCCCTCACAATCATTATAAAAGAAAGACTGAGAAGCTTGAGCGCTCTTAGTTCACTGAGAAATCTAGGAATCAAACCAGACAAATAAAGGTCTATTTCTTCCAAACCTCTTAGACTTTTCAGAGTTTGAGGAATTGTTCCTCGAAATTCATTGGCCTACAAATGCAGCCGTACTAAACTCGTACATTTTCCAAGACTGCTAGGCAATTTATATGGTAACTTGTTTCCTGACAAATCCTACTCCCCAGGATTTACAAAATCACCTACTTCAGATGGTAAAGGACCAGTCAAGAAATTATTAGACGGTGATATGGTAATTGAATCGGATGTCAACCTGTGAAGGCTCCATTTGTTACTATTCGACAAATTTCTCCCTTTGTTTTCTTCTTGTTCTTTGCCATAACGCCCATTCCAGGACAATTTGGAAGAGGAAAGTGAAGGAAATTATCTCTTTGGGTATGGTGCCATTGAGATCATTATTACAAAGGCTAAGTATCATTAAATGTTTTTCAGTTTCCAAGGCTTTGAGGTATGCTTCCTTCAAACCTATTTTCTTCATAAAGAGATTGATCAATAAAGTTAAGTTACCCAAGGAAAAGGGTATTGACCTGGAGAAATTGTTTTCTTCCAAGTATAATTAGTCTAACTTAAAAAGCTTCCCTAGAAATTGTTCAACTTCACCTCATTTTTTGTCGCCTCTGTTTTATATTGCTGGTTGGGAAAGAGGAAAATAGAAGGTATGGAAAGTCTGCATTCTACTTCATTAGCTTTATTTAATTAGTACATACTTTTCGCTAAGTTTCTCTTGTGCATTTGTAATTATGACTAATATGAGCGCAAACGTATTTCAGTTTTTTGTTTTGCAGCTTATTAATTTACGTACTTTTTTTTTTGTTTCTTGATGATCATTGGCTTGGGCGAAACAATAACGAAATTGGTTATAATTGTGTAGTAGCCAACAGAGAAAGAGACAAGTTTCATATCTTATTCTTATTATTGTTCGTTAACAGATATTACATAGAAAGCAAACAATTTCATAAAAATTTTTGTTCTTTTTGTTGAGCTTTTGCTTACAAGCAAATCTAATGAACACAAGGAAAATGACCCAGACATAGACTTAGGTTCTGAATTGTAGAAGCCCAGTAGCTAACTATCTATTATATGTTGTTAGGATATATATTTCCAACCCTAGGGTTTCTAGAGTTAATCTATATAGATTGTGATGCTCAAATCCTAGAGTCATATTGTTCTAGAGAATATTAGGTCTTAGCCAGAGGAAAAATCAAAGAGTTATATCTAATCCTAGATTTGATTTTTCTGTTTTAATCTTGTGTTTTCTATATAGTATTTGAAGTGCCCTTATATAATTTTGAGAATGGTCTGGAATATCTGACAATGTAGATCGACGGTGTATGGTACAAATCACTGAGTTGGAACAGCAATTAGAAGTACACATCAGAGAAGTAAATATTAAATTTTCAATTCATTTGCATTTTTAATATAGTAGTATTTATAGTTTCTACTACAAATCTAATCCTTCAATTGATATCAGAGTGTGCTATGTTATTCATGTGAAATTGAAATTCAATTTTATATAGCACCTAGGTTCTATAGTTGTTAAGATAACATGATCGATGTATGTTATTTATAATTTTTTTTCATGATGGATGCTGTATGTTTTTACCTTAATCTATGGTAGTTGGTTTGGGATTGTAATAGGGGGCTAGTCAAAAGATAAAGTTTTCTCCCTTTTTTATTGGTTTTAATGGGATGTAATAGGGAGACTGGTCAAAAATCATGTTCTCTTCCTAATTTATTAGTATTTTTTTGCTACTTTAGTTTAGTATATATTTTATGTATAAAAATAAAAAATACCCATGTAAAAACTATATACCCGTGGTGTTTGGACATGTACAAGGAGATCCAACATCAGATTAACACGATACCACCAACATTGGAATCGTAGGGAAGAGACGACAATACAAAACCTGTGAATGAGAGTGAGTGGCTACTCTGTTCGACGTCATGTTTTTCTAGACATCTCCTTAGATTATAGGGCTCCTACTGGTAGCTTGGCTTGGGCAACGGTGAACGTATGGAGGCTATGGAGGCATGTCTACAAGTGGCATTAGGGTTATAGGATTTAAATTTGGGTTTTTTGGTCTTGGGCCCTAATGCTCTTAAATACTAAGATGAAACTAGGCCCAAAAGGACCTTATACGCCTGCAATCTAAGAAGATTATAGAAGAAAAGAATTAGGCCAAGAAATTTTGGGCTTTTAAAAGATTTCTAATTTATTTTAGGCTTGTATTTTTCTTTCTAAAAAACATATGGATTAGGGCTTTTAATTTTAATTTCTTTACAGTTTTTATGGATGGTTTAAAATTATAAGTATTAACATATCTTGTATGATAACGTGGCATATAGAATAGGTGGTGTCAAATAAGTTTGCATCGATGTTAAATTACATGAGCATAATAATTATTAGGATTTTTGTAATTTAGTTTAATAATTATTATGCAAAAATTATTATTTTTAAATAATTTAGAAAATCCCTTATAATTTAAAATATTGAATGGGTTGAAGGTTTTAAATTAATTATTTAATTTTAAACCTAAGGGCCCCATTGTGAGTCCAATAATAAAATAATCATAGAAGCCTCAACAGATTTATGTATGGTTGGATTTTATTGAATTGAACCTCAATTAATTTCAAATTTTAATTTGGTTGTTCGACCCAACATCGACAATCTTAGAAACTAAAGATAATTTAGAAATTAAAACAATAGTCAATAACATTCATATTTAATTAATAAATTACCTTCACAGCGAGGCTATGTTTTTTAATTAAGGGCCCAAAAGTTTTTTGAAATAATTAGACTGGAATAAATTATTTAGGGAGAATCTGTCTAAGGAGAATGAGATTTAAGTGGTTTGCTTGTGTCTCCATTTTTCTTGGGAACCAACTTAGTAGGGCACTATTTTATTTCATTATCAAATATAGTTTATTGTAAATATTTTGCCCAATGTGAGTATTTATAGTGTAAACTAAATAATTATTTACAATAAACAAAAGATGGTTTACGAGATTTACTATGTTTTATGTTTATTGTGTAAAATACGTGTTAATACTAGTATGTAAATGTTTTTTCAGAAAATGACAAATGCTAATCTTTTCCTTAAGAGGTTATATGACCAACCATTGGATTATAATGATTATACAAGATGCAAAATGACTCTTAATATTATTTTGGAAATTGAGAACATCAAGTTTGTCTTGAGTATTTCTAAGCAAAATGAACATCCTGCCATTACAACTAAGAAATTCAAAAAGGATTATTTAAAATGGCAAAAGGCAAATAGCAGAGTTCGCATTTATATTTTTGCCAGTGTTGTCAGTCATGCATTTACTTGAGCAATTGTGCATGATTAAGAGTGGAGTATAAATGATCCAGACTCTTCATTTATGGTTTCTAAAATAGTCGCTTAGAGAGGTAATGAGAGGTTATCTTCTTGAGAACCGTGTAAATCTAAAGGGAAACCTAAGGATGGTAACAAGAACAGAAAAACAAAGGTACTTAGTACTAAACTGACTACAATGAAGAAGTTAAAAGGCAAGTGCTTCAAATGCGGTCAGAAGGGACATTGGCAACAAAATTGCCAAAAAGGCACAAAAAGAGCCAGCTACGAAGGTTCAAACAAAGCAGCCTTTAGAAGAAGGACAAAGATACTTGAAGCTAGGGAATGAGGAACTACTTTTTGTGAAGCAATAAGACTGTTGGTTTTGTCTCAGAACTTTATGTTTTAAAGACTATTTATTTGTTTTAGAATTTTAGGAGGAATTTGATTTCTATTTGTTGTGTACTTGAACACAGTTTAATAATATAGTTTAATATCTTAGTTTCAATTAAAAGTATATTTTCTTTTATTTGTTTAAATGTTTAATGAATGGTCTTTAATTTTAAATAAGGAAAATTTCAAATTTATTTTAGCATTTGCAGTTGAGTCATATTAATCCTAAAAGATTCATGGCTTGATCAAAATTGAATTTTAAATTCCTTACTTCTTGAAACAATACCAGTATGTGAATCATTTTGGAAGGTAAAATGACCAAGAGGCCCTTGAAAGCTAAAGGATATCTTGTAATCAAATCACTAAAATTAGTGCATGGCTACGTGTGTCAACCAATAACTATTTGAGCTAGAGGTGGGTATGAGTATTCTATCATTTTATAAATGACTACTTGTGATAGATTAAACTAATGCATCAAAAGTTTTAGACTTTCAATTTTGAAAGTTTAAGATTGAGATAGAAAAGCAAAGACGATTCATATCAAACAGTTTTGGGCTGACCAAATATGGAGAACTCAAATCTTACTTGACAAAAGATGGGGTAGTTTCTAAACTGTCAGCCTTTGGAACTTCACAATGAAATAGGATTGCAAAGTGGAAAGATAAAACTCTTCAGGACAAAGTGAGGTCATTGCTCATTTATTCATCCACACCTATATCATTTTAGGATGATATACTTTAGAAAAAAATATTTTTTTCCGTGCTTGATCATGTCCAAGTTTTGTTTCTAAAACCTTCACAATATTGTGGAGAGAATATAAGTCCAGTTTAATCCATATTATAATTTGGAGTGCTCTGGTACACATCCTGAAATAGAAAGCAAACAAGAATAACTATTGTATAGAGACATATTTATTTAAAGGAAAGAAAGGTGGAATTTGTTTATACTACCTTAGAAAAGGAAGATATTGTGTGCACCAGTGCGACATTCTTAGAGGCAGACTATATTAATAATTTCAAACTCAAAAGTAATATAATTCTTGAGGATTTTTATCTCAGCTCAAGAACGCCCTAAGTTTCCTAAGTCTAGACCTATAGTTCAATGGTTTCAGTGCATGTTCAAAGAGGAGAAAGAAAAATGATCTCAAAATGAGCAAGCATAGGTGGAACCAAGAGAACAATAGGTAGACATACAAGTTGAATCACTACTAACACTTATACAAATTCATGATAATAACATGGATTTTTCTGCCAAACATAACATCCAGTTCAGTTTCATGCTAGTGGAAGAATGATGCGCAAGCCAACAAGAAATGTCTTATTTGGCAAATCGTATGAAGTCAGCGAGAAATATCTTGTTAGGCAAATCGTGTTAAGTCATCACTATTCTTAATGAAGATGATCTCACAAGTTATAACGTAGTATTGAAGATGTTGATGTGCAATAATGGCTTAATACTATGGACTGTGAGATGGAATCTATGGGTACTAGCTCAGTCTAGTTTCTTATAAAGGCACTGAAAGAGGTAAAACTCAAGTGGTGCAAGTGAATCAACAAGAGGAAAATCATGATCATATAGGAAGTTTAAATTTTCAATGCTAGATTAGTAGCAAAAGGTTGCATCCATTAACATGGAGTATATTATGTAGAAACCTTTATTGCTAGTAATCATGCTTAAATTCACCTTGATTATTTTAACCATAATTGTGAACCTTAATTATGAGATTTGACAGATGGTTATCCAAAACCATTTTTGAATGGTTGTTTAGACGATATCTACATGCGAAAACCAGAATGATTCATAAAGAAAATAGGATGCAAGTTGCAAAGGTCCATTTGTAGATTTAAATAAGCTTTCCTAACTAGGTTAGTCTAGTTCTTTACATAGGTGACATTTTGTTAATCAAAATTAACATAAATGAATTGTCAAATGTAAAGAAATGTTTAAAAATTAGTTTTACATGAAGAACTTAGGAGAAGTTAATTGTAATCTTAGAATCACAATTCTGTGAGACTGAAAAAATAAGACGTTGGCATTATCCTAGGTTTCATGGTCTTATAACTTATTGCTAGGTTCAATATGGAGAACTACAAGAAGGGAGTTTTACCCTTCAGGTGTGGAATTTCTTTTTTTATGGGTAATTATTAAATAGAGAAACAAATGAGTCAAATATCTTATGCTTTGGAAAAAGATAGGGTTATTATCAAGAATATCCACCCTAATAATGGAAATTATAAAAATAGGCACGCGTCCATAGGTTTTATAAAAATGCCTACCAATACCTAAAATACCCTTTATTAGGAAGACCGAGCTAGGCCAACTAGGCCCTAGGTGAAAGAGCTATTGGATCCATTAGACTAATCTGGAAGAACCGAACCAACTAGAACTGAAATCTGAATAGTGGCTCAGCTCGGATAGATAGGAGGTTCTCTGGAGGAGCACCATTGTTAGGCTCTGAAAAGGCTTGGTTTGGACATGAGAATAGCCGAGCAACAGCCTAACAATAATGGCTCAGTACAGGTTCCCTTAACCTGAATGTGGTAAGAGTTTAGGAGCGTTCCAAAAGAAAAGTTCGCTCCGTAGTTAATTCTAAATACTTTCTTAGATTTCACTTTCCAAAACGAAATGAGCCAATTTGGGGACTTACCCTAAATCAAGATGGCTAGGGTTTCTTAGTCCTACCTTAGTAAGAAAGGCAAAGCCCAGTATATAAATACCCCACCATAATTCAAGGCAAAGGTACACATTATAGCGCACCCATATGCATTCTTATTACTTTGCATTCTAAAGTCCAAGCCGATTAGATTTAAGCACCGGAGGTTCTTTGACCGGTACCACATTTGTGCCCCCAAAAGCTTCACGCTCTTCCCATATTTTACAGACTCACAGTGGAGCTAAGCGAGAAATTTGACGATTTGTGGCAGAGTAAAATTTGACACAAACAATTAGCATTCTAAATGTTATTATAAGGCAATGTACATCTATCATTATAGGATCATCAACAAGATAATATATATATATATATATATATTCCATGAAGGTTCTAGGAGACTCCAGTCTTTTAAAGTAGTTCAACTTCATAAAATTTTTTCACACATATATATCATAATTCATAGAGTGGCAGGGGTAATAACTACCATGTTTGATCCCATCTCTCTCTCTCTTCTTCATCTTTTACTTTTTTCAAGTCAAGTCCAATTAAAGTTAAAAAGGTGTTCTATGAGGCTATCACGGGAATTGTAAGTTATAATTGAGTTACTTAGGCATTTTTTAGAGTTTGGAGATGAGATTTACATGGAATGAGAAAATTACTCTCTTTCATCTATAGTCGAAACAAAAAATGAAAACAAATCTTCTTCTAGAAGCATGTAACTACCTTTCTGCATAGAATGAAGATAATGATGATGAAGTACTCTAATTCTGCTATTCAACATTTTGATGGCACTATGTATCTCAGGAAGATGAGCAGCCACTGAAAACAACCAATTCATATTAGTAACAACACATATCAGAAAATAAGAGTATTTTATTATTGATGTTTCTATTATTATGCCTTTCCAAAAGGAAAAACATAGTTATTAGTGGCTTCATGATAAATAAAAAGTAAAACACATAATACACACATAGAAAAGGAAAGAACAGTGAATGATATTGGGCACTTACACTGTGTTGCAGTTGACTCTCCATTAGATGGTTTAAGATGAGCAACATGATCAACTGAGATTCGTTCTGCTTCTACTGTCTTTCAACCAAACCCCACAGAGAAATAAAAAAGGTGCTTAGTGAACCTGATGGGCAAACTTAAGAGATTTAAGGGATGTAATAATGAAGTCTACTCTAACCTCAATAGTGTAGCTTGAACGGACAAAAATTAGCTGAGGAATCCCATCAATGACATGGAGCTCTAGAGTTGTAATATTAAAATAGAAAACCAAATAATTTACAACCTCCATATAATCAGCAAGTGAAAAGATAAAACTAACATGACCCTAACAGTGAACACAAGTATGTCAATAATTTTTGCCATAAATTGGGATTGCAGATCTTAGACTACCATATGTGGGTGACTATATATATATATATAAAAGATATATACGTAAGATATGCACATGTAAAATATATACAAATATATTTTATTCTTTCATATAAAGAACAAATGCCAAGTTAGCAATTAAGTTCACTTTGAAAGCCTAAACTTCACATGAACAGTGAGAAATTTAGCTGGAGGAGTTTGGTTCAAACAGCCTACTTCAACTTCAACTCTATTGCCTGGCTCACCATTAATAACAAGTTGACAACTCTTAGTAGCTGCAACATAAGTATCCTTCATCTAAATTGAATAACAAGCTGATGTTCGGAATCTCCATGTATAAGTTTAATGCAATTTACTATATGTTATTTCTAGATTTTTAAATTGAGCCCTTTGTATTCTAAAAATTGTCAATTCAGTCTATCACTGTTTAATTTTGTTGCAATAAAGGATGAATAGTGAAATCATTTAACACAGTTAAATTGTTAGATAATATTGGAGATGAAACACTTTAATTATCTTTCATAATATTACAGAAGTTGGATCTAAAACACAAAATAGATAACCTTTTGCCAACAAAACTAGGACATGCATGCAGTCTCAGCTAGAATTACATCACAACATCTTCACAAGACTAAAGCAACAAGAAAAACATGTAGTCTCAACATGTTTCATGTTTTCTACAGTCCGAGGTACTGCTAGTGGCTCTCAAATGCTTTTCCACATGTGTTTTATATACAAGGGAGTCATGACACAAAAAGAATAGAAGCTTTCTCATGTGGGTTAGGAACTTAAAGAGAGGGAAGAGATATATCATACAAAAAAATTTCCTACCAACCACAATGGCAAGGTTGCACCGAAATCTAAATCTTGCACCTAAATCTTGAATTAAACTCTAAATAATCCACCCAAATACAGGGAACCCCGCAAGTAAACAAAATATAAAAGAAAGTAGAAAAAAAATTCATATTGCAAGCTTTGAAAACAAAGTGCATGTTTTGAATCAAATGCATACAGAAATTATAGAAGTAATTGGCAGAAATATGTAAAATTGTCCCTCCTAAAAAGATTATTCTAGAACAAATGGGCAATAGTTAGGAGAGGTGCGCCAGCGGCGACTAGAAGCAAGGTTATTAGATACCTCAGGAACCGAAGGCAAGCAAGAAAACAAGGGAGGTTTTAAGCAACTCATAGGTTTCGAGATGGGTTTTCTTGCGGGTGTGTCCACTTGTTTTCCTATTCCGGCTCTGGTTCGTATTCCAGAAAGTTCAGATTGTTATTGCCACCACTTGCCCTGCACTGCCTGAAAGGTCGAATTTTTCCTTTTTATTTTTCTAGGTGAGATCAGCTTGTTTCCTTTGTTTAATTACCAAAATTTAACGAAAAAAAATCTCAGTAAATAGACATGTACACCCCAATAAAACCCTAAATATAATTTGGGAAAAAGAAATTGCAACTTACAGCAACTATCAACCCGTACGCAATCAACTGAGAAAAATCGCCGAAGCCAAAAAGCTTAGTTCGCTTCAGAAGAGAGCAACAATGTCTGTACTCGAATTGTAGAAGACAACTTTGTGAAAGATATGATCTGATGTTTGGGTTAAGGGGTAAGGTGTTAAACGACATCGAATATGGTTTATAATTTTTGTCATTGCTTCGTGTTCGGAGGCTGCAATTGGTTATTGTAGCATATTAAAAAAGTTTTATGCCACGTAGGCATAAGTTTGGCGGGAAAAGCAGCACCAAAATGGCATATGGGTATTTTGCTACAAACGTATGCAACAAATGCTAAATTGTAACAAAATGTTAAAAGTTGATTAATTCAGTTACGATACCTATTTTAGTGCCAAAAACTTTCAATTTTGTTATGAAAATTTTTATTGTAGCAACCATTTTCGTGACTAATTCGGATATTTTTTTGTAGTGCTAAGAAATCAAAATCAAAGAACGATCAAACTTGCTGAGAACTAATCACAGCAGCTACGACATATAGATTAAAGGAGTGGGCGAGGTGGATCTGCGTTTAATTTTTTTTTACTACATTCTGACATGGTTACTCGGACTAGCAATACCAGAGTAAATCCAGCTACATAAGTTGTGATATTGCTTATATTTGATTTTTTAAATATGTCTTATATGTCTGAGTTAATGATTCAGTATATTAAGTTGTTAGAGAAAAAAATCATTTCACATGCTGAACAATTCTGTTAGTAATTTGTAGGCCTTGGGTGCAACCGATTTAACAGGCATGATAAATATGACATAATTGCTAGCACTTCAGTGATATTCTATACGATTCAATATTCACACCGATTTTAGTCAGTTAAGGAAATAATTATAATCAAAAGTGCAACAATGCATGGCCGACATAATTTGGTAGTTACTGAATTATGTAATTTCATACAATTACATGAAATTTCCAAATCTTTATAGTCTACTTCATGCTGTAATTATGTATTCTACGTTACGTACTTTCTGTCATCGTTGAGCTGATGATTCATTTTATAATCATGTAGGGGAATATATATGATGATGGTGTTCACGTTATTAATATTTTTTATGGACGCACGGTCGGTCCTAAACAAAAGGTGAGGTAGACAATCGTCCAAGACCCCCCTATGGTAAGTATGCGGTGAAGACCCTTGAAAAAAAACATATATATTTTCTATAATTTACATATAAATAAAATATATTAAAAGTAAACTGTATATTGTCTATAATAATATTTAAAGTAAATTAAATGGGTAACGTACCTCATTTATTACTTCTAACTTTTATACCTATCAATTTTTTTATTATTATTTTTTTGGTTTCTCGTTTAAATAAGAGTTATTAAACTTTCTTTTTTATTTTTCTTTTTTTGATTTTCTTCTTCGTTGTCTAATCTGAGAGGAAAGAAAGACGTGTTTTTATTCCTGTTCTTTTCACTAAGAGTTTTTGTTCCTGTTCTTTTCACTAAGAACTCAATCCCAAAATACTATTGCTACTACAAATTAATTTTGGTATGATATTTTTCTTTACTTATATTTTTTTTATTTTATAAATTTAAATAATTTTGATTCAATAATAGTGTTTTTATATATTTTTATTCTTTAATAATTTGTAGTTTGAAGAGAAATATTATTTATCTAAGAGGAAATCTCTTATCAATTGCTCAAATAATTTTATATTGTTCCTCAAATAATTTAAAGTTTCATATTGTATTGATTGTAAATTGTGGATTGATTTAATATGCCTACTAGAAGGTATTTGTCTGGACATGAAAAAAGAAAAAAGAAAAGAAAACTGAAGAGTTTATTCAATCCCATGTGGGAGCGATGGACAAATTTCTCAACAATAATATTGATATAAAATAGAAAGTTCAATTAAAAAGATTTGGTCAATGAAGAACTTCAAAATGAGATGGACCTATGTTCAAGAAAACATGAATGAAGAGCATGAAAATTTAGGAATGAACAACATGAAGATATTAGTATAAAATGTTTTCCTTCATATTTAGATATTGATGATTCAGGAAATTTGAAAACTATTGATTAACACTTGATAGATTTGTTAATGAAAAGAATTCCCCCTTAGAGAGAATATAGTTAATTTTTCTAAAGATTTAGAAAATAGACATTTTTCTTCTGCATATTACATTCAACATTTATCAAATGCTAAAGGAGTGATAGAAAATGATTGGTATACTTAGTTTCATTGGATAAAGTATTTTGTTTTTATTGTAAGTTGTTTAAGCAAGAAAGAAATAATATTCAGCTAGCTAATGAAGAAATAAATGATTGGAAAAATCTCAGTTTTAAAGTTAAAAGTCATGAAACTAATAATGGACACATGCATGACATGAGAAGATGGATTGAATTGGAAAAGAGATTGCAATAGAATTTGACAATTGATAATCCTGTGAAAGATCTAATTAACAAAGATAAAGAACAAGTGAAACACATTTTTGGGAGAGTAGTTTATATTGTTAGCTTTCTTTGTAAGAATAATTTGGCATTTTGAGGGAGTAGTGAGAAAATTTATGAAGAAGATAATGAGAACTTTTTAGATTTAACCGAAATGATTGCAGAGTTTGATCCATTAATAAGAGAACATATTTGGAGAATTCAAGACAAGGAAATTCACTATCATTATTTGAATCACAGAATTCAAAATGAATTCATACTAATGTTGGCAGGAGAAATCAAAAGTGCAATTATTAAGAAAGTTAGAGAAGCAAAATATTTTTCAGTCATTCTTGATTATACACTAGATATAAGTCATGAAGAACAAATGTCTCTCAATAGTACAATATGTTAATGTCTCAGCAAGTCCAATTAAAGTAGAATAGTTTTTTTGGGGATTCCTTAAGTGGATGATACCTTAAGACATGGACTATTTGGTGAACTGTTAGATATTTTGAAATCATTTGAACTTTATATAAGTGATTTAGGATATTAAAGTTATGATAATGGTTCTAATATGAAGGGGAAGCATACAGGTGTGCAAAAAAGAGTGTTAGAATTAAACCCAAAAGCATTTTACACACCATGTGGTTATCACAATCTAAATCTTACACTTTGTGATATGGCAAATTTGTGTATGAAAGCTAAATCCTTTTTTGGAAGTGCACAATGCATATATATTGTTTTCATCTTCTCCTAAGATATGAAATTTTTTTCAAGATAATGTGAAATGACACTTAATCCACTATCACAAACACGTTGAGAAAGTCAAGTTGAAGTATTAAAGCAATAAGATTTCAAGCTCCAGAACTAAAAGCTACTTTAAATCACTTAGTGGAAACATGTGATAACCCTAAAGCCTTTAGAGATGCTAAAAGTTTATCATCCAGCTTTTTGGATTTTGATCTTTTGTTTGGCATGGTTGTTTGGTATAAGATATTGTCTCTTATTAATAGAGTAAGGAAAATGTTGCAAAGTAAGGACATGGTTATTGATATTGCCATTAGTCACTTGAAAAAACCTTCTTTTTTTTTTTGAAACTAACAAAATTGTTGCTAAAGAAATTGTTGTCCAAATGGACATTACACCTACATTTCATAAAAACATATTATCTATAGAAAGAAGCAATTTGATGAAAATGCCAATAATGGGATAACATATTCAGCATAAGAGTCTTTTAGAGTTAATTATTTTTTATATAGTTGATTAAGTTCTTTCTTTACTTAAGTTGAGGTTTAAACAATTTAAAAAATATGAAGATACTTTTGGGTTTCTGTTTGATCTAAAAAAATTACGTACTGCTGCTGATGATTGTTTGAAGTGTTGGCATGATAAGCTTGAAGAATTCTTGAAATATGATGTAGATTCTAATATTGATGGACAAAAGTTATTTACTAAGCTACAAATTATGAGAAGCTATTTGCTAGAAGGTACCAGAAAGGCAATTGAATTGCTAAACTATATAAAAATGATGGATTGTTGTTTTTCAAATGTGTTGATTGCTTATAGAATACTATTGACTATACATATAACACCCCTTTACCTAAGCTCGGGTTCCGAGCAAGTAATGTTATTATGTAATATTTCGGATTATAAATTTAAAAAATTCATTTAGACAATGCCAAAAATTATTAAAACTTTTCTTTACTCTTTAGGTCTATTTTTTTTCCAAAACCAAATAAATAAATATTACTAATTAAAATATTCCAAAATATATTTACAGCTACAACGTAATAGAAAAATACGTTAAAGATGAAATACCATTGCCCAAAAACCAGAATGCAGAATGACTTGTACTTGGTTGTGCCCTCCAAGTCTATACTCTGGCAAAGCCCTGCTATTGGATCGTGAATTTACCTACCACACGCAACAACGACGGTGAGTGATAAACACTCAGTATGAATTCCATATGCACATGCCAATGTAATATGATGTAGTGCAATATGTACAAACACACATATGAATTTATCATATCCTAATTTTCAAATAAAAATATTAACTAGCTAAGAAATGTGAAATGACTAAAATGCCCTCCACAATTTCAAAAATACCAAACATGTCCCCTCCATGTGGAAAGACCAAAATGTCCTCAACAAATCCAAAAATACATACCATGTCCCTATCCATGGCCAATTTTCCATAGGTCCAAAACCCATTAATTTCACACCAAATCAAGTAGTAAACATAGAGTTTTGCATAATCTCAATCCAATTATATAATTCAAGCATCAATTCACATAAAACATGCTTAATTCCATAATTTTCACAGAGTATAAAACCCTAACAATTGGGGTTTTGCCATATCATTAAATCAAACCATTCACTATCAAATTAAACATAAACTATTAAGAATTAACTTGTAATTCATATAAACCTAGCATCAAATCAACCAAAAATCAACAAATTCACAAAATTACATAAGGGTAGGAAGGCCTACCCAAACCTATCACCACTTGAAAACACACTAGCTTACTTGCACCAAGCTTCCCTAGGTGGCCAATTCCTCTTCTCTTTTTTTCTCCTTGAATTTTTCCCATTTTTCCTCACTTTATCTCTCTTTTTCCTCTCTAGAATGTAAAAGAAACTTTAAGAACACTAAAGTGGCCAATTAAGTAGAGTAAAAGTAAAAGGTAAAAAGTAAAGAAAAACAATTAAAAATAAAAAAAGGTAAGTTAAAGTCAAATATCAAAAGTCAAATTGTTAAATTTTGACCAAGGGTAAAATGGAAACAAAAATAATCATTCGACTGGTTACTTTAGGCTCTTGTTAAATGCTAGGAGAATTCTCAAGTAGCTCATTATCGTGTGAGTAGTGACGTGACGATCAAACCTTAATTGTGACCGAAAGTTAACAGTTTTGCAAAAACATAGGCATTACAATAACAGTTACAGTTGCATCTTCTGAGGGTAGCTTCTCAAAGTTGAAGTTGATAAAATTGTACTTATGGTCAACAATGTCGAAGGAAAGATTGAAGAGGTTGGGCACGGTGTATATTGAAAAAGAAATTCTAAAATTGATTAATTATAATAGTATAATTGTTGATCTTTTAGCAAAAAATACTAGAAGGGAATATTTAATTTAGACTTTTGGAAGTTTAAGATTATTATTTTTTTAATCTTGAATATTTTTATTTAATAAAAATTGACTGTATATTAAATCTTAAATTTTATATATATATATATATAATATCAAAGATTCAATGGGTTGACCAAGGTGTCTTTTGAAAAAGAAATTCTAAAGAAAATTAATTGTAATAGTATAATTGTTGATCTTTTAGCCAAAAATATTGAAAGGAGAAATTAAATTTAGACTTCTGAAAGTTTTATATTGTTTTTTAATCTTAAATATTTTTATTTAATAAAAATTTACTGTGTTTTAAATTTTCAATTATATAAATATATTTACATAGGGCCTCCATTTTGATTGGTCTAAGGCTCTCAAAATGTCAAGGTTGGCTCTATAAGGAGGCAGTGGATACAAAAAGATGATGGACATTGGGCTTTCTAGAATTATAGGAAAAAGTTATAGTTATCAAAGAGATGTTTATGTTTAAAGATTTGGAAAATGAATTGTATACAAGATTCTTGAGATAGATCAGACTAAATACTTTTTAAGAATGAAATATTAATATAGTCAAACTAAACATCCTTGTGATCGGCAATGTGTATGAAGTGATAGAGATGTTAGAAATTTTATTCATGTAGTGAAAACATTTAGGCCAGTAACTCCATTATATGTGGAAGATGCTGCCTAGTCTGCCTCATTTTAGTAATGCTGATGAATAAAAAAGAAGTCCATTTGCTACGTTTAATTCAAATAGTAGAAGCAATAAAAAATCTTCAACATGTCCGCCAAAACAAGTTGGATCAAATATAGTGGTTGAAGGTGAAATGTAGGGTGTACAATTTATGTGACAATAAGTTAGAGGTTGACGAATTCAGATATAATATATATATTTTTTAGTTAATAGATGAGTGAACCAATACAAACAAATAAAATACTAGCTATTACACTAATTGGTAAACAAGTTTGTACCTTAGCATTATTTATAGAATTATGACTCAACTCTACTACTTATAAAAAAATATTTGATTAGATCAAAACTATATGTATATATAAATAAATATATATTGGAATTATTGTACTAAAACTGGCTTTGGCGATTGTTTGTAATATTAATTTTTCTGTGATGCTAGCATACCATCTTCAAATTAAATATTAATTGAAGAATAATAAAATTAATTAAAATAAATAATTGAACAAACAATTGTGTAGAAACAATGAATAAAAGATAATTCTACACTAGTAAACTAAATATACCTTAAAATAAAAGAACTTTATTACATAATAAATTCAACTAAGCATGGAAATGATAATTGGGAATTAAAATAATTAAAAAGATAAATGAAGAGAAAACTGCTAAAAGAAGTTTGGCTAACACATTAGGCAGATAATACCTAAAATTATGAGTTAATGATTCATATGTGTGTGCCTTTGTACGCTCTTTTTACAAAAAATAAAAAAATAAAATACATGATGTAAATGAAAATCAGACTAAGCAAAAAAATAGTAAAATATAATAAACCCAAAATTATTGCATCAAGATATTAAATTAAAAAAATGCACGAGATTCACTTAGATTCGTTACTAGATCGAGAAAGCTCATAAAATGCGTAAATTTCAGAACAACAGAAAACTTGGTTGTAGTTGACTTTGGCTTGAGGCGTGCGATTGTGGATCCCTATCTCTTATAATTATTGACCAAAAAAAATAAAATAGAAAAAGAAAACAAAAACTTCATTGTAGTCCCCATCCAAGAAGCATCATAGAAAGTTGTAATTGGGCCCACACATGCATAGTTTTTTTTCTATAGTAAAGAGATCTCTTTTATTATGAGGTTTTTTTGGTGTCATAGCTACCGGTAGGGTTCTTTAACTTTGTTTAACCATATTTTATAAAAATTAAAATTTTAGTTAATTTTTTTTATACTTTTATCTTACTACCTCTCATATCTTTTTTTTTTAAATTAAATACATATCTCTCTTACCTTCTTCTCAAATTAAATGCATGTATAACCAGTATACAATGACTTTGGGATTTTTCTTTATTTAATCTTTATTAGTTGTTAATTTCTTAATGATTTTAGGTTTAATATGATTTTTTAAAAAAAAAAATAAACTATAAAAAATCACATTTGTTGGAAAATTTCACGATTATGATTGCAAGAGGTGAACAGTATATGATAAAAATTACAAAGTTTTCTTAGAAAT
Source organism: Rhamnella rubrinervis (assembly GCA_007844105.2). Lineage (NCBI taxonomy): Eukaryota > Viridiplantae > Streptophyta > Magnoliopsida > Rosales > Rhamnaceae > Rhamnella > Rhamnella rubrinervis. The sequence continues at coordinate 14,463,531 of CM017580.2, read as the reverse complement.
TAAATTTGAAAACCTTGCCAAACTCGGATTGAGACATATGATATATGGTTGAAAAACTAAGAGGATAACCTTTAATGTCAATATTTTTTTAAAATTTTCTGAGTCAATTTATCCTTATCGGTGGCCCACCAACACCTCTATGGTGGCCACCGACGGTGCTGCCCTCCCTCTGTACTTTTGTATGCTATTGGAAAAAATTAAATTTGAAGACCTTTTTGACTTCGGATTGAGGGATATGATATATGGTTGGAAAGTTGAGAGGATAAGATTGAATTTAAATATTTTTTTAGAATTTTTTAGGTTGATTTACCCCCATCAATGGCCTAGCGACGCCCCTATGGTGGCCACCGATGGTGCTGCCCCTTTGCACTTGTGCGCACTATTGGAAAATATTAAATTTGAAAACCTTTCCGAACTCGAATTGAGACATATGATATATGGTTTAAAAACTAAAAGGATAAGCTATAATTTGAATATTTTTACAGAATTTTCTAGGTTGATTTATATCCATTGGTGACCCATCGACTCCCTTATGGTGGCCACAGACGGTGCTGTCAGCCCTTTGTACTTGTGCATACTGTTGAAAAAAATTAAATTTGAAGACCTTCTCCAACTCGGATTGAGGTATATGATATATGGTTGGAAAGTTAAGAGGATAAAATTTTATTTATATATATATTTTTTATATTTTTTCTAGGTGGATTTATTGATCTAAAAAAATATATCATTTTGCCTAAAATTAAATTACATTTTGACAATGACGTTAACAAAGAAGAAGAAGAAGAAGAGGAAGAAAAGAGGAGGAGAATAAGATGGTGACGGCGACGATGATGGGGAAAGGGAATGTGGATCGGCCAATAAGAAAAGAAAGGAGATAATGAATCTTTGTGTTGGTATTTGTGGCGGTATAAGTGCTTTGACTAGCTAGAGAATTTAATTATCAATTCAATGCATTTAAAGGGTATAAAAGTGAATTCGGGGTTAAAATTTTAATTCTGTAAAAATATAGCTTCTTTTCATTAATGCATATTGGGCCCTGCTATGGCACCAAAAAACCCTTTATTTTGCATCTTCTAAGATAATTAATAACTAAGCCATTTTTTTCCTTTTCATTTCTCGAAAAGTGATGAGAAATAGACATGTATGCATGGTACGTTGAGTATACGACATGTAATATACAACCCAGTAAACTTTAAAAAAAACAAAATAGGAGCAATCATATTGCCTAATACAGTGAATGTTGACAATTAATTAATGACTCAAATTATTATTTCAAATCAAAGTATTGACTAAAAAATAATGTTTCATTTGAGTCCTCAAATTTCAGTAACCATAATTTCATCTCAGCAAATTGGTGGCAAGAGATGAACTTGTTATTTTGGACTTCAGTTATAAATCCTTTGGTGGAGAAATACCTTCTCAACTCGGCAACCTAACATTCTTAGACACTTTGGAACCCTTCATAAAACAATCTTACTGGCACTATCCCTTATATCATACTACTATCACCAATGGCTTTTCCCCACAATTATTTAAAAACCCCCAGTCTGTGAATTCTTGCGTAAGGAGGATTTACGCGATGACAAACTGAGAATCATCATTCCCATCTCAGTTATCATTGCCTTGTCACTTGGTGTGCTTATATTAATATTGTTGCTCATACATTTGCTTAAAATGAAATCGGGCCAACTAGTTGTTAACCATAGCATATCTAATTGAACAGGTATGTTAACAATTGGAATTCACATGCAATATACGCATGAAAAAAAACTTAATTTACTAGGAACATATTAAACACTAATGGAAGATCAAAGCAATTTTACCAAACTAAAAGAAAAAACTGGAAAGAAACCTATTCAATCTGGGTTCTGCTACACTGACTGAACTTAATTCAATTCGAGGGCAATGTTCTACCACAGCTTCCTAAAGACAATTATGCTCCTCACAATGCTGTGATTCCTGTAGCTGTTGTCTCCTAAGATACAATGAATTTTTAAGAAATTCCTAGGAATGCACCTTCTGAAATTCCCATAACGAACTTGAATATTGCCTTTACACTATCACCACAGACCAACTAACATGCATAGACTTTACTATCTTGTATTTTCTATACTCTATCAATACCTTTCATGTGTACCAATTGAAAACAAAAAATTTTCTTTAAACTCAATACAAATAAGTTACATAGACAACATAATTTAAAACCATTTATTTTGTAACGTTTACAAAACTAAAAATCATTAAAAACCAAAACTGATAAACTCATTCACATTTATTTTAAAAACGTTTCAAAGCATTTTTAAAAAATCCAACAATCCTCCACATGAATGAATTATCCTAAACTACTAGACTTGACCCTAGTGATAGAACTCTATGGTCGGAATCTGTGTAAGATAGGTAGGTTAAATACTATTTGAACCTTCCATTGTGAGAATATATTTACTTTACTGACCGAAAGTAAACGCGATGTCCTTAAACCTTACTATCGTTTATGTAAATGATGATATACCTCACATAGGACTCTTCCCTGGCATTCTTCAGTTCTCACTATTATGTCTATTTCGATTATGGACATCTTCTCTGATTCTGCAAGAGTTTCTAAAGAATTGTGTCCAAAACAATTCTCCTTTGAAACAACCCCTCTTCTCTCTCACATAGGTGATTCTTTTACTAAGAGTATCCCGCAATACTCATTTCGGATTTCTAGATGCATAAGAATCATTAAAAGTATAGCTTAACCTCATCTCCAAAGGGTATCATTATTTCATCATAGGAATGAACATGAGGTGAAAAACTCTCATAGTAATCCAAATCAGTCTTTACAATTTGATTGCCCCTTTGAACCTAGATCTTAGGATCTCTAGTCAACTAGGTTGGGTTTCTATTGTATTGACTCTTCATTTTTATGGGGTTTAGTCTCATTCCTCTTGATGACTTCTCAACTAACTCTCTATTCAACCCTTTGGTTAGTGGATCTGCAATGTTATCCTTTGACTTTTCATAATCAACATAAATAACTGCAGTTGAGATTAGTTGCCTAACGTTATTGTGTCTACGACGTATGTGTCTAGACTTACCATTATATATCACACTTTGTGCCCTACCTATTGTTGACTAACTATCACCATGGATGCATATAACCGGCACAGGTTTAGGCCACTTTAGAATATCCTCCAAGAAATGGCATATCCATTCAGCCTCTTTATCACATTTATCCAATGTAATGAACTCTGATTCCATTATGAGTTGGGCTATAACTATTTGTTTCTAGGACTTCCATAACATTGCTGCACCTGCTAGTGTAAACACATATCCACTAGTCGATTTCGAGTTCTTAATGTCAGATATCCAGTTGGCATCATTGTATCCTTCCAATACAGCTGGATATCTCATATAGTACAATCCATAATCACGAGTATATCGTAAGTATCTTAATACTCTTACAATCCCTTTCCAATGATCACCATTTGAATTACTCGTATACCAACTTAGTTTACTAACTACGTAGGCTATATCTGACATTGTACAACTTATCAAGTACATTAGGCTCCCAATCACCCTAGAATTCTCCAATTGAGATGCACTTTCTCCTTTGCTCTTTGTCATGTGAAGATTTATTTCTAGAGGTATCCTAGTCATACTATAATCACTAAACTTATCCAATATTTTATTCACATAATGTGATTGACTAAGAATTAGCCCTTCAGGGTTTTTAGAATTTTTACCCCTAAAATCACATCAATAAATCCCATATTCTTCATTTCAAACTTTATGCTCAACATCGCTTTGGTAGACTTGATCATCTTATCATCACTACCAACAATGAGCATGTCATCAACATACATACACAATATGACATACCCATTTTCTGTATCTTTAACATATACACATTTGTCATACTTATTGATCTTAAATCCATTGGCCAGTACGACACTATTAAACTTTTGATGCCATTGTTTTGGTGCTTGTTTAAGGCCATATAGGGACTTTACTAACTTGTAGACTTTCTTTTCTTGTCCTGGAGCAACAAAACCCTGAGGTTGCTCTATATAGATCTTTTCATCCAGATCTCCATTTAGAAAAGTAGTTTTTACATCTATTTAATGTACTTCAAGGTTACGTAATGCAGCAATTGCAAGTACCATTGTTATAGAATTTATTCTTGTCACAGGAGAATACGTATCAAAATAATCAAGGCATTCTTTCTGTTTGTAACCTTTAATTACAAGTCTAGCCTTGTATGTATCAATTGTTCCATTTGCTTTCATTTTCCTCTTGAAAATCCACTTATACCCTAGTAGTTCACTACCCGGAGGAAGATCCACTAGTTCTCACATATGGTTATGCAAGATGGAATCAATTTCACTCTTAATGGCTTCTTTCCACAAAAAGCCTTTATGAGAGTTCACAATTTCTTTATAGCTTTGAGGTTCACTCTCTAGTATATAAGTTAGAAAATCTGGACTAAAAGACTTTTCTGTCCTTATTCTCTTGTTGCGTCTAGGTTCATCTTCAACCTCTTCTTCTTGTTCTTGGTCTTGACCATCTTCATTCATAGTCTCATACGTTCGCTTTGACGAACTTGGTCCTTTTTCAACTTACAAGGAAAAACATGTTCAAAGAATGATGCATTCCTTGATTCCATTATCGGATTTCTATATATATCAGAAATTTCAGACTCATACACAAAAAATCGATAAGCACTACTATTTTGTGCGTAGCCAATGAAAATGCAATCAACAGTGTTGGAACCTATCTTTACCTTCTTCGGTGTTGGAATAGCCACTTTGGCAAGACACCCTCACATTCGTAGGTATTCATATGAAGGTTATCTTCTTTTTCATAGCTCATATGATGTCTTTTGTTCATTTTTACAGGATACCTTATTTAAACGGTAATTCGCCAACAAAATAGCTTTCCCCCTTATCTTTTGAGGTAACCCAGAACTTATTAGCATTGCATTTATCATTTTTTTCGAGATATGATTCTTCCATTCAACCACACTATTTGACTGAGGTGAATATGGTGGAGTAACTTCATGTCTAATCCCATATTGTCCACAATAATCACCAATTGGTGTTACATACTCACCACCATAATCATTTCTTATCAACTTAATCTTCTTATTAAGCTGATTTTCAACTTCTACTTTATAGAGAACAAATTTCTCCAAAACTTCGTTCTTACTCTTAAGCAAATACACATAGCAATACTTTGTGCTATCGTCGACAAAAGTAATAAAATACTTATTGTCACCCCTTGTTGGTGCAAATTTTAGATCATATATAGCACTATGGATCATATCCAAGGGTTCAGTATTTCTTTCAACCATTTGAAAAGATAATCTTGTCATTTTTGGCTCAACACAAGTCTCACACTTATGAATAGGATCAATCTGGAAAGTAAGAATATGATTTAAGTTAATTAATCTCTTTAAAGAGTCATAATTAACATGTTCTAGTCTACTATGACATAAATTGGAAGACTCAAACAAATACACAAAAGAAGCATTTGTTTTATTCCCCACAAACCTATTACAAACATATCATTTCCCCACAAACATCCCTGACTTTGATAAGACAACTTTATCAGACTCAAACACTATCTTGAATTCATGCTTATTCAAAAGTGAACCAGAAATAAGATTCTTACGGATTTCAGGTATATATAGTATATTGTTCAGCGTCTTTTCCAGAAGTCATCTTCAAGATTACTTTTTCTTGACCTTGGATGTCGGACGTCGCAGAATTCCCCATAAACAACTTCTCCCCATTATCAACCGACTCGAAGGAAGTGAACATATTCTTGTCTGACCAGATATGGCAGGTTGCACCAATATTAATCCATCATTCCTTTGGGTTTGACCCAACCAAGTTCACTTCAGAAACAATAACAGAGAGGTTCATGTCATCAACCTCTTGAGTGATTTCTTCCCTCACATTTGTCTCTTTGTTCTTCTTTTTCTTCGGCACCTTACAATCGGCCACTTTGTGACCCATCTTGTCACAGTTGAAGTTCTTCCTTTGAAATTTCTACTTCTTCGAGATTCCTTCTTTTAGTCCAAGGTTGAATCCTTTACTTGGTTTCTTCTTGAACTTGGAACTCTGACCATGTTCAACCACATTGGTATTTACCTCAGCTTGGGATGAAAACCTCTTCTCAGAACACCTGTTGTCTTCTTCAATTCGAAGTCTAACAATCAGTTCTTCAATGTTCATCTCCTTTCGCTTATGCTTGAGGTAGTTTTGAAGTCCTTCCATCTAGGTTGCAGCTTCTCAATAATAATAGCTACTAGGAAGTCTCCACTTAGGACTATCCCTTCAGAATAAGTTTCATATAAGATCAATTGAAATTCTTGTACTTGGCTGAGCATAGTCTTAGAGTCCACCATTTTATAGTTTAGGAATCGGCCCACGACAAATTTCTTGGTACCCACATCCTCGATCTTATATTTCATTTCCAGGGATTCCCACAGTTCTTTAACTGTCTTCTTTACACTACACATTGTACAGTGTATTAGCTAGACTATTCAATACGTAGTTCTGACACAAATAGTCAGAACTCTTCAACACGTCAAATGCCATGAAAGAATCTCTGTCACCTTTTTCATTTTCAGTGGATCCTCAGTAAAAAACCTCGCAAAGTTTAGCGTGGTCAGGTAGAACATCATCTTCTATTGCCATCTCTTGAAATTTAAGCCATTGAACTTCTCCGATTTGTCTGCATGGTTCAAGGGAACCGTCATAGTTGGGGTAGGCACTTGTACTACAGAGATTAGAGCGGGCACTTGTGCCTCAGGGTTGATCGTTACCCCCATATTGGCCATTTTCTATTCAAACAAGAAACTATTAATTTATTGCTTTAAAAATTATAATAAAATAATATCTCAATCAAGGCGAAAAATACTAAAATTAATTAATTTTTTTTAAATATTTTCTCTCTTGATAACTTCATCGGCCATGTCAGCTCATCAGTGCTCCACATCAGCCAAACTAACCACATCAGCGCGCATGGACCAACCTTAGCCAAACCCAAACGTGCGCGTTCAGGCCTCAGCGAACCCATCTCAAGAGCCTACATGAGCACAACCCCAGCCCAGACACACGTAAGGCCAACCCAGACATGCTGCTCAGGTCAGGCACGCGGCCTATAGGTCCAGGTCAAGCACGCAGCCCACAGGCCTAGCTAAGGCTTGAGGCCCACAGGCCTAGCTCAGGTGCGCAGCCCACAAGCCAACATGCACGGCCCAACGTGCTTCAACTCGCAAGCGGGATTTTACCTGGGCCAAAACGACACCATTTTGGTGTCTTCTTCCTTTAGATGGGTCTCTCCGACCAGTTTACCAGGAAAAACCCCAGTTTCCAACCCGAACAGAACACCTCTCCTCCGACCACCGATCTTAGGCGGACCAATTTCATTCCCTTCGTCTTGATACGGGCAATTGATCCAATAGTTTAAAATGTCTAATTTTTGTCTCAAAGTTCATGTTCATGATTTTACAAAATCGGTCTCAAATAGATTTAAATTTTTTTTAATATAATCAATACACCAAACTAATCTAGATTTGAATTCTTAACCTGCAATAGATAAGCTAGTACAACATATATATCTATATAAATTATACTGTAAATTTAAACCAAAAGGGAAAAAGAAATTTCCTTTTCCACTGCAACCTGTTTTACGTTAGGAAAAATAGAGGAGTTTTACTTAAGCGTGTTGGTAACTAATACAACAATAAACAATATACAAAACAATGCGAAGTTACCAAATTAATAAAACATAGAGAAACCAAAATTACAACCATATAAACAAGTTCAAAAGTTAGAAAACAGAGGACATTTTGTCTTAAGATTGTTAACCATAGCGTATCTAATTGAACAAGTATGTTAATAATTGGAATTCGCATGCAATATACGCATGAAAAGAAAATTTACCAGGAACATATTAAATACTAATGGAAGATCAAAGCAATTTTACCAAACTAAAAGAAAAAACTGGAAAGAAACCTGTTCACTCTGGGTTCTCCTATATAGACTGAACTTAATTCAATTCGAGGCCTGTATACTACCACAGTTTTTTTAAGACAATTTTGCTTCTCACGGTGCTGTGATTCCTACAATGGTTATCTCCCAGAATACAATGAATTTCCAAAAAAATTTTAATAATGCACTTTCTGAAATTCCCACAATGAACTTGAATATTGGCTTTCCACTATCACCACAAACCAACTAACGTGCATAGACTCTACTGTCTTGTGTTTTCTATACTCTGTCAATACCTTTCATGTGTACCAATTGAAAACCAAAATTTTTCTATAAACTCAATACAAAGAAGTTACAAAGACAACATAATTTAAAACCATTTATTTTGTGACGTTTACAAAACTGAAAATCATTAAAAATCAAAACTCATTCACATTTATTTAAAAAACATATCAAAACGTTTTAAAAATAAAATCCAACACATTCTGGGACAACAGTAAAGAACGGAGACATTTAGTTTTCTTATAAACGCGTAAATTAATGGATACTACATATACATTGAACACACACGGATATTAAATTAAAAGGTAAGAGATTCACAAAGATTAGTTAGTAGGTCAATAAAGCCTACCTAGGCTCACAGAACGGCTGAAAAGACAACATATCAGACTCCATTTTTTTACTTATTCATTTTTATTTTTTCTAACAAAAGCAAACATAAATTGTCTCCACGTCAAATTTTTAAGTTCCATTTACACTTTCATTACCGAGAAGTAGACAAAACATTCGTATAGAAAAAAGTTTCAAATGATTGTCATTGCAAAAACCGCGTAACAATTAGGAACCAATCCAAAAGTTAGAAAGCTGTAATGCTCTTATATGCATTCATCTATCTATGAAGCAAGCTTCGAAGAAAGAGTAATTGGGACCCATATATGCATAAATAACGTTTGTAAGCATTTAATTTAAGGATCCCTATATATAGACCACTAATAAGTGAGCACTTATTTTTATTTTTTAATTTGTTTATTTTTTCTATTTTTTTTTTTTTATAAATTTCATCTACATTAATCCTTTTTGTTTTGAAAGTGATGAAAAGTAGACAGTGAACCAAGGAAAATAAATCATATGCATGCTCCATATGTTCTATGAAGTAAACTTCAGACAAAATTGATAACTGGCTCATATCTTAAAGATCCTAACAAACTGATTCACAGCGTTATTCAATTATTAATGGCGTGAACATTGTTGACAGTTAATCACTACTCAAAACATTAGTCAAAATATTTTCTGGGGGCACTTCAAGATTCGCTGGCTACAATTTTAAGTTAAACTAAACAAATAGAAAAATAAAATATATTAATATATATAAGTTAGAAATATGATAAACAAAAATAGTTTCAAAATTTATTTTATTTTTTTTGTAGGGCTTACAATATTTCTAATTAAGGAATCAATTGATTGAGTTTGGGAAATTATTTCTATATACTAATCTACTATAATATCATGTTGCTAACTTATTTTAAATGCATATACTAAGTAGATTGATTTACATATATTTTAATTTTCAAGGAATGTATTATTATATTCATTGAATGTTCTTAAAATAATTAAAATAATAATAAAAATATATGAAACGCTATGTCACGTCTAGCCTTGACTAGCATGCCTAGGCAACTATACGGATCTTTATATATATCTTCATTTTACTAAGAAGAAATTATGGATACGGAAATTTGAGGACATAAATTATGGAAACACTACTTTCTACCCTATAGTGTGAATTGAGTATTTTTATCGTAGTTGATTAATTGGTCAACATTCACATTATTTGATAGTCGTATGTATTATTTCTATTTTGTAGAATAGGCTCGGTCAACATTGACCTTGAAAAATTAGGTAGCGCCTTAATTTTACTAATAGCAAATGAGTCATATCTTTTAATAAAATTTTGAATTGATAATTAATTTTTATAGATTTATAAAGCTGAAATAACAAATAAGTCATATCTCCTAATATATTTCTGAATTAATAATTTTAATATTGAGACCCTTTTTTATTCAGAAAAAAAAAATTAATACACATCACATTATTCTTACTATTCAATTGAAAGTATAGTGAGCAAAAGTGAAAAATTGAAAGTATAGAGAATAAAATAATAATTAAAAGCTTATTCTTATTTAATTTAAAGTATAAAGTATAAAATAATTAAACCTCACCATTGGTTTTCAAAGTCCACACTGCCAAACAATTACAAGTCTTTCTTTATGAATGTCCTCAAATTCAATTTCTATGGACAGAATTTCTTCTCAGCAACGGGTATAGTATATAAATTAAGCTTCCTAATTGTTTTGAAGTCATCAGCTATAATATCCATTTTCAATTTCAGCACTACTACTGTTTCAGTTATAATTTTCTTCACCATTAATGCTATTAGGCTAGCATGTATTAATCGTCATACAGTACTTCTGGAACAAGAAGCAGAGGCTGTGCCAATGATAGTTAGAGCCAAATTCAGAATCGTTATTACTATCTCAGTTATCATTGCCTTGTTTATTGTGCTAATACTAGTACGGTTCTATAAACATTGCCTAAGAGATAAAAAGGGCCAACCAGCTTCCAAGATCACAACAACGAATGGAAACATATTTTCAATTTGGAATTATGATGGAAAACTTGCATACCAAGAAATCGTACGAGCAACAAACAACTTTGACAATCGGTATTGCATTGGAACTGGTGGTTATGGAAGTGTCTACAGAGCAAGATTGCCTAACGGCAAAGTAGTTGCGTTGAAGAAACTTCACACTTCAGAGGCTGAAGAGCCAACTTTGATGAAGAGTTTCATGAATGAGTTGAAAAGTTGACAGAAATACGTCACCGAAACATTGTAAGACTCCATGGCTCTACAAAAAAAATTTCGATTAGACACTAACCTATAATCGTATCTAAAGATTAATGAGTTACACAAAATCATATCAGAATACCATATAGCAATGAATATATTTCATAACTTAGCTGTTGCTAAAGGCCCGTGATAGAATAATTTTAAATTACTAAAATCAATTTTTGTGACTAAATATAGTGCTTTTTGTGACGATATATTTTCGTAGCTAAATTCAATTCGTAACTAATTCGACTCATATTTAACCAGCATGGTTTATATTTAACCCATCACTTAGACAAATTTCGTAGCTAAATATTGGCTACGAAATCACTTTTCGTTGCTAAAGTGTAGCTACAAATATTGATTTCGTTACTAAATTATAATTACAAAATAAGATTTTGTCACTTTTCATAATAAGCCATGAATTACTTTTGTAACTTAAAAATTAATAGATACAAAATATAAATATATGCCAAATAGCTACAGCTTATAGTTATATTATTGATTTAATTTTTTGTTGCAAAAAGTTCACAGCTACACATTCATTTTTTGTAGTATTCATACCTGCATGATATACTTCTACTATTATAATTCATATCTTCTAAAAATCATAAATATTAAACTTAATGAAATTACTTTATTAACAATCAAAACATAATTTGTTTTATACATAATATTATTCAATATAAAAGTACAATATAAGAGTACTAAAGTACTAAAATAATATTCCTAAATCCTAAAATAATCTAACACTATATTTGAAATGACACTTCGATGTCATATTTTCATCCCCAAATCCAAAGTTTACATCAACTTCCAATGATAACGCTTTTTATGCTACCATAGATACCTGCCATTTGAAAGAGAAGAATACTTTATATTATCATGTGTGCTGTAGGAAATAAAATTTTGTCAGCTCAAGAGTATTATTACAATCCACCATTATATATTTCAAAAGAATTTAGGTCCTTGTGTGAAAATGAACAAAGGCAATAAGTTAAAGAATTTCATAAGCCAGAGTAAATCTTGGGCAGCATCTGTGGTGCTGCCAGCAAACCATCTAGTAAAGAAATAAAAGTCAATAGTAAGACAACAAACTTACAAGTCCTTTCTCTCTTGCTGCAGCAAGTGAACCAGCAGCAACCAAATCAGCATAAGCCACTTGATCAGGAAAATTCCACACAATGATCATAACCTGGTATCGGTTAAAATATGGGTATGATCATCTGGTTCATAGAACAATGCTAGATTTGTTCTGCCCAAATTCAAAAACGCTGAAAGTGGTTTCCTACTAATGGAGACACACATAAATAATTCAAACTACTTAGAAACTTTTCTAGTTACAACGAAGGCATGTATGTTCTGCATACCTTCTTTCCATGCTAGATTCTTGACCAAAGACAATAGGAAGAGGACCAGCCAGGTGAGTGCAACAGCAGCTATGGCTTTTGCCTTTAGCAACCCTGTTTTGCAGTACGTAGAGTAATTGTGGCTGCATGACCTCCTCCAAATACCACCAAATCATTGGTTGGCGTGAGAACAAAATTAATTAGCAAGATGATTAAATTTTAACTTAAACAAAAATAGAAATTCCTGAAAAAATTCAATATCAAACAAGTAAGTAAATAGTCAATGACATTTACTAACAAAATAATCATCATAGATACCTGTATATAGATAGGGGAGGGCAATTAGTGAATGAGAAAAATCCAAATAGAGAGACAAGAGGGAAAGAGTACGGTGACCCCAGCAAACCCTATATAAGTTACCCTAAGATTAATGCGTGGACATAGACATGTCTATTTGGGAACAGAGCAACCCATGTTTATCATTTCTTATTATTGCAACAGGACACAAGAATTTCATGCAATTATTAATGTTATTATGACAAATCAAAATTATTAACTTTGTAATATTGAAACTATATATATAACAGATGAACAATATTAGGCAGTGGGGGATTTAAATTAATTTAATTTAATTGTTTTTATAGTTAATTTTTTATTAACAATCTATGGGAATGCAAATATTGGATATTACTTGGCTGGTTTGTTTCGAAGTTTATAATTCCTACTATTTTCCTTGAGTCCAAACACTACTTACAATGTGATTAATAATTGTAACCACTCAGCAAAATAAATTAAATTATTATACACATCACATAAACAAAACGGCAAGCATGACCAACAAAACCATCATCTCTTCCAGATATGAATTTTTGGAATTTTCTTAGCAATACAAAATTCACATATAAAACCAATTACTTTATATTATTAAATACCATCGTTAGATTGAAGACATTATCGCATTTAGATCCATATAAAACACAGAACTTAAAACCAAAACCTATATTATTGATTTTTTGTGTTGCTATTTCGCATTTACAGCTCCTAAAATGATATGATTGTTGTGATTCACAATATTCTCAAGGACAACTTTTTTTCCAAATAATTTAGCAAACAACTAACACACGTGTAGTAAAAATACTAGTAACAGAGCAAAAGGACATAAAGATTACAGCAGCCAAATGCAATTAAGTTGTGGAAAATGGACATGGAATTGAAGTGGCACGTATTGGTGATTTATCCACCCCAAAACAGGCCAGAACTGCATTTCACATACAAAACAACAATTTCCTTTAAAGATTACGTTCCCAATTTTTTCAGCAGCCATGCAAAGCAAATGAACTGAAGATATGAACTATAAAAACAAATAGAGAGTGAGAGAGAATGAGAGTTGCTCACTTATGAACAGTCTTATTGAATTTCTCTTTGTCCAAGAACTGAAGTATCACAAAAACCAGCTCTCTGCTGAGCCACGACATGCGTCCCCTGTCCCTTAACATATCTCCAACCACACCCGCCACTCAAAGCCACCAAAATTAGGGCCCCAATTCCCCTCTGTTAACTGAGATGAGAAAAATATATATTTTCTATATATCAGAATGTACAAACGGTGGGCTTATAAAGCCAATGAATAATAAAAAGAAGGAAACTAATAATTACAATGGAAAGCACAAAACTACATTAGTGGGTCAACAATAACAAAATCACAGGCTAAGCCACATATGTCAACATCCCCCCTCAAACTCAAGGCGGTAAACTAGATGACAGCTTGAGTTTGGAAATCAATGTATGATAACGTCCAGATGTGTGAGATTTGGTGAACAAATCTGCAATTTGATCTTCAGACCAAATGGAGTGAAGATTTAATGTTCCTTGCTGAAAATGATGTCTAACCAGATGACTATCAATCTCAATATGTTTTGTTCTTTCATGGAAAACATTTTTGGATATGATTTGAATTGCACTATGGTTATCACAATAAAGTGGTTTAAAACTTGAAATGGAGACACCTAGATCTTGTAATAGCCATCGTAACCAAATTAACTCAGCTGTAGTGTCCGCAAGAGCACGGTATTCAGACTCAGTGCTTGATCGAGCAACTACAGTTTGTTTCTTACTGCGCCACGAGATAAGAAAGTCTCCAAGGAACAAACAATAACTAGTTGTAGAACGTCTATCAGTGGAATCACCTGCCCAATCAACATTAGAGTATGCACGTAATTGAAGAGATGAGGAAGCATAAAAATGCAACCCATGAAATATTGTGCCTTTGATGTATCTCAAAATACGCAAAACAACGGAAAAGTGAGATGACCGAGGTGAAGACATGAATTGGCTTACTAAATGAACAGCATAAGCTATATCAGGGCGAGTAACAGTAAGATAGATGAGTTCTCCAACAAGTTGTCGATAAAGAGTGGGATCAGTGAGTGGTTCACCATCACTAATTTGAAGCTTGACATTAACCTCTAAAGGAGTGTCCACAACCTTACTATCAGAGAGGCCAGCACGGGACAGCAATTCAGATGCATACTTAGCCTGACTCAAAGAGTATCCATCAGATGTTGTGGTGACTTCGAGACTTAAGAAATAACTTAAAAATCCAAGATCTTTCATATCAAATTGGCGACTCAAGAATTGTTTAAGATTTTGAATGCCAATATCATCAGTGCCTGTAATAATCATGTCATCCACATATAGAAGAATAATAATGATGCCTTGATTTGTCTTGTGAAGAAACAAAGCTGGATCATGAGAACTGGATGAAAAACCAAATTTAGATATTGTAGAGCTGAATTTTGCAAACCATGCACGCGGAGCTTGTTTAAGACCTTACAGAGCACGACGAAGATGACAAACTTTATTTGGTGGATGGTCATATCTAGGAGGTGGCTGCATATAAACTTCTTCAGTAAGATCACCATTGAGAAAGACATTTTTGACATCCATTTGAAATAATTTCCAACGTCTGATAGCGGCAAGAGCAAGCAGCGTACGAAATGTGGTTAAACGGGCAATAGGGGCAAATGTCTCTTCATAGTCAATGCCATATTCTTGAGAGAATCCCTTTGCAACAATACAAGCTTTATAGCATTCAATTGAACCATCCGATCTAGTCTTAATCTTGTAAATCCATTTGCATCCTACAATTGACTTTCCAAGAGGCAAATCAACCAACTCCCATGTTTGCATTTTATGAAGAGCTTGAAGTTCCTCGGACATTGCATTCTGCCAAAGAGGGTTAGAGGAAGCCTCGTGAAAGGAGCGAGGCTCATGTAAAGTAGCCAAAGCATAGTAACAATGAAAATCACAAAGTTTAGTAGAAGGTTCTCTTACTCGAGTGGATCGACGGAGATTGGCAGGGGCAGGATCAATAGACGTGTCAGATTCATTAGGAACAGTTGAATTTGTTGAGTTGCTTGTCATGTTAGGAGATGGGTAAAGGTCAAGAAAGGGATTTGTGGACAATAAGGACTGAGAAGTAAGAGGAAGAGAAAAAGAACAAATAGCTGAAAACATTTTATTCTCCCAAAACACAACATGACGAGATATACGCAACCATTTAGAAATAGGATCATAACATCGATATCCCTTGTGGTCAATTCCATACCCAATGAAGCAACATAGGCGGGAACGAGGTTCAAGTTTGGTATGCTCATGAGGTTGAAGAAGAACAAAGCAAGCACAACCAAAGACTTTGAAATGGTTGTAGTCGAGTGAAGAACCATATAGTCGTTCAAATGGAGATAGATGACCAAAAAGAGAGGAATGAGTACGATTGATTGTGTACACAACTGTAAGAGCAGCTTCACCCCAAAAAGATTCTGGTATAGATGCAGAGAGAAGCAAGGCACGAGTAGTGTCAAGGATGTGATGATGTTTGTGCTCAGAATGTCCATTTTGCTGTGAGGTACCTGGACATGAATATTGACACACTGTTCCATTTTCTTTAAGAAAATGGAGAAAATCATGGTGATGATATTCTAAGGCATTGTCAAACCGAAAAGCTTTGATCTTTCGAGCAAATTGAGTTTCAATCATTTTAGCAAAGGAACGATAGATATCAAACAATTCAGATCGACGTTGCAAAAGATAAATCCAGGTAAAGCGAGAATAATCATCTATGAATATGACAAAATATTTGCACCCACCCATAGTAGGAGTTGGGGATGGACCCCAAATATCAGAGTGAATTAAATCAAAAGGAGCAGAAGCAAGAGAATCATTTTTATTAAAGGCTAAAGCAGTTTGTTTGGCAAGTTGACATGGCATACAATTAAAAGATTTAGAAGAAACATTTCCTAAATGACCTTTACTAATTAAAGGTTGAAGACGGAAATTAGAGATATGACCGAGCCTTGAATGCCATAGTTCAAGAGAAGTAGCAGGTGGAATTGAGTGAGCAGAGGCAGCAACTTGATTTGGAACATGGAGTGACGACAAGGTGAACAAACGACCAACTTTATGCCCTGTCCCAATGATCTGATGACTCTGGGGATCCTGCACAATACAGCCAGAACGAGAGAAATGAACATCAAATCCAAGTTCACACAATTGACCAATAGACAAGAGATTCAAAGAAAGATTTGGAACTAAAAAGGCATAAGGAAGAGTCAATTGGGACGTGGAGATACAACCACTATGACTAGGATGCAAAACAGATCCATTGGCAGTATGAATAGAATGAAGATTAACAGAAGGAGATTTGGAACAAAATACAGAAGCATCGGCAGTCATGTGATTGGAGCATCCAAAATCAAGAAACCAAGTAGAGTTACCTGGAGAGTCACTTACAACAGGAGAGGATTGAGAGGAAGTACGAGAGAGAACCTGGGTCACAATTGCCTTAATATCAGTTACAGAAAGAGACACAACAGATGAAGAAGAATCTATTGGAGTAAAGATGTCAGTCGTTGCAGCAGCCTTGTGAGCATTAGAAGTAGCTCTTTTCCTACATGTGTCAATGGTATGGCCATTTCTATGACAGTACCGGCAATAACTAAACTGATAACTACGTTTTGTATCTGGCTTAGAATCAGATCGAGAGTTGGACCATTGACGAGGTTGAGTACCCGAGGATGTGGCAGACGGTTTGCTAGTAGGTACTGATGAATGTTGAGGAGGTGTAGAAGTAGCCAGAACCATATCTGTTTTGTTTGTCCGCATAGTATTCTTACGAGTCTCTTCTGAAATTATCTCTGTAATGGCACTATCCAAGGTGGGTAGTGGTTTGCGATGAAGAAGTGAAGCACGGACAGTCTCATAATCATCAGTGAGAGCCATCAAAAATTGATTCAAATGCATTTGGTCACGATAAGTTTCAAACACTTGGGCATCAGTAGAACATTTCCATTGTGGTTTAGAAAGAGCAAGTTGATCCCAGATATAACACATTTGAGAATAAAAGTCATTGATGGATTGACCTGGTTCTTGCTTCAGATGGTGCAACATGTGCAAAAGTTGATAGTGTGATGCAAGATCTGTGGAATTATATTGAGAAGCAAGAAAATCCCATACCTCTTTTGCTGTATCAAATCGGCCAAATAACATATTGATAGATGTGGCAGAGGTGTTGGTGAACCAGGTAATAATTTTGTGATTGTCGTTGTCCCAATCTTCATTGCGGGAGTCAAAATCCTTTTCAGATTCATCTTTGCTTCGAACAGGAATCTTCAAATCACCGGTGATGTAGCACCATAATTTTCGACCTTTAAGGAAGCTGCGCATAGCTTGTGCCCAATGATTATAATTGGGACCATTCAGAATAATAGATATTGGAAGAGAGACATCTACTTGGTAAGACATCGTATGGTTTGGATGAATATAGGACAAAAAAAAAAAGTCAAGATGTTTGCAGACTATACCTGTGTAATAGAAGCCTTTTGGATACTTATCAAGCTGTGGGTTTGTCTTGGAAAAAGGAATTGTATATGTGAAGACAAAGGACTTATAGAAAGACAAGACAACTTGAGGTTAGAAGAAAATAATAGAGGCGATGGAAAAAGGCTCTGATACCATGTTAACTGAGATAAGAAAAATATATATTTTCTATATATCAGAATGTACAAACGGTGGGCTTATAAAGCCAATGAATAATACAAAAGAAGGAAACTAATAATTACAATTGAAAGTACAAAACTATATTAGTGGGTCAACAATAACAAAATCACAAGCTAAACCACATATGTCAACACCCTCAAAATTCCACAACCTTCTCCCGCCGTATCAGCTGCTCAAATTATCACTGGCTATATTTTAAAAAGAATTACAAAACGACGTGAACATTTATCAAAACCATTAGATACACTCTAAAACATATACGTACACACACAAACCTATATATATAGGTTCCTTTCATTTTTGCATGCGTAGTTAACTGACTATGATAAAGAGGGATGACAGAGACGCAGTTTGAGACTTTTCCCTATAGACATGAAGAGCAATGAGTAAAGACGAGTAAGTCGGTCTTTACAGTCTCTATCCCCATACAAATTCAAGATCAAAACCCCCAAAATTTTCTAAAAACCAAATCCTAAAAATTTAAGTATAAAAAACTGAAATTTAAGATGAAAATCCCTTTTTCACAAATGGCCACGATAATAGAGGACGATGAAGAATCACAGTTTGGTGCCTTCGGATCTGGCTGTGGAGGCACCGGATGCAAGCAGCTGCCTACACCAGTGAGGCTATGATGGTTGGCGGAAGTGTGCGGGGGTGGCCAGCATAGGTCGCCGGCAATGGGAACGACCATTGGTGGCGTGTGATGGTGCAGCTACAAGGAGAGATGGGAGGAGGTGGGTGACGGGAAGAGAGAGGGGGAAAGAAGAAAGGTGAAGAACAATTGAAGGTTCTGGAATAATTAAAAGAGAAAAATATTTAAAAATATTTGAATGTTTTTGTTATAGATTTATTTTTGTAGCTATGTAAAATTTAAAATAAATTTAATTTATACCAATTAGCTATAAAACTAAGCTATAATATATTGTAGCTAATTTGAGGTTCAGTTACGAAATTGAATTTCATTACTCAAAAATATATGTTAGTTATGAATTTAAAAATTATAGTATTGATTTTCGTGGCTAAATCAAATTTTTTTAGTGACATCATCATATTTCTAGTATTTGTTATGAAATATAGCAACGATGTGGCTATTGTAACTAAATATAACAATTTTTGAAAGTTTAGTTACGAAAATAATTTATAACTAAATCATATCCTTTAGTCGCGAAATTAAAAGAGGAAGGCTTTTTCATAACTAAACGAAATTTTTTTTGTAGTGTGGCTTCTGTCTACATAACAAGTGCATGTTTTTCATCTACAAATACATGAAAAGAGGAAGTTTGTTTTGGGTTTTGAACATTGATGAGATGGCTGTGGAATTAAATTGGAGCAAAAGGGTGAATATTATCAAAGGCATAGCTTACGCTTTGTGTTATATGCATCATGATTGTGATCCACCAATTGTTCATTGCAATATAACTTGCAAAAACATTTTGCTCAACTCCGACTATGAAGCTGTTGTGTCTGATTTTGGTACACCTAGATTCCTTGATTATGATTCATCCAACCAAACCATCATGGCTGGAACTTATGGTTATATTGTTCCTAGTAAGTTTTCAATTTTAATAGTGCCTCTGTAGAAAACTTTTTTTAATACTCTCAAATTCAACTATATATTTGTCACATTTGGGTATAAGAAAGGGAAAAATTGATACTTTATAAATATTATCATTAGTGCTAAATTGCTAATAAATCTCTTTACCATGCCATTTGGTAAAACAAATTAATCTTGTAGAACTTTTATGTAATCACAACATTATTGAAAGGCCATGATATTTATACATTGTATCTATTTCTTGTGTAAATATGATTGCT
Source organism: Rhamnella rubrinervis (assembly GCA_007844105.2). Lineage (NCBI taxonomy): Eukaryota > Viridiplantae > Streptophyta > Magnoliopsida > Rosales > Rhamnaceae > Rhamnella > Rhamnella rubrinervis. The sequence continues at coordinate 14,443,441 of CM017580.2, read as the reverse complement.
TAAATTTATCATCATATCTTGTTTCTATTTGCTTTACGTTCTGACCCATTCTCTAAGTATGCTGTTGAATCATCCCATTAACTTTTTCTGTATCAGTTTCACTTTTTCTTTTTTTCTTTTTAGGAAATTAATATTAAGTGCTAAAAGTAAGAAATAAGTAGTACAGTGAAAACAAGATCAATGAGTATCATATCTCATATTTTTATTCTTGATGTCCATTAAATGTAGAGCTTGCCTATAACACGGTTATTACCGGAAAATGCGATGTATATTGCACTACAAGAAATTTCACCTATTGTGACAACATTCCTTGTGTCAAAATACGATTTGTCACAAATAGTATACATTTAGTGTCAAAATTTGATGTAGGACACTGATATTTAATGAGATCGATACAATAGTGTCAAATAGATATTTATCACATCAATTTGTCACAAAAAAAATTAACTTTTTGGCGGGAATTTTTTCCGCGTAATTTTGCACCCAATTTGTGATAAAATTTCTAAAATTATCACTAAAGCAATTAAACTTCCTAGTCAAACATGTTGTAAATTGTTCGTGACAATGAGTATTTGACACCGTTATCGCTTACCTGCATTATTATTTAAGAAAAAATAAATGAAAATAGGGAAAAAAGAATTTTATATTCGTTAACGCCTAAACGACGTCGTTTTGCTTTGGAAATTTTAACCCAAATTTCACGACCCCCAAATTTCACTAAGTGTTTCCTACTCTTCCTCACTACAGTCTTCTGTCCTCTTGAGCTCTATCTCTCTCTACTGTATTCAATCTACCATCACCCTGTCAATCGCCGGTAAATTCTTACTCCAACCCTCCTATTCTTCATTTTTATTGCTTTCCCTTTCTAGATAACATGCATCCTTTGGGGGTTTAAGGATGTATTTTTCTTTTTTAGGGTTTGCACCAACACGTACGGGCCAGCCATAACTGAGAGTTTATGGCTTCTCAAGGTACTATATGAATGCTATGCAATTTCTTTTAGGAAATTTATAGGCAGATGAGTTTATTTACTGTTCTTTTCAATTGCATTCATAAGCTAGGGATTATGGCAGCGAGTACAACGAGCATATGGTAACCAATATAAGATGTGACTTCATAAGTTTTTACTCTAAACTTCATTTTGTTTTCTTATATATTCCGAGCTTGATGGATAACTTTAATTTCCTCTAAGTATAACACATATATTAGGTTAGATTTATTGGATATACTTCACTTGCGAGAATGTTGTTTCAATTGTTTGAAGTTCTGCAGAACCTGAAGACAGTTATGAGGAACACACTTGATTTACATGAGGCAATTTGCTTTCAAATTCCTTCTTAGGTTTAGGAAACAGTAATGAATATATATAAATGATTTTTCTAATGTTTCAGCTTCCTAACATTGTCTAACACCTCGAACAATAGACCCGTTGCTAGTATCTCCGAATAATTCTTACATTTCCTAATAATCTTAATTGTGAGAAAAGGACAAAATAATCACAAAATCAGGAGCAACCAGCACCAGTTTGTTTGAATTATCATATTCCTCTACCTTTATTTCCATGTGTATATAAGAGTGGTGGGGGATATGTAGGAGCAAATCTTAGTACAACAAACTCTGCCAAGTTGAATCACTTTTTTGGGTACAGAGAAACTAAACCATTGGAGATTGAATTGAACGTTTTTTTTGGATTACAAACCCTGAGACAGAGGGTCACGAGAGAGAGAGATAGAATATAAGTGGAGGCACGAGAGATTCAGCAACTATCAACGACTTAAGTCTCACACACACACACACACACACACACACACACACACATATATATATATATATATCTATATATGTATGGATATTACAAGATAGGGACCTATTGGTTTAAGGTGAAAAGCATGCATATACATATACGTGTAGTGATTTTATGGCGTTTAATTTATTTTTTCTAAAGCTTTTAATCATTAATTGACATTATATATGTTTGAACATGTCATTACCATTAGGTGTTAGATTATGACTTCAATCGATTTGAGAGAAGATTTTAGAGCATGTACGACTAGACCTTCTCTCATATGCAAATGTGTCTTTGTTGATCTTATATTAAGATGTTTGCCATTTTATTTTAAAGATTTCTACGTATAGATATATCACCATCCAAACCTTCTTTATTATATTAATATTTTTTTCCAAATAATAATTATATGTCATTGCAAATAATATTCATTTTTTTTAAATGATATATTATATGTGATATATGAATGACAAATTATATTAAATAGAAATTAGAGTGAATTAATTAATTTAAAGAGGTGGATGATGTTTTTATTTTATTTTTTGGCAAATTAAGAAATTAACAACTTTGGGGTTATAATTTAGCCATCATTATCAAAGGGAATAGAGTTCACTTTAATTTTAATTTGTATAGTACAGATATAAATATATATATATATACACACACACAAACACATATGCATTCTTACTTAACGGCATATTTTTTATATATATATATATATATATATATAACATTTTTTGTTTGATTATTTTCCCTCCAGGTGTTGTTCACTTTCAACATCAACCAGATAACTGAGCATTTTCTCCTGCAGATTCTTCACACTGCTCTTGCTTAAGGTTTAAGGCTTCTCTGTTTTCGATAATAGGTACATATTATATTTATTTGTTTGGGACTTGATGTCTTTCATTGTTCACTGTGAATGAAAGCTTTATATATATATATATATATATTAGTCTCTTCTAGCTATGTGCTTGTTTTCAATTGGTTAACCTATTTGCAATATTAACTCTAATGAGGTTAATTTACTGCTTGGAAACATTCATCTTGTGATATCTATTTATTGGAAGTAGCTTGATTACATGTTTAATACTAAATTCGTATTGGTTCTGGTGGGATTTTAACTTTTTCACTGGCTTTGTAAATATGCATTCACAATTTGCTGTCATCATATATGTTCCATAAAGTAATTAGTATATTTTTGGTTTCCTGTTTAGGGTTTATTGATGTTTAAGCTACAAAATACAAAATGACAATGTAAATTCACTTAATAATGTCAAAATTTGTTGAATTTTGCATGAAATATGAAATCAAAAAAGTATGTAGGAGGCATTTTCCATTGAAACCGTTTCTTTTTTTTAATTACATCTAAAAAAATGGTCGATACATTTACGCTATAGATTCAAATTGTCTACACATAATATATATATGTTTTACAAAAGTTACATTTAGAAGAATTTCATGCATACATTATGTTCTTTGACATTCTTGATGCTTCGTACAGTATGTTTAATGTTTAGGGACACACCTTTTAATCTGTTTTGTACCAGTACATTTGTCTTGAAATGCATTTTTTTATCTAAGGTTATAGGAAAAAAATTTAACTTTAATACTTTGATATTTTTTAGGTAGCATATTCATTTATTTTTCACTTTTAATTATTATACATTATTCTTTTATGCTATGTGAAAATTCACCTTAGAGATGGACAAAAGTTGGATGCATCTTCCTAATCGCTTACACCCTAGATATGCTAATGGTGTCAATGAATTCTTAAAGTTTGCCATTGGTCACATGGACAATACAAATACAATTCGTTGCCCATGTTACAAGTGCAATAATGTTTCTTGGCTTACACCGGACCAAGTTCGGGATCACTTGATCATACATGGCATTGTAAGGTCATACGAACCATGGATATATCATGGAGAGATGTCGAATACCCCTGATGATAATGCTCCATTCATTGAAGACATTCATGACAATGTCGAGGAGGATATAGATGCTGCTGGAGATGGAACTTGGGATATGTTGGAAGATTTGAATAATCATGAAATTTTTCAACATTAGGCAAATGCATCTACATTTTATTCTTCTGCAAGTGATGTCCCCCTTGAATCAAATACATTTGCAAGATTGTTTAGAGATGCAACGCAACCTCTGTACCCTGGATGTAAGATATCTCAGCTGTCATTCATTGTCAAGTTGCTGCATTTCAAGATAAAGAATAAATGGACTAATAAATCCTTCACAATGTTACTTGAGTTGCTTCAACATATACTCCCTGCTGATGCATCTGTCCCTCCAAATTATTACAAAGCTAAGCAAGTAATTCGTGATTTAGGACTCAAGTATGAGAAGATAGATGCATGCAAGAATGATTGTGTCTTGTTCCGAAATGATTTGGTATATGTAGATACTTGTCCAGTCTGCAAATCACCTAGGTACAAAGCTTGTGAAGAAAATAAAAAAAAAGTTGCAGAGAAGGTTTTGTGTTATTTCCCTTTAACATCTAGGTTGCAAAGGCTGTTTATTTCATCTAAAACTGCATCGGATATGAGGTGGCATACATATATACGTGTCAAAGATGGAATTTTAAGGCATCCAGCTAACTCAGAACATTGGAAGGAATTCGACCAACAATATCCTTTGTTTGGTAGTGATCCACGCAATGTGAGGCTGAGATTAGCAAGTGATGGCTTTAATCCGTTTAATAACATGAGTAGCTCTTATAGCATATGGCCAGTATTTGTAGTCCTTTACAACTTACCACCATGGAGATGTATGAAAGATCCTTTCCTTTTGTTGACTTTGTTGATCCCAGGTCCTAAAGCCCCAGGTAATAACATTGATATATATCTTCAGCCATTGATAGATGACTTAAAGGAATTATGGGATAATGGCATTCAAACATTTGATGCATCAATGGACAATCTCTTCCAAATGCGAGCCGCACTTTTTTGGACCATTAATGATTTTCTAGCATATGGCAATCTTTCGGGATGGTGTACAAAAGGTAAATTAGCTTGTCCTGTATGTAATGAAGATGCATCTTTCCATTCGTTGAAATATGGGAGGAAGATTTGTTATATAGGACATCGTCGGTTCTTACCTATAGACCACGATTGGCGTAAGAATAAACGATTTGGTGCTAGGGAGCATAAATTACCCCCGAAGCTAATGTCCGAAAAATATATTATTGACCAACTCAATGGTTTCATGCAACCTATCTTTGGGAAGACACTTGATGGGTCCAAGAAGAGGAAGCGTTCTTCATGCTTGTTAAATTGGACCAAAAAAAGCATTTTTTTTGAGTTGTCATATTGGAAAAATTTAAGAATTCGTCATAATCTTGATGTTATGCACATTGAGAAAAATGTTTGTGATAGTGTTGTTGGAACTATTATGAACATTGAAAGCAAAACAAAAGACACATTCAAATCTCGTCTTGACTTGGAGGATATGGGCATTATGCATGACCTACACCCAATACGGAAGGATGGTGCAATTTATTTACCCCGCATGTTATATGCTTAATAATGAAGAAAAAGAGATTGTGTGACTTTTTAACTTCAGTGAAGCTACCTGATGGATATGCATCTAATATTTCTAAATGTGTGAATTTAAAGGACTATAAAATTGTTGGACTAAAGAGTCATGATTGTCATATCCTCATTGAAAGATTGTTACCAATAGGTTTGCGTGGAACTTTACGGAAAGATGTATGTAAAGCATTGATTGATCTATGCTTTTTTTTTAGAGAGTTGAGTTCTAAAACTTTGAAGGTGAATGCCTTAGAGCAACTAGAAAAAAACATTGCTGTAATTCTTTCTAAGCTAGAGACAATATTTCCTCCTGCCTTTTTTGATGTAATGGTGCATTTATTAGTTCATCTTCCACTTGAGGCCAAGATTGCCGGTCCTTGCCAATATCGTTGGATGTATCCATTTGAAAGGTAATAGCTCCAACACATATATTTATATGTTAATTAAAATCCTTGTTCACTTTGTTTCAAGTCGCCAATAATGTTATGTTCAACTTGTAGGTGCATGCACAATCTAAAGGGTTATGTTCGTAATAAGGCTCATCCAAAAGGATCAATTGCTGAGGGATACATTGATAAAGAATGTTTGACATTTTGCTCCATGTATTTCAATGAGATGGAGACTATCTTTAACAGACTGGAAAGGAATTGTGATGCTGATGGCAGTGAAACTTTTAGTGATTTATCAGTTTTCACTCCAAAAACTCGTGGATTAGGAGGATCAACAGTAGAAGAACTGAATATCAGTGAATGGGCAAGATTAAGGTGGTATGTATTGAATAATTGTGCGGAAGTTCTCCCATATATACAGTAAGTCATATTCTGCCAATTATATGTTGCATTTATCGAGTAAATATAGTTATATTACATGGAATTCCATATTATATATCTCATGTTTTATTCATATACTTAACTTATGCCATTTGTAAATTGTGTAGTGAACATAAGGAACTTCTTGAAAGAGAGAATGCTCAAAATATTTATCATAAACAGAAATTAGAGTTCCCTACATGGTTTCTAAAACGGGTGCGTATTGTGCTCTAGTGATTATTAATCTTAATATACTATGTTAATAATGTAATTAATCCAGTTATGCAATTGTGTGCAGCTTATTCAAATGGAGTCAGATGGGAATGTTAATTGTAGTCTTGACTTAAAACATCTAGCTAAGGGACCCCATAGAAGAGTTTTTAGATATCCTGGTTGCATTGTTAATGGGCATAGGTTTATACGGTAAAAACACACAAATAAAAACTCTCAACAGTGGAGTTGTTGTGAAAGGAGAGCACAATGGGGCTGAAATATATTTCTTTGGTGTTCTTAATGATGTAATTGAGTTGTCCTATTTAGGTCAAAATAAAGTCTTCATCTTCAAGTGTGATTGGTGGGACATTGGCCATAAAAGTCGAACTCATATAGATGAATATGAGTTCTTGAGTGTTAATGTGTCAAGGACTTGGTATAAGGATGATCCTTATATTCTTGCAAATCAAGCTGAGGAAGTTATTTATATGCCCGATACAAAGCTGGGAAGAAATTGGAGAGTTGTTGAAAGGGTATAGCCACGCCATATTTATGATGCACAAGTTATACAAAGATATGGAGATGCAGGAACTGAGGCATTTCAGCAAGATTCAAACTGCAATGATTTTGATTGTGATGCTACACTTGATGATTTTATTCAACCTCTTACCCGGACTGACATGGACGACATATATATTCATGCAAATGAATATAATTCTGTACATTTGCTTGATTCTTCATGTACTTTGAACACTGAAAATGATCATGATGCCATAGATGGTGGTGGTAATGAATAACATATGTATGTTGTATATTATTATTATTACTATTATTATTATTATTATTATTATTATTATTATTATTATATTTGTAATATGTATGGGCAAATCAGCTAGGTACTGTCTCATTACAATTAATTGATGATGCTTTTTTATTTATGTACCATGAAGTGTTTATTAATTCCAATTGGAAAGGCTGTTTATATGATTTGACTAGTACTATAAATTGCATCTTTTTGTACGCTAATATGCACTCTTTAAGCAGTAATATGAATGTTGTATCCTTTGTAGGCGTTACTTGAGTCCCCATGACTCCAAAGCCAAAAAAGAAGCTTGACGTACGCAGAGGATTACTGCCCACTAGAGTGCACCAAGAAAAGCTATGAAACGTACAGCAGGTTTGACTTTTTGACACAATAATTTTTCCTAATACATTTAATGGGAAAATACAACACAAATGGTAATTATTTTCTAATATTGTGGTGTGAATACATGGAGAAAGATGGTACGACATGGATAAATGTCCGGAAAGCAGCAAAAGCATCTGAAGACAATGCTGGCCTTAAGACGAAGCCTACTGATGCGCATGGTAGATCTCACCCTCCAAAATGAAGTCTGGGTACTTCATCAGGTATATATAGTTATATATTCGATATGTTGAAAATATAGTGTTAAAACATAGTGTAGTGAAGCTTGCAAAATGAGTGCAAAATACTATTAAAACGGATTAAAGACAAGTTAAGTATTCAAGAATCTGTGTCCAAAAGATATGTCATCAACTGTGACATTTTTCAACTGCTTCATTTCTTTTAATTAATTAATTTCTTAAGTTAATTCGCCAGTCAGAACCTTGGACTAATTTGAGGTTCAAAGAGATATAAATTATTAACAAAAAACTTAAACCCAAATTTGTAACAGTTTCATTTTTATTATTTTTTTTCTTTTTTAAAATTCTTTTCAAGTTAATGAACGTAGCTCTAGTCTGAAATTATTCTCAAGGTGTAGGTAGTCTAATTACTTACTTCATCTGTTTGAAATATTCAACAAAAACTTTATACGTAAATTAACCATCTAGACATAGCAAAAAACATCTAAGAGTGGTAGCTGACAAGTTCAATAATGAAGCAGAAAAAACTTTCTTCCAAGTCATCACAGTCTTAGAAGAAAAAACAAAATAAAGTGGAAGAGTACATAGTGCCATGAAGACGAATACATTAGAGATATATATATATATATATAGAGAGAGATAATTATCCAACTATTATTATTATTTTTAAATTGTTCCAGCATATTGGTTTTTTATGGTTACTCCATTCATTTTTGTCACCACACGTCTAAATCAATATCTCTTGAAATTATAGCTTCTCAAAGAAAAATTCAACCAAGATGGAATACATTAGAGTGCCCCAAAGTGTGTTGTATGTAAAAATGGTAGTAGTTTTTACTTACTATTAGTATTTATTTGTTGGTAATGACTGAAATTAATAGGCCTAAACCCAAATTTACCTTCCTAGTAGTCTCATGCTAAATATCCTCCTCATACATTCATCATATCTGTATACTGTAATACATGATTCAATCATGCATGAGAAAAGGGACAAAATGTACGTAGCTCCTGTAAAATGATATCTTCAAGTTTCAAGCTTCCACTTTTATATTTATAAATTGGACTATATATATAGGAAAAAAAAAGTTGTGAAGGTCTCTAAAAATTGAATTACTTAGCTGCTCTTCTTCATTTTCTATTTGAGATTGCATCAAATTTATATAGATATAGATTGGGAGAGGCCACTCGGATGTTGCCCCTATAGAGAGTATAGAATTTGGGGGTCCCTCTGTTCAAGTTTCAATTCATTATGTTTGGGCATTTTGTATCTTTGTGTTTGGGGTTTTAGTCCATTATGTCCAATTCAATATGTTTGGGCTTTTACCCCATTATGTTGCCACAGTCTTAGTACTTTCCAAAACTCTAGCCTTTCACTCATTTTGTTGGGCTTCTTTGAGACCACACAGAACTTTCAATGGTATCTCGAACTTCAGTAATCCAGTTGAAGAAATTCAGATTTCTTAGACTTTCTTCTTCTTCTTCCTTTTATTTTTTTAATTTTTTCCCCAAATTTTCTTGGTAAACCGGTTATAGATTAAAAGAGAGTAAAAATCAAAGAAATCATCAATAAGAAATTGTAGGATCCATCTTAAAAATTTAATATTTTGGGGAAAATGCTATTATAGTTTGTCTTTGAAGTTTAGCCAAGGGGAGTAACTCTCACCCTACTTTAGCCCTAAGGTTAGCTAATGTATTTAAAAATTATTGTTAAAATAGAATAAAATGATACACAAAGTATACAAGCACAATTATGTAAATGTATAGTTTTTGAGTGACAACACTCCTATAATTAACATCTTTGAAGTTGGATGGGCTTTCATGCATTTCTATGTCCCATTTATTGTCTTATTCTAAATTTCGTATCTAATATTTGTCTCGATTAATAAACAATTTAATTAGTATCCTAAATCTAGACTTTGCTATAAAGACTTAATATATGTGAAACAATAGAGAATATTACAAAGGCTGTTGTGGCATTGATTAAAGGTGGCTCATGTTTGATTATTAATTACTTGTTCATTTTGTTAATTGAGATGGGATTTATATGTGATAATTTTGTTCTTATTGATTTATACACTAATTGAAGTATCCAGTTATTTAAAAATATAGTATCCATATTTACAGGTAAAGGGAAAAGTACAAGGGAAAGTGTATTGCCCACTAGGACCTCCCGTAGGAAAAGGGCATGTGTTAGGCTATTTGGAAACACGAAAACAGTGGAAGATGGTGCATCAACTGCAAAGTTCCCTACTGAGGAATCACAACAGATTCATCCAACTAAGAATGCTCCTAACGAGCATCAAATAATGAATAACCAAGGTAAGGATTTCTTAATGGTGAATGAAAGTGATATTGTTTTGGCTGTATACTTATAAATAGCGCAAGCAAATGTACACAGGTGGACATGTAGAAGAAGCAGAGAATGATGGTGGAGGCACTAAGATGGAAAATGCAGGTACTAGTACATTAGAAATTGTACTCTGCAGTTGACTAATAATGGAACCATACACTGCATTTACTAGTTAATTTTAAATGGAGTTTATTTTTTCATATTGTATAATGTAGAAATACCAACCAATGGTGGTACAAAAAAACGTGGAACAACAAGAGGTATTTCATTAGCAAAGAAAAAACTGCCAAGGGGGAAAATGGTCGTTACATCCCCCCCCCATATGATGCGCTTTGTAGGAAATTATTCCACAGAGTTTGTAACCAAGATTGGTGTGACAGTAAGGTGCCACGCACCACTCCATATAAAGAATTGGACTAATGTAAGTGTGGAAGTGAGAACACAAATGATAGACTTCTTAAAGGTATTGTCATATTTCTTTTGATGCTTAATTTGGAAGGTATTATGATAAGTATTATCATACTTACAATTTATTGTAGGAGTCTTTTGAATTTAATGAAGATGTGGTCACCTTGAGTGCACTAGATGCACAAATGAGGAGAAGTTTCAGAACATGGAGGTACAGGTTGTACGAGAAGGTGAAGAAGGCTCATAAGGAAGAGGATATAGCTGCAATCAAACTCGAACATATAACAGAGGAAGAGTGGATGATCTTTGTCAATCATATCAACTCTAAGAAATTCCAAGTTTTGAAATCTTTTTTGTTGATTTTTGCATTGTGTCTGGGAATATTTGTTAGATTATATGTTTCTTTTATTTTTTTGTTTCTCCCTTGATTTGAGGGATCCATTCGTTATTTTATTAAACCTGTCAATAATATTTATTAAAAAAGTAATTGCCTTCCAAGCTGATGTTGAGGTACTCTTTACTTTTTTTTTCTTTTTTTTTCATTTATTATTATTTATATGATATAAAAGCCTCTCTGCATTTCCACCGTTGCATTAACCTACAGCAAGAAAATATCTTAAAGGGAAATTTTTCTTTTGCTTTTTTTTTTCCCCTAATTAGTATACTGTTTAATGTTGATCTATATATGTATACGTACAAATATATATATATATATATGTATATATATATATGTATGTAGGTACATATACACAGATAAAAGAGTAATAGCAAAGATGGGAAATTATAGAATGCAACTTTTTTTTTAGGAAAACAAATTAATATAATTAAGAAAATCTCAGAAACCATTTAATTAGTTTTGTTGGGCTCATCATGTTGCGCTGGTGATAATCTCGCGAGAGCATAGGAACATTGAGGAGTTAATTCTATGTATGATTTATAATTAAATAGTTTCTCCTCAACCTCTATTTCACGGGGCTATAACCCAATTTATAAAAACAGTCACATGCATGTACTTGGGAGTTCATGCGTATATATATATATATGTTGTTTGTGTACAAGCAAGAGTATAGTTCATATAGATAAAGGACGAGGCAAAAATAATACATTTAACAAACTTTGTTAATCCTCTAATTAAGAACACAACAAAAAATACATGTTTCACTAAATTAAAGAATATTCTTATGCATGTAAGAATATTAATACGAACACAGCTAGCTAGCAAGAGAAATCTCTTATGCATGCATGCATGCCAGTCAACATTGATCATAGTACATATACAACATACACTTTTAGTTTGCTACATATTTATATATATGTGTGTGTGTGATCAAAAGGGAGTGTAAATTTGCATATGAGACAAGATATGTTCAAAATTGTCAAAGGGCTTGTCAATTGGATGTGAGTGCATTCCTTCATAAGTGGTCACAACAATGCCTTCATCTTTTGTTAGACATTGGACTTGCTTCTTTACATGGCACCTCTGATACAAAATATTATTATTTATATTTCTTGTTGTATGTATGATATTTAAGATAATTCCAATCATATTAGTTTTGGTGTGTTTCTTAACATGACAGAAACGAAGCATTATAAACAAGACCAACAGGGAAGCTAGCAGAATTAATCATGCTGTTGGAATGAAGTCGGTTGCTCGAATGATTTATGAACAGAAAACAGAGGTGTGAAAATATAAGATTGCCTCTCAGTTTGCTTACTGCATATTTACACTTGGTATTGGTAGTCCATAGCATATTAAGTATATATGTATACATAGTAAATTTATATTTAAACATTATTTTCCATATGTATACAGGAAGTAGCAGAAAATGGAACTGAAGTTGATAAAATTCAACTATTTTATGATACTCATTATAGTAAGAGAAAACAACAGTGGGTTGATGAAGGATCAAAACAAATATATGTAAGACAATTAACGTTTTGTATTGTGTAGATGTATAAATCAATTGATGAATATAGCTAATTGGTAACAAGTGATATGTTCTAAAATTTTGTAGGAGCGACTTGTAGAGTTGCGACAGTCAACTTCACTTACTGTTGATGAAATATTCTCTGAGGTCCTACCTGCGAAATTTGCAACTTTCCGAGGGATAGGTGTAATTCCTAAACCCAACAAATTGCAAGCAAGCCTAGAATTTGCAGGATTGAGAAAGAAACTTGAGGAATACAAGAGGAGAGAAAAGGAAAACAACGCTACTTATTCTGAATCGTTGAAGAAAAATCAACAGTTGGAAGTTAGGCTTGCTGAAATGGAAAAGAAAGTAAAAATTTTACTAGAGTTACATGAGAGGCAATTTGACTCATTTGATAGGATGGTGGCTGATATGGAAGGTGACAATGACACAGCAAATGGAGATACTTCCAACCAAGGTAAAGTTATTATGCAAATTGTGATTATGGTGTATTATTTACTTTGTTCATTGAAGAAAAGTAGTACAACAACCAATTACTATGGTTACTCATAGTAACACTCTAAACATTAGTAGGTGAAAAATATATGATAATATGATGTGTTTAATGTATGCAGGTTGATTTGGAAAAAACTGAATTGGAAGGCTGTTTGGTTAGACGTGGAACCTACTCTTTGTAGGTATTGTGAATGATATGTTATTTTGGAAAGTTTATTTTGGAAACGTACTCTTTAATTAGGTATTATGTAGTAGATTATAACCGCAAATGCTTAGTAAATATTTTGACAAGGCACTGGGAGTAAATGATTTAGGATGGGGAAAATGGAAATATAGGATAATTTTGCATTGAATCGTATCCATCCACTGATATGCTTCAATGAAAAATTATGCTTTTGGTACTAATTAGCATTTTTTGTAAGTGTCATATGACCTGAACTTGTGTAATTTTTATGCAAGATGAAATGGAAACAATCACATTTCTTATTCACTAAGTGTACAAGCGATTAACTTACCTTTACATGCATGGTGAATTTACACTGTCAAACGAATTAGTTTGAAAATAAGCATGACAATAGTGAATCAATTGTGATGAATTTTATGCAGCAAGTCAGGAACCGTGACAAATTATGCACTTATAGAAATTGCCACAAAAAGGTGTACAATGGAATAATGAGGGGATAAATGAACTGTGACGAAATCATTGTCACTGTATTATTAACGTTTAAATGTATACGTATATTATTTGCATCAATATGAAGCTTGATACTGATGTATTTTGTGACAAAGTTAATTGTGACTGACACCCTAATAACAATTGTACTACACTACAGTGACAATATAAAGGCGTCAGTGTCTTATTGAACTATTATTCAGCATTATTTGTGTCCATCTAAAATTCGACACTGATATTGTCTGTGACAATTACTTTTGTAACTAAATGTTATTGTCATAAACATTACCAATGTCACATATACTTTCAGTATCGAGAAATATTGTCACTGTTACATATTGTGGTAATTGTACAAACTGTCACAAATACATTGTGACAAGTACGTATGTCACACAAAATAAAAGTGAAAACACATAGTTTGTCAGTAATTATATCAGTGACATAATATTTTTGACACAGAATTAATCCGTGTCAATGGTATAAGTTGTCATTGAAAACTATATTGTCACAGAAAGTTGAAGTTTGACTGGATTTTCCAATGCAATCAGTGACAAACATTGTCGTTTTAGTGACAAAATTTATGCATTATTGTGATGAACAATTGTGTCACAGAATGTCAAATATTCAGTGACGGTAATAACGTTGTCACAGTATAGTGGGTATCAGTGACGATTTCGTTTTTTATCACGAAAGTAGAATTAGCGTCTGCTTTTTTGTGTCAAGATAGTGACGATCGATTTTTGTCATAGAGGTAAACATAGTGACAAAAATTAGGGTTCAGTGACAAATTTGCGTTGCCACAGTAGATAAGAATTGTTGTAGTGTTGCTTTGGAGTGGTAGCAATTGAAACTTTAATGGGAAGACATCCAACGGAGCTCTTGTCATCATATCATCTCCGTCTACACAAAGTCTACCGCTATTTGAAATATTAGACCAACGCCCACCGCCACCTAGAAGTCGGTCAGTTGTGCAGGATGTTGCATTTGTTTCTGCAATTGCATTTGCTTGTTTACATGCTAACCCGAAGCATCGACCTTCAATGGACAGCATAGCTAAAAAATTTCTTGGTCGCAGCACTCCATTTGCCAAGTGTTTTTATGATATTTCAGTTGGGCAGCTCATGAACCCTCAGGTCTATCTTTATGACCTATTCGAAATTTGTTCAATTTCAGTGGAATGATGCTTTTTTTTTTCCTTGTGGCTAGAATTTACATCCACGATATATTCATTAACAGTAAGCTTTTTATTTAGTATCAACTTAGTTAAAAGTATTAAAAAAATCATACATAAGGCCATGCATATATGTAATGGTGCAATTTTAATTACCTGGAAACATTTCAGTCCATTTTCTCTTACATGCTACCTGAGAAATGAAATATTGATTCTTGGATTTAGCAAGCAAAACATTTGTGCCGTCAACATTAATTTTAACTATTTGGCAAACGTTATCTGCCACCCATTTGATAAATGAATTTGGTAAGCTATTTGGTGGGGACATAAGTAGCATTATTGGAAGATAAAAATAGTTATCATTGCGGCCAAAACATTTTATAAAAATGCTTGGAATACCAAAGTATGGATGAATTTGGATGCAATCCAAAATTATGGATTCAAAAAATAATAATAAATAAAAATA
Source organism: Rhamnella rubrinervis (assembly GCA_007844105.2). Taxonomy (NCBI): domain Eukaryota; kingdom Viridiplantae; phylum Streptophyta; class Magnoliopsida; order Rosales; family Rhamnaceae; genus Rhamnella; species Rhamnella rubrinervis. The sequence goes on along the minus strand of CM017580.2, from coordinate 14,428,211 downwards.
TTTATTATATTACTAATGAGTCCTAACCTTATATATGGAAGAATTTTATTGGCATTACTCTTCTAGGGTTCATTTTCCTGAATTAGGATTTTAATAAAAAAAAAGTTCAAGTCTTGTTTAATCTTGCTTAGGTGTAAAATTTTTCAAATATTTTACTTCTATTTTATGGGGATACATTTGATATACTTGGGATCTTTCAAAATTTTGAGAAGACCTCAATACGTGTCTATGAAGCTTAGTCAAGTTTTGACAAAGTACAGTACAAAATTTAGGGATGGTATGGTATGAGGAAATCATTGATTTGCATGTGAAAATGGTGGAAATTAACCCGGGTAGGAGAGACCAATGCATTTGGAAATTAATGGTGTAGGGGTTTCCTATTATCGACGAACAGTGTGGAGAAAGGATACAGAATTTTCTACTTAATTTCATCACCAAAAACAATCTTATACAAAGAAGTTTCAAATGATTAATCACTGAAAAAAAAAAAAACGCGTAACCCCAATTCCAAGTTAGAGAGCGCGCTTTAATGCACTTCCATGGATGGTCTTCCTAAGTGAGCTTCTAAGAAATTAAAGAGTAATTGAGCGCGTTTTATTAATGCAGTCCCATGCATGGTTTTCCTATAAGTAAGCTTCCAAGAAAAGAGTAACAGGGTGCAGAAAGGATACATGCCGATAAAAACAAAAAATAAAAGCTTTAATAAGTGAGCCTTTTTTTTTTCCTTTGCATTTCTCGGAAAGCGATGAGAAATAGACATGCATGCACTGTGGAGTATATGACCGTGTAATACAACCGAGTAAACTTTAAAAAAAAAGACTAGGAGCAGATATATTGTCCAATAGAGTGAACGTTGACAATTAATCAACGAGTCAAATTATTATTTCAAATTAAAGTATTGACTAGAAAATAATGTTTCATTTGAGTCCTCAAATATCAATAACCATAAAACAATCTCACCGGCAGTATCCCTTCTATCATACTGCTTTCACCAATGGCTTTTCCTTACAATAATTTAAAAACCCCAGTCAGTGAATTCTCGGGTAACGAGGATTTACACCGTGACAAAATGAGAATCATCATTCCCATCTCAATTATCAGTGCCTTGTCACTTGGTGTGCTTATATTAATACTGTTGATCATACATTTGCTTAAAACGAAACCGGGCCAACCAGCTTCTGAGACAACAACAAAGAATGGAGACATAGTAGTATCCTTCAAACATCAGCTAAGGAAAAAACAGGGCCAACAATCTTCCGAGACAGCAACAAAGAATGGAGATATATTTTCAATATGGAATTATGACGGAACAAATGCATACAATGACATCATACAAGCAACAAAGGACTTTGACATTAGATATTGCATCGGGACCGGTAGTTATGGAAGTGTCTACAGAGCAAAATTACCTAATGGCAAAGTTGTTGCCGTAAAGAAACTACACATCTCAGAGGCTCACGAGGCAACATTGAAAAGGAGTTTCATGAATGAGGTGAAAACATTAACAAAAATACGTCACCGAAACATTGTAAGACTCCATGGCTTCTGTCTACATAAAAGGTGCATGTTTTTGATTTACGAGTACATGGAAAGAGGAAGCTTGTTTTATGTATTGAACAATGATGAGGATGCCGTGGAATTGAATTGGAGCAAAAGGGTGAACATTATCAAAGGAATAGTGCATGCCTTGAGTTACATGCATCATGACTGTGTTCCACCAATTGTTCATCGTGATATATCTTCCACTAATATTTTGCTCAACTCGGAATTAAAAGCTGTTGTGTCCGATTTCGGTACAGCTAGATTCCTTGATCATAAATCGTCCAATCAAACTATCGAGGTCGGCACTTATGGTTACATTGCTCCTGGTAAGTTTAATTGCCTTTTTCCATATCCTTAGTAGAAACTATGCTATTTACTTTTGCATTCTCATATTAGATAAGTATTTGTCACGTTTAGGTATTATGAGTAAAGAAAATTGTTACGTAAATGTTATTAGTTCTATTAAACCTCTTTGTAATGGGGCAACTTTCATGTTCTTATTGCATTGCATCAATTTATCATCATAATCTTATTGGTTAGTGAAACCTTATTAAATTCATGATTTTTCTTATAAATTTTAAAAGTTTAACTGCTAAAACAGATTTTTTTTTTCCTCTTTTGGTTTGGACAATTAGTTTTGTGGCAAAACCAAATAATAATTTTGACTCTGTTTCATACAAAATTTTTCCTCCTTTTATCTTGTGATTGAAATATTATTAAACCCATATATTATTGAACACGTTTCATAGTTCTCGTAGTAATATATGTCCCTTGCAGAGGTTGCCTATTCGATGATTATAACCGAAAAATGCGATGTTTATAGCTTTGGAGTGGTAGCCCTCGAAACGTTAATGGGAAGACATCCAAAGGAGCTCTTGTCATCACTATTATCATCGTCTACACAGAGTCTACTGCTAACTGAAATATTAGACCAACGCCTACCGCCGCTGAGAACTCGGTCAGTTGTGCAGGATGTTGTATTTGTTTCTAAAATTGCATTTGCATGTTTACATGCTAATCCGAGGTATCGTCCATCAATGGAGAGCGTAGCAAAAGAGTTTGGTGCTAGCAGAATACCATTTACAAAGTGTTTGCACGATATTTCAGTTGGGCAGCTCATGAACCCACAGGTTTATCTATATGACCAAAGTGAACTGTCTACAATTTCAGTTGAATAATGGGGAATTATGCATCTAATTACAAACGTTGGTCTAGTTTGTTATAAACATAAAAAAATAAAATAAAATAAAATAAAATAAAACTAGAATGTTATATATGTGAATGTGTAATTTCTAGTTTCCCAAACGTTGGTCTTTTTCTTTGTGTAGATTTAAATTAACGCATGAATCTTAATCATATATGATTAATCTGTTGAAAAGGATTATCAATTTAGCAATAAAGCATGAAATAATCATACATAACATATATTGATAGCTTGTAGAAGCCATGATCACTAGAAGGAGCAATTGCAAGAGTTAAAATACGTGCTATCCCCTAGAACCCAATAAAACCCATTGTATTGCTTTAGAACGAAAATCGTGTATCTTTTTAAAGCCAACAGTCCATATACCTTTATATATCATTTATTAATAAAACAAAAATAATAGTATAAAAATACTTTATTATAAAAATTTGAATTTTATAAAATCGTAGTGAGTTTTACAAAATAGGTAAACTTAATTTAATAGGTCAACTAAGTCTAAATAGCACATAAATCTTATATAATATTCTGGTAATAATCAATATAATTGTCAAATTGATTATGCCAAGTCCATAAAAATTCCAACAAATTTTCCACTTGGATTATATAATCAATTAGCATATGGCAACAACAATCTCATTCACAATATATGCTCAATATAGTCATACACATAAATATATCGATAGGACACAAATATGTATAATTGCATATTAGAGATTTATAATCAATAGAAAGATCAAATAATTTTCAACATTGAAACTAACATAAAATGTCTCACATACAAATGTCATTAGTCAAATATAAGTGCAAACAATATACAAAACTAATCACAATGATCCAAAACATTTTAATTTTACAATTGTATTGCTTGAAATACATAAAAACATTAGCAATCCTTATCAAAATACACTCCAACTATTCCAGAATACCTTAGGCATCCAATAATCCCATTCAGGATACGTGTTCTTGAAACACTGTAATGGGTAAGCCTCTGCTTAGTGGATCTACAAGCATGCTATGTGTCAGAATATGTTTCACATCCGTAAGAGACTTTGCTACTTTCTCTTTAACAAAATAGAACTTGACATTAATATACTTTGAGACATAAGTACTATAAGCATTTCTTGAGAAAGCTACAACTACATAATTATCACAAAACAATTCTAGAAATCTCGAAATGGAATCAACAATTCTTAAAGCAGAAATAAAATTCCGCAACCACATGGCATTACAACAAGCCTCATAACATGAAACTTATTCTGCCTCCATAGTTGAGGAAGCTGTAAGTGTCTGCTTGACACTTTTTTAAGAAACGGCTCCTCCTCCCATCATGAATATATACCCTATAGTAGATTTATTATCATCAACGTAACCTACAAAATCAAAATCACTATAACCAACCACATCTAGAATGTCGGTTTGTCTATATGTCAACATTAAATCCTTAGTTTTCTGAAGATATCTAAGAACTTTCTTGGTAGCTTGCCAATGTTGACGTCCAGGATCACTTAAATACCTTCCCAACACTCCCACAGCATAAGCAATATTGAGGTATGTGCATACATAAGGCTGCCTACTACAGATAAATAAGGAACAACTTTTATTTCTTCTTTTTTAGCATCAGTTTGAGGACACTATGCTCTAGAAAACTTATCATCCTTTTGTGGAATTATAAGCATTCATATTGAACCTTTTCAAAATCTTCTTAATATAAGTTCTCTAAGACAATCTAAGTACTCCATTAGCCCTATCACAAAAAATCTATATGCCCAAAACAAAAGAGGCTTCACCAAGATCCTTCATATCAAAATGGCTTAACAACATGTACTTTGTCTCAACTAACAAGTCAACGTCATTAGAGGCAAGTAGTAAATCATCAACATATAATATCAAAAATATGTAACTACTCTCACTAACCTTTAGATATATGCATTGATCAACAATATTTCTCTTAAAACCATTTAAGGTGACAATCTTATCAAACTTCAGGCACCATTGCCTTAAAGCTTGCTTCAATCCATATATAGATTTATTAAGCTTGCACCATAATCCTTCTTTGTCAACCTCTTCAAAACCTACGGGTTGAACCGTATAAACGCCCTCACTCAAATCACCATTGAGGAAAGCAGTTTTAACATCCATTTGATGTAACTCTACATCAAAATGAGCTACAATGGCCATAATAACTCTAAAGGAATCTCTAGTTGAAACAGGTGAAAATGTTTCTTTATAGTCAATTCCTTCTATTTGACTGTATCCTTTACCAACAAGTTTAGCCTTAAATCTTTCCACTTGGCCTTTAGAATCCCTTTTACTTTTAAAAACCCATTTATATCCAATTGTCCTACAACCATGAGGTAATTCAACTAAATCTCAAACTCTATTTTGATATATGGATGTTATCTCACTTTTCATTACTTCTTTCCACTTATTAGATTTAGCACCATTAACCACTTCTTGATATGTACTTGGATATGCTTCATAACTAATATCATAATTATGTTCTTATAAATAAATTAAGTAATCATTAGGAATAGCCAGTCTTCTAACTCTCTCTGATCTTCTCAAAGATACTTCAACAACATTAACAATAGGAAAATATTGTTCCCTTCAATAATAGGTTCCTCTTGAACAACTATTGGCTGTTAAACAATAGGAGCATCAACTATAGGAACATGATTAGGAAAAGGAGCCACAACATATTCCTCTCCAAAAGTGATCTCATGAGGTATAGAAACATCTGTAACCATATCTTCATCAAAATAAATTGCATTGTCTGACTCAATAATCTTGGTGGTATGAGATGGATAATAAAACCTGCAACCCCTTGATCCAATACAATAATCAACAAAAAAAAAAATCACTAACGACCTTTAAATCAAGCTTCTTAGACTGTAGGTTGTATGGCTTCACTTCTGTTTTACACCCCCAAATGTGAAAATCATGTAAACTTAGTTTTTTCCTTGGCCACAACTCATAAGGCATCTTTGGAACATATTTACTCGGCATTTGGTACAAAATATATGTTGCAGTCCTTAAGGCCCCACCCCATTAAAATTCTAGTAAAAAGGAATTAGATAACATACAATGCACCATGTCCAAAAGTGTGTGATTCCTCTTTTATGCAACTCCATTTCATTGTGGAGTGCCTGACATTGTACACATAGCATCAATACCACATTCTAGCAAAACCTTAGCAAAAGGTCCAAGATATCTTCCAGTCTCATCATATCTTCCATATTACTCACCACCTCTATCAGACTTTATAGCCTTAATAGGCTTTCCCAACTAAGGCTCCATCTTAGCCTTAAAAACTTTAAACACACTTAGAGTGTTAAATTTCTCATGGATTAACTATACATATCCATATCTAAAGAAATCGTCAATAAAAGTAATAAAATACTTATAAACCCCTAGAGTAGTTGGTGTAAAAGGACCATAAATATCGGTGTATTAAAATCAAAGTACTTCCACACCTATCAATCTTATCCTTTCTTGTTGTTGTAGTCATCTTTCCTTTAATACAATCAATAGAAGTTTCAAAATCTGAAAAATCAAGATTAGTGAGTACTACATCTCTCACTAGCCTTTCCAACCTCTATCTAAAAATATGACCTAGACGCTTGTGCCACAACATAGAAGAATTTAAATTCAACCTTGCTCGTTTAGAACCAACCACAAAATACACAGAAGATAAATCACATAAGAAATTAGGATGCAAATTGAGACTATATAAATTACCAAATAAAGTTCAACTGCCAATTAATATAAAGCCATTATACAAAAGAACATTTCCATCTCCCAAATGGAAAGTGTATCCACTCAAGTCCAAAAGGAAAATAGATACTAAATTCCTCCTAATCAAAGGTATATAAGCAACATTGTTTAAAAACAAAATAATTCCAGTGGCTAACTTCAGAGTGACTGTTCCAAAACTTTTACTTTATCTTTCCATCTCCCATGAAGATTGTCTTTTCAAGCTCAGTTGGGCTACTTCTATTTTTCACCACCTGCAAACAATTAGTAACATGAATGGTTGCGCCGACATCCAACCACCAAGTATGGCATTTACATCAACTATATTAGTCTCAATCATATCTGCATCTAAATAAGTCATAAGTAAGCTTTTACCTTTCTTTTTCTCTATCTAATTTTTGAATTTGAAGCAATCAACTCTATTGTGTCCCATCTTATAACGAAACAGATATTTCCCTTTGAAGCCTTCACCTTTCATTTTATCAGAAGAAGTTGACACAGTTTGTGCAGGTTATTTTCCAAGAAAACTCTTCTTCTTAAATCTTGTTCCACCAAAGTTCTTCCAAAGAACTTTTTCATTTCTTTTCTGCGATTTGTAACCAAAGCAACAGACCTAGGTGGATCCTTTTTCATTGTGGTCTCATGTTGCACAATCATGGATGTCAAATTCTCTAGAGACCAATCTTCCAAGGATTCATCATATGCAACCATCACAGGACTAAAATCTTGAGGTAGAGATTGTAGAATCACAAAATTAAATAGGTTTCAATAAGTCTAACTTTCAAATCATTGGACTTATTCCAATAATGTTTCATCTTAATAATGTCCTCACGCACTCAACTCACACCATCATAAAAAGTTTTGGCCAAAAGCTTCAAAAAAGGAGCAATTTCAGACTTATCAATCTTGGTGTAGTTTGACTTCACACTCTCTAAGAACTTCTGTGCATTCTCAGTTTGCAGCACACATTCTTTGATAGACTTTTCCATGGTATAAGCCATCACCATAATACAACTCCTATTGGAGTGATGCCACTTCTCATAAAAGGTTCTATCCTCAACAGTAATCTCATCAGTGAGAGTTTCAGGTTCCTCAACCCTCAAAGCCAAATCCAAATTTTATAAAACTAAATGCACACTAAAAGATTCATATCATTCCTCAAAGTTATTCCCACACAGTTGCTTAATGGTAGATAATTGCAGTTTAATACCAGGATTGCTCACTGCTGAAATTAGTAATAAAAATCACTATGCATGCCAAACCATATCATGCTATTTACTAATTTCAATGTTTCTCAATAACGACAATAATTTAAAGATTATAAAAACTCCTACGATGGTGAGAACAATTAATTAAATACTTAATCAAAATTATCAATTTATTACCGATAAGGTAATTGATATCATCAAACATATTTAATTAATCTCCTCCACCCTTCTAAGCATCCTACCAAGTATACTAATTATTGATAGGACAATTATTACATCCATATGGATCTTAGTAATAATTGTTCAATAAATGAAAATTAACAATATGTGGGACAAATAATAATTCACAAAAACAATCTAACACACTTAAGGATTATGAAAGGTAACCACATAAGTGCTCATAATTGTAATAATAAAATCACTAAAATGATTCAACAATACATGTATAATATGTCATAAAATGTGTCTTAATCATTTGAATACAAAATGAAATGATTTACTACATGACACATTTAAAAAACAATAATAATTCAACAATATATTTTACAAATATAGGACATATAAACAAGTATCAATAATAGCTCAAAGTTATTTTAGATAGCAAAAGTGGCATATAATTAAAATGTATTACAATATCAAAATTCGCCCAACTAAACAATTAGAATTATTAATAATAAAAGATAATGGCGTAGGAGCCCTCAAATATAAGTCAAATCCATGGCTGAAGAAAGAGCTTCAATGCTCTGAACAAAAAAACTAGGAAAGTTATAGAAAAACGTCCTCCCCAAAATCTGCCCTCACTCAACTATACTCATTTGTATATGTGCTTCACACTTCTTGGACTGTTGGACTGGTAATTTTGGGCATTTTCACTACATCAGATAATCATAAACTAAACAAGTAACAAAGTTAGCCTTCTGGTAAGGGGTATTATCCTACACCAAGAGGGCATAGGTTCTAGTTTGGAAATTAACCATTTTGAGCTAAAAGAAAAAATTATTTTTTTAACAGTGGATGATGTCATGCTGATGTCACGATTTCATCATCATCTACTTCCTCCAGCTGGGTCAACCAGTTTTATAGAAAATAGGTCGTACGACTCAGTTAAAAAATCTCATTTTCCAACCAAAAAGCATCGAAACTCTAGTGAACCAACATGGTTTTCTTCGGCCTTTCAACCTTTATCAATCTATGGCTTTAATTTTTTCAAAAAATGCCTATCCAAAGCTCAAAAAAGAAAAACCCTAAAATTTGAAAACCGAAAATTATTTGCAAAATTGGAGTCCAATCGCCACAATTTTTTAGGGCTTTTACTCTTCAATCCAGCCTCTATCAATTCACAATGTCAATTTGAGCTAAATATTTGTTTAAAAGCTTGAATAAAAATTCCCCAAATTTTCTCAAAAATACCCGAAAATATTTTTAAGTTTTCGGCTCAAAATTGGCACAATAAACTTAATGGAGTTCAAAAGCTTCATAGTAAATATGATTTCATGCTTCAACATAGCTCAAATCAATACATACATAAAAAATAAAAAATTTTCCCGAAATTTTTTTCAGCTTTATGCTAAATTAAGAAGCTATGAGTCAATTGTTGAAAATGATTATCAATTTAGCAATAAAGCATACCTTGATAGCTTGTAGAAGCCATGACCACAAGAAGGAACAATTGCAAAAGTTAAAATACTGTTATCCCCTAGAACCCGTTAAAACCCTATGTATTACTTTAAAAATAAAATAAATAATAGTAATAATATTGTTTGAGTTTAATATTTTTTCTCAAATTATGGGAATAAAAATTTGTTGTCGATAAATAGGTTGGAGTGACAAATTAGGTTAATGGATTAGATTGCAGTGTTGGAGTGATAGATTAGATTGGAATGGATTAGTTTGATAGACTGGAATGAGTTTGATTGGAATATATTGGAATGAAATTATTGGTTAGATCAGATAGGGGCAAACTGATAATTTTGTAAAAAAAATTGTTAAAAACTTGTTTGGCCATGGATGAAATAATTTACCGTGTTTGTTGTGCAGTAACAGCTAGCATGAACTTTTTAGTCAATCGAAATAGCTAACGATATTTTGGTAATCGAAATACCTGATATGATAAGAGCTATTAGTCAGTTCTTATCTCTTTATCTCTCCAATTACAATATGCTGATTATGGTGTACAGCTTATTTTAAAGACTAAAGACTATAAAAGGAGACGATATTCCAATGTGAAATGGACCCCTACTGGCACATCAAACCTCATAAAATTGCTTATCTCTCTAGCTTTCCTCATAACTTTTGTAGAGTTTAGTAATTCTATAGCTTGTAGTGTTCAATGATTTTAGTAAGTTTGAAATTTGTTTGACAAACAAGTTTTGTTTAAGGTAATTCATCAAGCCTATAGATTGTTCATTCCCTGCAATCTAATATAATTGTTTGTTTAGAGTCGGATCCTTTAATAAAAATTTCATTATTTTTCTTTATATAAATTCTATTTATATTAGAGTGTCACACTCGCACAATCAGAGAACACACTAAATTTTTTTTTTCTAAAGTAAACATATTTTTTGGCATGCCCGGTGGGACCTCTTGCTAAAATCAATATGGTGGAAACTAGATCAACCGTAATAGGCAAACAATAGATTGGCCCTACGGCCTTTGGCAACAATTTTAGTGTGAATGAAAAGAAATCGACTAGCTCTGCAGCCTTTGGTGATGTGAATGAGGATATGGAGACTGATGAACCTGTCATCGAATCAAATGAGTCCTCAATCGACGATCTTAGAACCAAATCGGATGATTGAGGGACAAAGTGGTTAGAATTAGAGAATATATTAGCGGAGTAGGTCAATCTATTGAATGTTCCGAAAGAAATATAATAGAAAGTTTAGTGCATTTTGAACGCTCTATGAAAAACTTGGCCAATCTAGTGGCCCAGCAGACATAACAATAAGCCCAGCAAACATAGCAACAAACTTAGTAGATGGTTGCTTTCATGACGTATTTACAGCAGGCCGTTCAGACCATTGGTCTAGGACAAAAATAGTAGGCCATTATAGCTGCCAATCAGCAGACCATTCCGACCGCTGCCCATGGATACTAGCAGGTTATTCTAGCCGCTGGTCAAGGACAAAAGTAGGCTTTTCAGGCCGCTGGGGATAATGCTAGAAGATACGTTTCACCCCTAGCTCGGGTTACCAAGATCAGTATGGCCATGGAAGGAATAACCAAGGAGAAATTTATATGGCCCGACTGAATGGCCAAAACAGGAGGAATGATCATGCCACTCGTCAAAATGGCAGGCAAAACCAACTCATAAATCTAAAAGTAATTAATTGTCTAATTGAAGAATGAGTCGGCCAGACGTACAGACGTATCAGCCGACCCATGTATAGGAGGCCTTACGTTGAGGCTATTAAATGCATGGAACTACCACAAAATGTCAGATTTTCTGACTTCACATTATTTTTTGAAAAAGAAATCAAAGTCCTATTGAGCACATCGGCAGCTTCATGATTCAATGTGGCGAAGCGGCTACCAATGATTTTTTGAAGCTAAAACTTTTTGCCAACTTTGTTACTGGTTTAGCTTTTACGTGGTTCATCAATCTACCAACCAATTCTATTCACACATGACAGGAGATGGAAAGGAAGTTTCATGAGAGGTTCTATAGAATTGAACCAAAAGTGTCAATGAAAGATCTTTCTTGTCTATATCAGAGAGAAAGTGAAATTGCAGAAAGTTTTCTGGCACGTTTCAAACGAGCCAGAAATTGGTGCCATCTGGATGTTCCAGAAAGAGGAGTTTTAGAAAGGGACATCAAAGACAAAGGGAATGCCACTCTCAAACCACCACCCAAGAGTTATGGCCCTTATAGGCCTAAGAGAAATTCTAAAACTAAGTCTGTTTTCATTAGACTTGGCAGTACAATTGATCAAGTGCAGTCAAGACTCAGGTCATGTAGAAAACAATGGCACAAGCAACGGCATGAAGATCGGTCAAAATCTAAACTGCAGGATGATCAAGATCGTGTAAAAAGTCAATGAAATCCTATGAGGGTGCAAGCTGATCCTAGTTTACAAGTTACCATTTCCCGGGATAATCAACATCGCATAGTATCCGGAAAAATGGAAAGAGTTCCCAGCAACTCTTACAAGAATGGAGATCTAGAACTTGGTTTGCTAAGTGCACAATCTGCAAAGTTCGATTACTATGTGTAATATACAAAACCTAATAGCTATCAACAGTATCCTATGAAACCTACTGCATGGGATTTAGATAAACCAAGGCAACATGATGTCTATTTGGCAGTCAAACGTATGGAAAGACGTGATTGGATAGTGAAGACTTTCAAGCCACCTGTTAATGAGGTTGCCCGATGGTATCAACCAAGACCATGATATTATCGTCCTCTTACTTGTACACAGAAAATGAGGCTTCAAATGGAGCATGCAATGGCTCGAAGAGAGGCCAAAGAAAGAGAAAAGGGTATTACGAGTGTGAAATAGGTTGGGAATGGGAAAAATAGAACAATTGATCTATTAGATGAGACTGCCAATCTTAACGATGATGTTACAGCTGATTCATCAGCTAAAATTTCTAAAGAGAAGGATGGTGACTTCTTGGCCAAAACTTCAAAGGCCAGATTACTGATTTTATGAAAGAAGAAATTTCTTCAACCAATGATGATGATGAACTTCTCAAGGAATTAGAATCGCACCTATATGGGATGGAGGATCGACCGGATCCTTTGAAAAAATTTAAACCAACCTATAAAGGAGAGAATCAATTTAAATGGGTTCCAAAAGAGAAGAAGAATGAGCCTCAGAGTTTTGAGAAGGTTGGAGATATTATGGATGAAAATGTAATAGAAGATCAACCTATAAAAGATGAAGATTTGATGGTGTTTGCATCCGATAAAGAATTAAAGGCCAAATTTAAGTTTGGATCACTGGATGAAGCCGAATGTAATACATTCGTATTACTGCTGATTTTTTAAACTCGACCAAATAAGCCAAGCTCAATAAAGAGGGATGTTGAGGAAGAAAGAATCAACAAACTTGAGATTGTAAAGGAAGGTTCAAGCGAGGGCCTATAATGACTAAGGAAGATGGAGTTTGAAAAACCTACATGGAATGTGGCGTACATCTCAAGCCACTCTATATAGGCACTCACATTGACGGCGGACCTGTCAATCGAGTACTAATAGACAATGGCACCGCCATCAATATCTTACCAACTTTTATGATGAAATAGCTTTAGTAAAGAAGACTAGGATTTAATCCCCACTAAGTTGACGATGACCAGTTTTGTTGGAGGAGTTACCAAGTGTAAAGGAGTTTCACCAATAGAACTTACTATTGGAAGCAAAATGTTAATAATAGCTTTCTTTGTGGTGGAGTCCAGATCATACTATAATGCTCTCTTAGGCCGAGATTGGATTCATGCCAGTCTATATATACCTTCTTCACTCCATTAAGTTCCGTTATTTTGGAATGACGAACATGTTGAATTGGTCAAAGCTGACAACAGACAATTTATGGTAACTACTAATGCTTTTGAGGCCAGATACTATGATGATGATATAGGCCTTATTAAATTTTTTTGAGACACTAGGTTTGACCACCCTACAGGGGTTACAACCTTAATGGACTAGCGAAAGAAGCTTATGAGGAGCTGGATCGCCTTGTCACTGCTCAAGTATCGTAGTTGAAAATAAAAATGACTCGATTATTTCAAACCCCATAAAGAATAAGTATGAGGCAGTTGAGGCCTTGAAGAAGAAATTGATCATTTATCTAGTTGGAAAGAGATTATCTAGTTGGAAAGATATTGGGGTTTAGTTCGGCCATTGATAAGGCTGAATGTGTAAGGGAATATATGGCCAAAGAAGAAATAAAGATGGAAGAACTTTGGTCAGCACCTTTGAAGATGGATGATTCTAAGGCCGAAGTTCAAGATCCGCTCAATGAAGCAAATTTAGGGACATAATAGGAACCTTGGCCAATATATCCAAACAGCTTATTGGAATTAGATTTAAACACCAAATAATTGACATTCTCAAGGAGTTTAAGGACTGTTTCGCGTGGAATTATCATGAGATGTTGGGTTTGGATAGAAGGCCGGCTAAACATCACCTTCCTATTTTAGAGGGGTTTAAGACATATAAACAACCACCACATAGGATGTTACCAGAAATACAACTATTAATGAAGGATGAAATCAAGAAGCTATTGGACGCCGACTTTATAAGGTCGGTTAAGTATCCAGAGTGGCTTTCCAATGTGGTTTCTATGACCAAGAAGCTGCAAGATCTAACTATGTGTGGATTTTAGAAATGTGAATTTAGCAACAGCAAAAGATGAATATCTAATGCCGACAACTGACCTTCTTGTAGATGGGGCAACCAAACATAAAATTTTATCCTTCATGGATGGTCATTTTGGATATAACTAGATCTTCATTGCCGAAGAAGCTATAAAGAAAATGATGTTTAGATGCCCGGAGCAATTGGAACTTTTGAATGGATTGTTATGCCTTTTGGATTAAAGAATATGGGAGCTACTTATCAAAGGGCTATGAATGCGATTTTTCATGACATGATAGGGCATTCTTTAAAGGTGTATATTAATTATGTAGTGTTCAAATCCGATAAAAGGCAGGACCAAGTGACCTACCTTAGAAAAGTATTTATGAGAATGAGGAAATACGAACTGAAGATCAATCCCCAAAAATGTGCTTTTAAGGTAACGGTTGGCAATTTCCTAGTTATTGGTGCATCAACGTGGGATCAAGGTAGATAAGAACAAAACTCGAGCTATTATAGAGGCCTAGTTACCAAAGAATAAAAAAGAATTGCAGAGCTTAATAGGAAAAATTAACTTTCTCAGAAGATTCATTTCTAATTTATCAGGGAAGATTCAAGTTTTCTCCCATCCTCTAAGATTGAAGAACCAAAAAGAGTTTCGGTGGAAACGCCATCATCAGGAGGCTTTCAATAAGATAAAAGAGTAATGCCCCCTCATAGGAATGAGCCCTTAATCTTGTGCATCTCAACCGCAAAAAATTCTATAGGAAGCTTGCTGACACAGGAGAATGAGAGTGAGAATGAACAGGTCATCTACTATTTAAGTAAAATTTTAACGGTTAGCGAGCTGAAATATTCGCCTATTAAGAAGTTGTGTCTGACGTTATAATTTTCCGCTACAAAGTTGAGGCATTATATGCTACCAACAATAGTTTACATAATATCGAAAACTGATCTCATTAAATATATGCTCTCCAGACCAATCATACAAGGAAAGATTAGAAAATGAAGTATGGACCTATCGGAGTTTAGCTTCAAATATGTGCCACAAAAAGCTATAAACGGTCAAGCCCTAGCTGATTTTTGGGCTGACCATCCATGTTTGAAAATTAAAGGAGAAATGGATCCTATAGAAATTTTTACAATTTTGCTGAGTCTATGGAAGTTAAGTTTTGATGGATCATGGACACGGGATTCAGCAGGTGTTGAGATGGTAATTGAATCTCCAATAGGATAGAAAACACAATTTTCATTCCACTTGGGTTTTGATTGCACTAACAACCAAACCGAGTATGAGGCATTGATTTTTGGTCTTGAGATTTTGAGAGAATTGGGGGCTTCAACGATTGAATAATGGGTGATTTTCTTCTTGTACTGAATCAATTGACAGGCGAGTACAATTACAATAATATTAATTTAGCATCATACTATATGGTAGCAACTTAACTCTTAGAAGGATTCGATGATGTGGCATTGCAATGCGTACCACAAGAGCTTAATTATGAGGCCATCTCGATGGCCTAAGTAGCTTTGAGTGTTATATTCCAGAGAAGTTGAAAGAGATGGTAATCAACATTAAGAGACGAACCCTCACATCCCTGTAAGAAAGAAGTGTTCCAACTGATATTTATTGTTTGAAAATTGATAATAATGATTAGAGATACCCATTAATCAAGTACTTGAAAATTCCAAATGCACCCAGTGAGCGAAATACAAGGATGCAAGTGATACATTATGTGATATTTGAGAAAGAATTATACAGGATGACTTGTTGCTAAGGTGTTTATGAAAACATGAAGCCATGCTTGTCATGGCTGAAGTCCATGAGGGTATTTACGGTGCTCACAAAGCTGGAATGAATATGCGATAGATTATTCGACAGCACAGTTTTTATTGGTTTACCATCTTGGCCAATTGCATTAAGTACGCAAAAGGATGTCAGGCATGTCAGAGGCACGATCTCCTCTAACATGTCTCAATCGTACCTCTTAACCCTATTATAAATCCATGGTCATTCCGTGGATATCCACCTTCTAGCAAGTAACAAACATTTATTATTGTTGCAACATGTTATTTTACAAAGTACGTGGAAGCACAACCAATGAAAATGGTAAGTTAGGTCGAGGTCATTACTTTTTTGAAAGAAGACATCATTCATAGACTGAGACATTCCAATCCGATTAATAGTCATTTCCTAAAAAAGTACTACCCATCAAGTTGGGAGACTCATAGGGTGGGTAATTAGTCATGTAGAGGGTAGCTTGGTTAAGGCTGTTGTTGTGATTGTAGGCTCGATTAGCCACATTATATCAAAGGTTTTTAATAATGTTAGTCTGATTGTTTTATTTTATGTTTTCATAGGCTGATTATAGGATAATAAAATAAAACAAATAAAAAAAAATGCATTAAATAGTTGGCTAAAAAGCCACTAAGGATGTTCAATCAAGAATGAGGCCAAACAGTCATTACATAACTAGATGAAAGCTAGTAAATAACTACAATAACTAAACAGTAAAGTAAGAAATGATGGAGTTGTTCATAGCACCCCAAGATGCATGACACATAGTTATTGCCGCTTCAGCTTGGACTCTTGCCTCATTTTTATTATTCGATGCATTGAGAAGATCAACGTACATTTTTTCTCTTATGATGCCTCATCAATGGAAAGCTAGATGAAACGCTACATATTTCCACAAATGTCCTCAACTTCAACTAGTTTGGCTTTCAATTCTTCTGCTAGATGCTCCTGGCGGTCAATTTGGCCAAAGCTGTAGCATACTTGGATGCTTTAAACTGGATTGATGTTTGAAATGAAATCATGGAAGAGCGCTGTGACATTGCATTGAAGATGTTCTCACAAAATTTGTTGAAAGTTGTTAGTTCTTCGTCTAAATAGTGAAGGAATTTTGAAATGGACGACTTCATACTATTAGTGATAAATCTAGCATCCAAGAGTACAACAATGGACTTGCAATAATTGTTCAATGCCTCTTCTTCAATAATGATGTCAAATCCTGTGCCGACCATCCCTAGCAGGACCCTTTTTGTTATATCAATTTTCTTCATATCCGTCTAAACCAGCTAAGTGTTTATAACTTGAGGAGATAGGTCTTGGTTGGAGAAGCTTAAGAGATTGGCAAATACATGCGGCTCAACAACATCTGCAGTATGAAGCTGAAAAAGAAAATTGACATTAGAAGGAGGTAAATAATGATAAAATATGGTATAAAAATGAAATTTACCTCGAATTCATTCATCAAGTCTAGATCACAATTAGAATTTTGAGGAGTAGGATCATGGTCAGTGAGAAAATCATCAATATTAAAGTTACCCTCAGCATTAATTAAATCCTGAATTTGGACCGATAAGCCTTTTAGTTTGGTCTATGAAGGGCTAATTGTAACTATAGGACAGGAGTCAATCTTATGCGATCCATCCTACAATTGAAAGTCAACTAGTAAGATGAGTTGATAAATTTGAGGTTGAAAATAAGATTTAGGACAATAACATACCACACTAGTGCTAGCCGAGACTGAGAAAGTCGTCTCCAGATTGATGGAAGTAGATATGGTCAAATTTTCTTAAGCATGGGAGATGGTGTGAGAAAGAGTTGAGTCATCTACAATCATAGTTCTTAGTGCTAGATTACTGATCTCTAGAATCTGCAAAACTCACATGCTAGTATTACTGGTGAAGTTTTTGTCAATGTTAATTAAAGAAAGATGATTACTATAGTTTCTGATTCTGATTAGTCAGACAATCGCTCAGCTAATGAGGATTTATTGGTGATGTTGGTATGGGTTGTAAGGGCATGTCGATCGTCTTTCACCTTCCTTTTTAGAACAATATTCCTCGGTGGTAAGGTTTGATGCGGGAGTATTTTGTGCTACAAATAACTTATTATGTTGTTAAGTATAAATAAAAGAGAGAAGAAAGAAAATTCAAGGTGGGACTTACAGGATCGGGTCAACCAGTATTAGAAGTTGTTGTTCTCCTTTTCTTGATGGCTTAAAAGATGGTTGCAGTATCATCGTCGGAGTCTGCATATATATATATATATATAATAAAAAAAGTCAATTAGTGTATACTAATACGTGTTTAAGAAAATGAGAAGTGTACCTAAACCTGAATCAATAGATGGAGAAGACGCAACATTATGGTTGGTTGAACATGCTATTATTCTAATATATGAAATGATACCCATGGATGTCGTCTCGTATGAAGGCTTCACGTACTTAGTAATGATTTCAGTGGATGAAAAAACATAAAACACCACGTCTGATGTTGAGTTCATAAAGTGAGTGCACATTTTCCTGTTCCACCATAAGTCAAAGTGAAAAGTGGTGTTTGCAGATTCTATTGAAACTTCAAGCCCAAACAAGCTTTGAAATTTTTTATATAAATGAATATATCATTGGAATTCAAATTCATTCTTAATGATAGGACAAGCAGAGGTGAAACTATTAAATGAAGATACTAGGGGAAGAGGTTTGGCTTGGTACATCCCAAATTATTGTGCTACAAAGGACAGTAAATAAACTCCTACACTGCATTGGCTCTTTTTGTTACTTATCCCACAGTATGGTAGGTCCCTACACGCCATTATGCTATGGAATTTCTTGATGAGGAAATGTTTGAGAGCATCACCATGGGGGACATCTCTAGGAATGGTAAAGAAACTATTGTGTGAGAAAGAAGTGATCGATAATAGACATGGTGAGGGCGATCCTTGCAGTTATAAAAGAATGTGAAACACTCTTGTGTAGTGTGTATAATAAGACCTGCTTGTAATATTCTTCGTCCAAATGGTAAATTAGTCTCTTCCATAATAGGTGAACTGATCTCATGAAAGTGTGTATGGAGCCACATTTTGAGAATCCATAAAGGTCCAAGGACATTAGGGTTCATTTCATAAGGGTCTGCAAATATGAGAACAATGGCTCAATATAGATGAGCTAGCACCAAGGGGTCCAAGGATGCAAGTCTACAAGTGGCCAAGGACTTTGCACCATCAATAAACTGGAGTGTAATCTTCGAAGCCAATATACAAAAAACATTCTTGCAAAGCCACATTAGAAGGAAGACAATGTGTTCATCTTCGATGGAAGGACTGCCTGTGCCTTTGTTCATCCTCAAGAATTGGCTATAATTTTTGGCATCTTTATGAAACCTTGGAATGGATGAAGATACTTGTGATGATGGCGAGTCAGTTAAGATGGTGTCAGAGGAGGTCAATCCAGTGTAAACTTCAATGTCAATAAGGGTGGGTGTCATCGTCCCGAATATAAAATTAAAGGTGTTTGTGATTGGAGACCAAAAGCATATTGCAGCTGCAATGATAGCTTGGTCACAATGTATGGGCAATCATGATAATTGGATGGCTTCATCAATACCTGTTGTCTTCTAGTTTGTTCTAAATTGCAGATCCAACCGATCGATCCACTCAGTGGAAAATGAAGGTTAATTCTTAAATGCATGATAGGAAACAGTTTCTTACGTCTTTTTAAAAGATATCCATTTCGTCCAATTGACAAATTCCACTCATAAGGAAATGTTTTAGGACCTTGTTCATCATATACAAGTTGAACTTTTAAGGTGATTCCTTTTTTCAAGCATGAGACAAGAATATAGTGTTGAATGGGGCCGGTTAGTATCCAATATCTTGTGTCTCTACAGTAGCATAACTCATTACAATTGACGATATCTTCCGGTATTTATTAGATCCAAATATGGCTCATCTTATGATTTTAATTCTGGCCCAAACAATGGATTTGGATCTTCAACTTCAATTTGAGAATCCATTGCAAACCTGTAAAATTTTATAATAAAGTGTTGTAAAGAATGCAAAAATTTGGCTAAACAATCTAATAGAAGATTTGAAGTTTTTATTGGATTGGAGTTACCTTGTGAGATCCCTTGCAAGGGTGAAATCACAGTCGACGATGCATATTGCTGGTCGGGATTTTACAGTTGAAGACGGTGCATGATTTTATTTAAAAACATTGTATGTAGAAGTCTTTTCACGTGATTTAGGTTGGCACTGCTGCGGCTGCATGGTTTCTGAAGGAGGTTTACGCAGAAAGCATGGTACATGTGGCTATGTGAGAGAAGTATTTTAAAGTAAATAATGTATGGAAGCACGGCTAGGAAAGGAAGTTTAATTGTGTGGTATTTATGTGAGGTCGGCCCATGTAGGAGAGAACAATTGGTGGTCGGCTCCACATGATTGGAATTGATGGTGGTCTTTGGTGAGTGTCACGTAGATAGAAGTACATGTTCTATGGATTATAATATACAATATAAATGGATACTATATTTTATATTTTGTGTGGACCCATGCAAGTTAATGGCAAGGAAAGACAGGAATAGAATGGAGTTTGTAGTCTATCCTGACATGATAAGATCAACTACGATACATTGATTATAGTGTACAATTAGTTTTGAAGACTATAAGAGTAGATATATTCCAATGTGAAAGGGGCTCAGCTGGCACATTAAATCTCATAGAATTGTTAATCTCTCTAGTTTTCCTTGTAAGTTCCGTAGAGTTTAATAATCTTATAATTTATAGTGTTTAGTGATTTTTGTAAGTTTGAAATCCTATTTGACAAACTAATTTTGTTTAAGGTAGTTCATCGAGCCTATATATTGTTCATTCTCTGTAATCTAATACAGTTGTTTGTTTAGAATTAGATCCTTCAATAAAAAATTTATTATTTTTTTCTATATAAATTGCATTTATATTAGAATGGCACGCTCTCAGAGTCAGAGAACATAATATTTTTTTTTCTAAAGCAAAACAAATATAAAAATATTTTATTACAAAAGTATGGATTTTATAAAATCGCAGTGAGTTTTATAAAATGGATAAATTTAGTTTAATAGGTCAATTAAATTTAAATAGGATAGCATATAAATTTCAACTAATATTTTGATATCCAACCCATTATGGCACACTAATTAAATTAAACAATAATAATCAATGTAATTGTCAAATTGATTATACCAAGTCCATAAAATTCCAACATAATCAACTTCCAATTCAGGGGGTTTCTTCCTAATTCCATATAAAACTTCTCAACCCAACTTGTGAGATTTTGAGATGGAATGATAATCAATTGTTATGAAGCATAAAGTGTACGCCAAAGTGCTACTAGTAATTCTCCATCATAAATATGCCATTAGCATTGGTGTCTTCATTATGGAGTCACTATTTTTATTGTCAGCGTTTTAAAATCTTGTTTTTAACCAAAGCCTTATTCTTTAAACGAACAATTTCTTTTTCTTCCTTTTTAATGATCAGTTTTCATTACACGACCAAACGATCTTGAAGATTTAGAGCTCCTTCTCATCCCTATAGTAGAGTATAGAGTAGAATATGGAGATATATATATATATATATATCTTTAAAATTATGAATAGAGAAACAGAGTTCTCCTTTTCCGGTTGATATAGATAAATTAGAAAATATATTATAGTGCACTTGAATGTCATAGAACAAGCTAAAAGAAAGAATTCTTAGAAGATCCATTGCAATAAGATTAAACAGTTATAAACTATTTGGAGATTTCCAAATAGAAGCAAATACAAATAGAGTTGTTGGCACATAGTAACTCTCTCTTTCTCTCTCTCTCTCACACACGTGCAATCAAACACCCACATTATAAAATAAAGATTAAATGAAGTTAATCATTGTTCATACTATGCCATTGCAGCGGTTACATGTCACCAGAATATACTATGTAGAGGCTATTAATAAAATTTGATGTATTTAGCTTTGGGGTTCTTACACTAGAGATCATTAGCGGTAAGAAATGTAACGACCTAAGTGGGTGGGTGCGAGAGGTACTTGCAGCTACCTGATGTCCAATCCCACATCGAGTGGGTCTTTAAAAAAATATCTAAAAGGAAAGAAGGTTCCTTCATAACAACCAAGGCCTTTTTAGAGCATTTGACTAAAGGGTTCATAAGAACACCAAAGTTAAGTGTGCTCCAATGGGAGTAGTATCAGGATGAGTGACCTCCTGAGAAGTCTAATAGAATCTCATACCGTTTAACGTGAGGTGGTTAAATTAGGGACAATATTAGTTGAAAAATGACCAGGGAGCCCAGTGAGGGGTCGTTAGATTGGGGAGCATAGTGGAGGTGTTACAGGTGGTATCAAAGCTTGTACCCAACCAAAAGTGTGACGACGAGGACATCAGACCCCTAAGGGAGGTAGATTGTGACTATATGAGTGGACAGATGCGAGAGGCATCGGTAGTTACCTGGTGTCCAATCCCACATCGCCTAAAGAAAAAAGGTTCACTCATAACAACCAAGGCCTTTTCAAAGCATTTGATTAAGTTGTTCTTAAGAATTTCAAAGTTAAGCGTGCTCTAGTGAGAGTAGTACCAGGATGGGTGAGTTCATAAGAACTTCAAAGTTAAGCGTGCTCTAGTGAGAGTAGTACCAGGATGGGTGACCTCCTAGAAAGTCTGATAGAATCTCATACCGTTCGACATGCGACGGTTAAATTGAGGACAAAATTGGTTGGAAAGGGACCAAGGAGCCTAGTGGGGGTGTTACAAGAAAATAGTAATTTCAATGAATTTTCCTCTCTTAATCTGATTGGACAAACAGACTTGTATATTTGAGAATATTATCCATTTCACATTCATCAACCTAAGATCAAGCTCTAACTTGTTTCGGATATGAGAGTTGTAGGTGTAGGAAAAGTATTAGACAAACTTGTATATTTGAGATGATTATCCATTTCACATTCATCAACCTAAGATCAAGCTCTAACTTGTTTCGGATATGGGAGTTGTAGGTGTAGGAAAAGTATTGGACAGAGTTAGCTCATCCTTGGTAACTCATATCCAACAAAAGAAGTACTAAAATGCATCCAAATTGAGCCACTATGCGTGGAAGCAATAGCAAGAGAAGCGCTAACCATGTTAGGTGCTATATTCATGCTGGGGAATGAGACCAATCTTCCATCTCCTAGTAAACCAACATTTATTTTAAAAAATGGTGGTGCTCCAGACTCTTCAACACCTAAAGGAATTTCTGTAAATGACATAACTATAGCAATGATTGAAGCTCATTGAAGTTTCAAGGGCTCGAAAGTTCAAACATTATTTACCACATCTTCATTTTCACATCAAAGATTCTTTTCCACAGTTGGCTTTAAACAATTAATAGTTCTTAATTCTAATGAAAGTTTTGGTTTCTTAATTGTATTTTCACATATGTTTATCAAGTTTCACAATGTATAGTGTAATTTCATGTCACCCCTAATTCAAATGTGCCACAAAATGCACCAAATATTAACCCATCAGCTTTGTTAAGTTCTTCTATACGTGCATACACGTTATAAATCATTTAACTTAGCTCTAAATTGGATATACTTTTATACCCCACAATCTTGGTTGAAATATACAATCAAATTGTTGAATGAGAATACAATCTATTCAGTTAGATGGTTTCTTTCTAAAAAATTTCTTTAGTATAGTTTAATTTGATTGTGTTACGAGCCATCAGTCGATTCTTATTTTACCGCGTGGAAGCGATCCTTCTTTGTAAAATTGTTTATTTTAATGAATTTCTCCTAAGCATATTAGAAAAAATAAGAATAAAAACCAAAACAAGACGATGCAAAAACAATCAAGAACAAAAAACAAAATAGGTCTAACTTATATAACGAAGAAGGGAAGCTTTATCCTTTTTCTTCTTCTATAGATTATAAGAACTGGACTACACAAGCCAATAGGTCAACGAAATGCCAAAATAATATTCCAAGTTATTTTAAAGCTCAGAATCGAATTAAGCCCAACTCACCAAATATTGTGACTGAACAATTCCAACCTTCAATGATGTATATTATAAACGATACAAGAACACTTCAAACAAAGGGAAAGTTCGTATATAAACAGCTTCCAAAGAAGTTCAAAGTGTTCGGTGATAAAATCTTAAATATCAACTCTGAAACATGTGATACCTCTATAACTAATTTCTTTACCTAATTGTCATATGCTTCCATTTCATTTACTCAAAGTCGAACAGATTGAAGAAGATGAAAACTATGTCAGCCTATTTAAAAAACTTACAATGCCATCTCATTCACTCACTTTTTGTTTTTGTTTTTTTTTTTGCTTTGTTTAGTCAAAAAATTCAACTGTTATTTATTAATATTATTCTAAAACTAGACTTATTGAAATCACATTCTCAGTGTCACTTTTAGTTTTATTCATTTGTTGAGTAAATTATTCTAGTGTTGAACATTTAACTAGTCAACTACTCATATTTTCATAATAAACTAAAGTTGTGCATTCATGACATCAGAAAAACACTTGGATATTGTTAAAAATAAGAAAAATAAAAAAAATAAGTGACCTTCCACTGGCCTTGTTAATTGTTAGACTCATAGGTGTCAAAGAGCAGGTGGTATCCGGCCAGTTAAGTAATATAAATTGTGTGAAAATATTGACTTCCTGCCTTGCCACTAAATGATTGATTTGTACAGACAAAGTCAGAAAAATGCATTGAATCAGCTTCGTTTACCTTTTGTCACCCCCTGCAGTAATGGCTTCCCACTAGTAACTCTAATCATTGAACTATTTCGATAGTAAGTGAAGATGAACTTGGAGACAGTAAAATTTAGCAACACCAAAAAGAGAGAGTGAGGTTGAACTTGTATAAATTGATTAGATAAGTCCTTCCAAGACATAAATTCATAATGATGAAGTTTGCATGGTTGATTTCCTATACATTGCTTTAGTTCCTTTTTCGCTGACTTTGATTTCCCATACATTGCTTTAGTTCCTTATCCTCTATCGAGGTATCAATGCCCCCCCAAGGCATTAGAACACTCCACTAGGGTGTAGGTGCCTTCATCACCAAGGCGTCGGTGCCCCCACCATCAGGTCATCGGTGCACCCATTGCCGGGTCATCAGTGCCCCCACCATAGAAGCGTTGGTGCTCCAACCACCAGGGCATCCATGCCCCCCCACCTGGGGGCACCCATGCAACTGTTCCACTACTGTCTGGGCATCAGTGCCCCTACTACTAAGGCTTCATTGCCGCCACAACTAGAGCATCAATACCTTTACCACCTAAAGATTCTAAGGTATTGGTGTATCGGTGCTCCCACCATATGGGTGTTAGTAACCCCACCATCGGGCATCGGTGCATTAATACTCCCAGTATTTGGGTGTCTATGTCCCTACCACTTAGAGGCACATGGGCGTCGGTGCCTCCCTAACCGGCAAATGCTGACGAATCTCTGTAATTTTATTTTGTAGTGAAATACTAGATTCTTTGTCACTGCAATTGTTGACATATTTTCGTACATAACAATTGTTGGAGTAGATTATTTATGTTGCATATCTGATAAGATCCTTCTCGACCAAATTGCTTTACATACAGCATCTGTAGTTGCAATGTACTCTGCTTCTACTGAAGATAATATAACTATTTTTTACTTCTTTGATGATCAAGAAATTAGCTTACCTCCTAACCAAAAAACATATCCTGAAGTGCTTTTGCAATCATCAACTGATCCTGCCCAGTTATTGTTTGTGTATCCAATGAGCTTGCTATTTTCTTTTTTGACATATTGAATTCCAAGTTTTATTTTACCTTGAAGATAATGAAGAATTCATTTTACTACTGTATAGTGAATTTTGCTTGGCTCATTGATAAATTTAGAAACAAAACTTATAACATAAACAATATCTGGCATTATGTTTGTGAGATAGATTAGACATCCAACTAACCATTGCACCCCAAATACTAACAAAGTTGTTGACAAGCAAGGTTATAGTGGGTCAGAGAAAATATTTATGGGCAATGACGAAGGTTTGAATATATCTCATATTGATACTTCTTTAATCTCTTTCAATCATGTAAAAAAAATATAAAATAACATTTGTTGAATCTTCTTTTTATTTTGCAAATCAAAAAAATTTGAGTAGTGTCTCTAAGTTTACTCAAGACAAAATTCTATCTTTTGAATTCCTTCCACATTTTTTGTCTTGTAAAGGATTGTATTTTAGAGGTAATGCTTCAGCAAGTCAAACTTAGGCAAGGTTTATACTACTTCAACAATAAGATGAGCATATGCAATTTGTGTATTGATGATGATAAGGTTTCGATGTGCAACTAGACTTTTCCATGTTGTCTTATGTCTTTTATTTATTTGAATAATGCTTAGAATCCTTCTAATTGAAATGCTTTTATTACACAAAATATTTGTCCACAAACAATGAGCATCAACAGTTGGCTTACTATCCACGAGGGAATAGTAAGCTTCGTACAATTTGCTTGCAGGTGTTAAAAGCGTAAATTGTAATTTTATATGCTATGCACATTTTCAAAGTTATTTGAAAAGTAAAGTATGTTTTCAAGAGAAACAACTTGTAGGCAAATATTAGACAAGTTTGATATGGATCTTTTATATTTATGGAACCGTATAAGAGAATGCTTGGTTTATGGATCCTACCAAGTTTGTAGGATTTACAAGGGCACATGTAGATGGACTTGTGCATGTGGGAGGACTCGTTGAGGATCATAATAAGGGTTTGGTTAAAGCTCTTTCGCAGGAGTTATTGGCATCGATTTATGCTTGTATAGCTAGGATGCAAGTTTCCCCTTTTAACCCCACTTATGCTATTATGTCTCTTTGTGGTTTAAAATCTCTTGAAATATACTGCTAAGCTATTCAGGGGATGTTTGTATGGAAGTCCTACAAAGGTGGAATTTCTTTTTCAAACTAAATAAAGAAATTTTGGTTCGAACTATGCAAGAATTATTTGAAAATAAGCAAGTATAAATTGATTCATGCACGAGTATATGTAATCCATATTGTGTGTGTGCATTGTGGAGTTTGTCAACTGATTTTTTCACTCACTCTTATTTGCTTTTGTGTGTAGATAATAGCTTTAAATCTGAATAAGTGAAAATATATTTATTCTGTTTGATAAGTTTATAAGACCAAGTTATTTTTTTAAGCTCTCTTTACATGTAGGTTATGATTTTAAAATATTATTATTATTATTATTATGTTAATTTTTAAAGTTTGTACTAATATTTTTATGAATCTATTATTATTAATAAATAGTGTGTGGATCCAAAGTAAAAAGAAAAAGAAATTGGTCTTATTTTTATGACATTTGCAATATTAGTAGCATCTCCTAGATCGGGCCTGTGAGGTTCAGTTAGAGGGTGTTACAATAGACCTCATCCTAAGATGTAAATCGCATTCAATATGCACCTTAAAGCACTCATTACAATGCATGCACCAAATTAAAGGCACCTTACCCTAGGGTACAAATTACACCCAAGTGCACCCTAGTACATCTCATCAGTGCACCCCAAGAGTGCACCTCAGCAATTCACCCCAATAGTGCCCTCAATAAGGTATCTTACCAATCCACCCCAAAAGTACACCCTAGTGTAACACACCTCATTGTACACCTTAATACTCAATATACTTAGTATAACACACCTCAGTGTGTTCCAAAGCTATTCAACTCCCAGAGAATTGCTTCCTTAACATCCTAAGCTTCTTCTTCCTCAGCGCTCAGAGCTTTGCAGAGGCTTTACCTTTTAGCTCTCAGAGAGCTTCAACTCCCAAAGAGTTGCTTCCTCAGCACCCTGAGCTTTAGAGCTTCTGCTCCCTCAGTTCACACCCAACTTTTCAGTTTCATTAAAAAAGAAAATTACGAGTGCATTTAGTAATTGCATTGAATTATTTTATGCACCCTAAAAGCTATACACCACAAATTATGGGAGTGGAACTGGAAGCTATACACATGGGTGCATTTAGTCATTTCATTAAATTACTATATGCACATTAAAAAAAGCATTGCCCAAAAATTATGGGTGTGGTGCGGAATAGGGATATTCATCGGTTGAAAACGGACCAAAATCACAAAAAAAATCAACCGATTCAATCATAGTTGGTTTTTTAATTTTGTAATCCAATCAAATCCAATTGTACTTTAAAATCCAATCCAATCTAGTCTAATATAACATAATGGAAATCCAGTCCAATCCAAATCCAATCCAATCATGGTCACTCTTCATAAAAAGGGGTGCCTTCCCTCTTTGCAAAGAGGTACCCTAAACCAAATTGTTGAGACCCTTGGTAGTTTGGTCGAAGGTGCCTTTTTGTGAAGAGGGAAGGCACCTTTGGCCAAACTGCCGAGGGCTTTTGGCAAGTTGTCGATGGTATTATGGAAGTTTGGCCAAGAGGTGCCTTATTGATGTTGCATGCACATTGGCACCCCTCGGCCAACCTTCCGAGGCCCACAGCAGTTTGGCCAAAGGGTGCCAATGTAAACTAAAAAGACTGGCACCCTTGACCAACATGTCGAGAGCCTCGATCGTTCGGCCGAGGATGCCTTCCCTTATGTGGCCTTGGTAGTTTGGCCAAAAGGTATCTTCCCTCATGCAATAAACTATATATATTAAATATATTATATTGATTTAGTTATATTGGATTTGAAAAATAAAAAACCAACAACTGATCAAATTTAATTGGATTTGAAAATTTAAATTCAATTTAATTACTTTTGATTTATTCGATAAAATTGGAATGGATCGGTTTGGATTGGATTGTGCCCACAGAAGTTTGGTTAAAGGGTGCCAATGTAAAACTAAAAGGACTTGTACCCCTTGATCAACTTGCCGAGGGCCTTGACCGTTCGGCCGAGGATGTCTTCCCTTGTGTGGCCTCAGTAGTTTGGCCAAAGGGTATCTTCCCTTATGCATATATATATATATATATATATATATATATATATTTATATATATATATATATATATTAAATATATTAGATCGACTCAGTTATATTGGATTTGAAAAATAAAAAACTGAGAACCGATTCAATCTTATTGAATTTGAAAATTTAAATTCAATCCAATTACCTTTGATTTATCCAATAAAATTAGATTGAATTAGACGGTTTGATTAAATTTTGAACACCTCTAGTACGAAAGTCATATATGAATACATATAATAATTCTATTAAATTGCTATATGCATCCACAAAAGTATATAAAAAAAAAAGGGGACAAACGGGTTCATTTAGTAACTACTATATGCACCTTAAAAGTACCTTAAAAATTGAAACACTCCTTGCCTTGCAAATAGTGGGTGTATATAGTAGTTCAAATAAATTACTATATTCACCCTGTGATTTTAATAGATTGTGGACTGCCACTTATTTGGGATGCATTTAGTAATTTCATTAAATTACTATATGCACCCGTTAAGTATATATGCATCTTTTCAATGTGTTAGCGTCGACAAAATGTGGCTGCGACTTTCCAACGACATCTCCTATGCAAGGTGTATTTATTAATTATGTTAAATTGTTGTATGCACTTTTTAAAATTTAGTATATCAACACCTATAATTTTGGGCGTTATTTTTACATGGATATACTTTTTTTTAGTTTACTAGCACACAAAAATATAATTTATATAGAAATCTTATACTTTTATAGCTTTCTAAAAAAAATACATATTTTGTTTAAATTCAACCTAAGTATTGCAATACAGTTCAAAATACTAATTAAATAATATTATTTTTTATTTGATTTATATAGTTAGGGGCAACTATTATATGGTGTTTTATAATATTAATACTAATTATATATGTATATATTTTGAACACTTGTCCAAAACCCACTATTACTAGTGTGGGCCGATGAGAAAAAAGCTCACCTACTACTATAATTACACAATAACTGCTCCATTATCAACATTGTATATGTACTTGCATGTTAATCGTACCATGTATATGGGTGCATTTTGTAATTTAATGAAACGACTATATGCACCAGGGAAAAAAAAAATAGGTGTACCATGGACTCCAAAAAATATTTATTATATATGTATATATATATATTTTATTAAATATAATTATCAAATAAAAATTCAAAATCAAGTTTATTAAATAAAGTATTTATAAAAAATGTGGCTCACCTTATTATTTATTTATTTTTTCCATTTTTACATAATTTATTAGCTTCCGCTGAAGCTTACATACTTTATACTCAACATATCCGCCACCTTGTTTGCCTTACCTGGGTGATAATTGATTGAACAATCATAGTCTTTTATCAGCTCCAGCCACCTTCTTTGCCTCATATTCAACTCTTTATGGGTGAAGAAATACTTAAAACTTTTGTGGTAGGTGTAGATTTCGCATCTTGCTCTATACAAGTAATGTCGACAAATCTTCAAAGCAAACACCACTACCGCTAGCTCTAGGTCATGCGTAGGGTAGTTGCGTTCATACGGCTTCAACTGGCGTGAAGCATAAGTGATCACTTTGTCATTCTGCATGAGTACACAACCCAGAGCCTTGCCTAAAGTGTTGCTGTAGATCACAAAATCGTCCTTGTCGTTCAGTAGAGTGAGGACATGTGCTAAAATCAGCTTCTTAAGTTCCAAAAAACTCTCTTCACACTCTTTAGACCAAATAAACTTACTCTCCTTCTTCAACAGCTTCGTCATCGTCATCATAATCTTAGAAAATCCTTGCACAAATCTGCGGTAATAACCAGCTAAACCCAGAAAACTTTTGACTTTTTCAACATTGGTTGGGCACTTCCACTCTTGGACTGCTGCAACTTTACTAGATCTACTTGAATACCCTTACTCGAAATCACATGCCTAAGGAAGGTGATGCTCTCCAACCAAAACTCACATTTTTTTAAACTTGGCATACAGCTGTTTCTCTCGTAACCTTTGCAATGCAGCCTTCAGATGCTCTTTATCCTCCTCAATCGACTTTGAGTAGATTAGAATGTCGAAGATAAACACCATAACAAACTTACTAGGTAGTAATGAGATACTCGATTCATCAAATCCATGAATGCTGCTGGCGCATTCATTAGTCCGAATGGCATGAACACAAACTCGTAATGGTCGTATCGCGTTTGAAAAGCACTCTTTGGCCTGTCCTTCTCCTTGATCTTCAACTGTGATATCCTGAATGAAGATTGATCTTTGAAAAGATACTTGCTCTTTGAAGTTGATCGAAGAGGTCATTAATCCTTGGCAAAAGGTACTTATTCTTGATCGTTACCTTGTTAAGCTTACGGTAATCAATGCACAGTCGCATTAAACCATCCTTCTTTTTTATGAACAGCACTGGTGCTCCCCAAGGTGAAATGCTGGGTTTGATGAAACTTTTGTCAAAAAGGTCTTGTAATTGCTCTTTTAGTTCCTTCAGTTCAGCTAGTGCCATCCTATAGGGTGCCTTCAAAATGGGTGCAGATTCTGATACCAAATCAATGGTAAACTCTACTTCTCAATTTGGTGGCAGCTCCGGTAACTCTTCACGAAACACATCCAAGAAATCACGAACTACCTTAACGTCTTGCGGTCTCAAAGGTAACAATTCCATGTCTAGACAGTAATAAGGAATCCTTGGCAGCCTTTATACAAACACCTCAATGCTTGCAAGGTAGATAACAACCTTGGGTGCGGTCTCAGCTTTGTCTCTTCAAACTCAAAATACTAGCTGTCAATGGGGGTAAACAGTATTCTCTTCTCCTTGCAGTCGATACAAGCTCGATTTAATGACAACCAATTCATACCGAAGATCACATCAAAATCACACATGTCTAATATGATCAAATCGGCATGCAACTTCTCGTTTTTGAGACACGCCTCATAGAAATTCAACCTAAACGAGGCACACATACCAACACCAAATGGTGTGGCAATACACAAGTCCTTGTCAAGACGAGCTAGTTCTAGTGCCAACTTAGACGCAAATCGTTTAGATACAAACGAGTGTGTGGCACATGAATCAAACAAAACATAAGCATCCAATCCAAGTAAGGAAATCGTACCTGCCACCACGGTAGCATCATTTCTCTCAGCTTCTTCCCTTGACAACGCAAACACCCGACCTTGAATGGGCTGCTACTTTCTTCCTTCTATTTCAGGACAATCTCGTAGCATATGGCCAGTCATGCTGCACTTAAAACATGCTCCTATCTTCTTCCAACACTCTCCTATATGATTCTTACTACACGATTGACACTGGTAAATGCTAGATTGGTTGCCATTTCCTTTAGGCTTCTTATTGTCATTGCCATTATAATTGTAGCTCCACTTCCTTCCCTCGGCCTTCCTCTTATGCTGGTTATTACCACCCCAAGACTTTCTTTGATTAATGGAGCTTTGTCTCGCAGTCTTGCTCATTTCTAGATTATGATCCTTCAAGATCAATTGAACTCGCTGCAGCACATCAGCGTACGTGGGTAGTCGCAGCACTGCTATAGCATTGTAAAGTTCTGGCCTCAATCCTTTCTCAAAGCATCTCATGTTGTGTTCTTCAGTGTTCACTAAATGTGGCACGTAGCGAGAAAGTTCATCAAATTTTCACTCATACTCCACCAAATAAAGGTTACCTTGAGTCAATCGCAAGAATGCTGCTTCCTTTTCATCCCTCTTAACAATTGGAAAGTACTTCTCCACAAATAGCTTCCTGAACTGGGTCCACAATATAGGACTTTCTTCGAGATTATAGGCCCGTTTGACCATATCCCACCAATGGCTAGTATCCTTTTTGAGCATGAGTGCGGCACACACAACCTTTTGATACTCGGTACAATCCATCAGTGTGAATATCTTCTCCAGATCACGGATCCAATCTTCAGCTACTAGTGGGTTGCTTGAGCCTTCAAACATTGGAGGGTGGAATCGCTTAAACTGCTCTACAACTCCACTAATTCCATTGGATTGCTGTGACCCTTGGCTCGCAATACTGGCCAGAGCCTCAAGCAGTTGGCTGGCCAAATTTTCCATGTTATTCTCATTGGTGTCGTTACCTTTCGGTCTTCCACGTGGCATCTTTGAAACAAAAGAATACCATACAAGATAATTACAATAGCTATAAAAGAAAAACAAACTAGCAAAACATGGAGATAACACTTCAATTATAAAGGAAATCAGTCATATAATAGGTGAACAAGGTTAAAAGTTAATAAACATGAATCACAGTCGATAACTCAAAAATAATCAACAGCTCCTAACTAGAGTACTACTAATACTACTACGATAAAGGTCGATTGAAGCCTCTAAACTTCAGTGGGGAAACTCCTCAGAGTCTTCTTCTTCTTCAAGATCCTTCTCTTCTTCAGGGTCCTCTTCCTCAGGATCATCTTCTTTTTCAGGGTCTTCTTCTTTCAAACTTACTTCTGCAGCGCGTGGAATTTCAACGTCGATATGATCTAAATGAGCGTTAAGAGCTTCTTGTTCGCCAGGGTCATTCTGATGCTGATCCATGTACTAATGATACATTAGGTATCCATGGTCCTTCTAGAATTGATTTAGTTCCTACGAATCCACATACCATGCTTGCTTATCAAGTAGGGGTACTGTCGTGGCAAACCCACTCAGGAACCTAGCTACATCAATCGTCTTCCATTCCATCTTATGACACAGTGATTCCTCAGACGCTCTGATCTCCTTACACTCAACCTTGGAGGATGATACGAGGGTAGGTGCTGCTATACAATGAGATGGCTCGTTTTACATCATGACTTCCTTTCTCGGACGTCGACGTGACTTGCTGAAAGAATTGCCAGTCTCCACCTCAGCTCGGTGAAGCTCAGCCAATATGTCACTCTGAGAGAGTGTCAACTCCAGACTCAAACTTAGTCTCTTAGGCATAGACATCTCCATTTGATCATAACTCCACTTACGCGAGACACGTGAAAAATTACTAACTTACTGACCCATCTTTAGCAGTAAACCAGAAAAACACAGAGTCATTAATAGAACAAAACCAAATACGATTAAAGTAATCTACCTTTGGTGCACGAGTGGATATTGGAATAGGCAATCAGTACAAAATTTCAATAAACCAAGGCTTTGATACTAAGAACTGTAACATCCCCTTTTATCCAGGTGAAAAATAAATCTGAGTCTTCTTCAAACAAGTTTTTAAATAGTGGGTTCTAGGGCTTTAATCAGGTGTCAAAAAGGTGGACCACTTTTAAATCAAGTTTTAACCAAGTCAAACTTAGTCTCCAAGTAATCTTACTACACCTAACTAAGTTTAACCAAACCCTTCTTTCTTTTTTTTTACAAAAAAAAAAAAAAAAACATGAGAACAGGAAAGAAAAACTTAATCAGTCCTCTGCCAGTCTAGGTGATGATGTGGCATGGGTTGACTTTGACTTCTTAACTTTGAGTTTGATCACCAATAAAAACAAGCACAATTAATTAATTAAAAGCAAACAAACAAATTAGTCTTAGTTAATATAAAACTAATTCAAAAATCATGATGTGGCACACATCGGTCTAAATGTTGACTTTGATCAGAGTTGACTTTAATCAAAGTTGACTTTGACCAAATGTCAATTGCTCATAAAAGAAAACATATATTACATGGCAGTCTACTAGCCTATGAAGGGACGTCATGTGAGCATTCCAAAGGCCTCTTCAGATGTAGTGGTTGACATTGTTGACCATGCAGGCTGGACAACCAAGCCTTCAGCGAATTTGGTGAGAACCTTCCTTTCTTGGTTGCCTTTAGTGTGGGGGAGCTTCTCTGCAGCCAACTTGTCTCTCCATTTTGGGAAAGAATCTTTAGCTTTGATTGACAAAGTTGCTCGATATTAAATGTTGCTGAAAGGTGGTAGGTGAGAGCATTTAATCCAAGGTGAAAAACAACTGTCTTGGTTAGCTAGCTTTTGGACCAGTAAGATGTGTACTGGCTGGTGGGCTTCCTTGATTTTCATACCACTTATTGGGCTTTTACAATTGGACAAATTTAGGGCTTGAGAATTTTACCCATAGCATTAATTATTATAGATGTCAAGCAAGAGTTGGTTTCTAGAGGTTTTAATACATACGGTGATTCAAACTCGCAACGAGGTATGTTCATCTATATTAATTTATATGTTTAAGTTTATAATGTTTTATTCATATATTATGGTTTAGACAATATTCATAAACATAATTCACATTGCACTAAAAACAAAAATAGCTAACACATACAAAATATGGTACTAAGATTGGTTTTGGAGATAGAAAACTACCTAAAAACGATTGAATCATAAAAGTTTATTAATTCGTGATTAATTCTCGCCACTATATATAATTACCATTATTTTTCTATATTATAGTTCCGAAAATTTATCAGTTGACAAAAAATAAAATAAGTAGAGTCATATTCAAACTTTAATCAATCTACAATTAATTACATGTAAGTAGCTGTAACAGAATCCATACACACTTTTTTTTTGAACTATTTTATTTAGGGGTTTGGTTGGTGGAGATCCTTATAATTTTATGAATTAAAAAGAACAGAGCCGTGACTGATTAAAACTTAAATAAATTTAAATAATTGCTGCATAAATTATTAATAAACAAATTGGAAACGTAGGTAAAAGATTATGTAACTTTACCTCAGGTGGAACTCCCTTTCTTGATAATGAATTTTTTGTTGAAATGTAATTTATTTCTTTTTATTCTTGTACATATGTAATTGAATGCTAGCTATATTTATTTAATGTGTAAAAATCTTAAATATAAGTACTAAAATATTGAATCTGTATATATATATATATATATATATATTTTTTTGTTGATTATATTTATATTATATGATATCCACTAGGAGTCCGCATACTCATTTTGGTTATAAAGTACCAATTGTAATTAGGAAGATATTAAGAATTTTAAATTTTAAAATATCAAATATTTATTAAATAATATGATATTTATCATATCAGTCATGTCATAAAATATATATAAAGTTTTACACTTATTAATATTTTAGTTTTTTTTACTCTAAAAGTGAATTTTAAAAGATTTAATATTAATAAAATTCTTACATGTTACGTTTCAGTCCTATTGATGATATATATATATATATATATATTATTGATTTTTTTTATATTTTTTAATTGATTGAGATGAAAAATATTAATAACATAGCAAATATCATATCCTGGTACATTTGAAATTTCAAAATTTGGGATTCCAAATATTTTCTTTACCTTGTAACTAGCAGGATTTAGTATTTAACATTAAATGGGCCCATTTTTATTTTGAATATTGAAAATTATTTATATATCATCATATATATTATTTAATGTTTTATTTATTTTTTGGTGAATATTATTTAATGTTTTATTAATAAAAGATTACAATGTCTAATTTTCAAGATAGAAACCTTTTACTTAAAAAAGAAAGTTTTTTTGCACTAATGCATGTTAAATTATATATAAAGTTATAAATTACCTTATAAATTACAAAATTGATATTAATATCCTTTAAATATTAAAAATAATTACAACTATTCCTGATTCATAAACAAAATGTATTTCTATCTTAAACACAATATTTGTTTAAAAAATTATCTAATTATTTTTAATAATTATTAAACTAATTTATTTTTTCATATATCACCACTTATGTTAGTCTTTTTATATATATATATATATATATATATATAATATATCTGAATAACTATAAGTATATTTTATTTATAAATCGGGATTAATTTTTTAAAAAATTCAGAAATATATTTTTTAGTTTTATATTTTTAGTGGATAATTTATAACTTTTTTAGATAATGGAGGGTATGTGTCAAAAATTTAATTTTTTTAAGGCATATTTCCGGAAAATCCTTCGACTGATTAGAAAGAAGATCTCAAGCACGAAGCGTTGCCATTTGTATATTTATCTAAATTACTATATTATTCTTATATTATATTAGTGTAAGAGATTAAAATCAAAGCTAGCTAGCCGAGTCCCCAAATGTTTGCATTAATGATCACCTCATCCATCTATAATTAAAAAAAATTAAGTCACTTGTCAATAAAACTCTACAAATATCTTAATGGGTCCCACTGTGTCATCAAATTAATTGAATAATTAAATTAAATTAATCAGTTTGGGTGTATGGCCATGCCGTGCTGCCTGCGAAAAATGCTTCTAGAAACAGCACACGTGCTCCTCCTACGCGGTAAACGTGCTTGTCCAGCGCGGTCGTGTTCAACGACTTTTATCTATTTATTTATATTTCAAATAAATTTCTTTCTTCAACAACTTAAAAAAGTTCATGTTTGAATGATATTTTTTCTGTTATAGCGCGCTACATGCTGTAGCATAAAACAGCAAAAGTGGGGAACTAGCAAAAATAAATAAATAATACAAAGTGACCATGTAAATAATTTTGTTGTTAATTATAAACGCTTTTCATGTGCACAACCATGAAATTTTTTATCTCATAGCAAATAAACTTTGGATTCT
The DNA here is from genome assembly GCA_007844105.2 of Rhamnella rubrinervis. Classification (NCBI taxonomy): domain Eukaryota; kingdom Viridiplantae; phylum Streptophyta; class Magnoliopsida; order Rosales; family Rhamnaceae; genus Rhamnella; species Rhamnella rubrinervis. The sequence continues at coordinate 14,390,925 of CM017580.2, read as the reverse complement.
TGGGAAACTTAAATTGTTTATCCTTAACTTTTATTGATTTTCTTATGGTTGCTACAAAGTTTGCATGAAATAAAATTACTATCATAAAAAAAAAAAAATGTGTGCCAATTGTTGTGTTTTATTTCTTTCAGTTATTGTGAAAAATTTAATTTTAAAAATATGCAAATCATTCTTTGTTTTTACATTTCAATGTCATATGGTAAAACTCTAGATTCTATATTTATTTTTACTTTTTTAGAAAATTGTGGTTCATGTGACGTGAGAATTTACTCTTATTTTAAGCATTACAATAACACTATTAAGTGATTTATTTATTTATTGACATCATTATATCGTATTGATTCTTCATTATTTCTTTCCCAATTCTTCACTATTTATTTTCTTATAATACTTTTCTCATTTTCTTCATATATTAATATAATTAGTTATATTTAGCTTCTCTAGGGCACATATAGCATGTAAGTTTAACCCTTGCCATGCACAAAAATTCCTCAAATTCTCCATCATTGTCACATCAACATACATCTGCATTTTAGCGTGACAATCAAGTCGTATGTGAATATTTTATGTCTTACTTGCATGGAAAGAAAACACATAGAACTTAAAATTTCAACATATAGCTTGATTAAAAAGACATTTATCCTTACATTCTCTACCTAAACTATTTTTTAAAAAATCAATAAAGTAACTTTTAACATAAATTTAATACAAACTTGAGTAATTTGTTACCAAGTCTCTTATGAGAGCATTCAATTTTTATATCTCTTTCTTGATTACAGTTTATGACTTTCTTTCTATAAATTTCGCTAGGATGTTTTTACCAAAAAAAAATTTCCCTAGACATGCAATACTAATGTACATGGGACGGATTAGATAAATATGGCAGAGTATATAAAATATTAGGTTGTTGGTAATAATATCCTCTTAATTTTATATAAAATCGTAGATTATATCTAAATTTTAAAATTTATATTAATACTTCTAAATTTTAAAAACAGTTATAAATTATCTCATAACTTATAAATAGAGTATATTTTTGTTTTTAAAAAATTATTTTTTATGCAGTTCAAACATATTCTTTTACATGAATAATTTAAATTAATTTATTTTTCACTCGTTATCATTTATCCTAATTTTTAATATAAAATAAAATACATCAAGATAGCTAAAAATATACACATATATTATATTTATCAAGAGGTATTGCTACTAATTTTAAATTTTGAATTACAATTCACTATTTTATATAAAATTCATAGAATTTTGATACCAATAACTCTAAAATAATTGGCAAAATTCCATTATTTAATTTGAATCACATGGAAAATAATTTATTAAAGAAAAACGTAAAACACGGTTGCTAATATTATGAACTTGTTCTACTTACAGAGTCTTCAAAATTAAGCCGCATATATATATATATATATATATATATATATCGGTAAAAACGTTCCAGGACAAGAAGAAGATTGTAAAACATCAATTTTTGTAATTCAATAATATTCCAAATATCTCATTGTTTTTTCTTTGTCTGACAAATACTTCATTGGATTATTTTCTGTTTTTTTTTTTACTTTTTAGGTCTTGGACAAATTTTTCATTGTTGATGGACCCAATTTATAAGATAGATTCCAAACTTAGAGGCGGCTTGTCTAAATCTTCAAAGTTTTGACTCACCACCAAAACACCCTCTAACATGATTTGAATGTTTCAAAACCCAAACCACAAGCTACGTAGATAACGCAGAAATAAAAACCACATAAAAAAAATCTAGAAGCTGTTTGTATTATATTCAAGTATTGCACATTTTTTACAAAAGAAAAAAAGAAAAAATAGAAAATAGTATTGAAGAAAAAAAAAATCCGAAAATATGAGGAAAAATTTTAGAGAATAGAAAAAAATTACTTTATTAAAAAAAAAAGCTAACGGAACAAAAAAAAAAAAAAAAAACAAAGCGCTGCTTACAAAGTTTGTATTAAACACAAACCAGGAAAAAAATAATAATAATAAAAACAGCATACAAAAGAATAAACTATCTGTAGCATATATGCGGCTGCTATATATACTAATAAGACCGGCTATCTAATCTAAAGTAATTTTATTTCAAAGGAGAAACCTTAAAGAAAATAAAATCCTAATTAATTAAATTACTTAATTTAAAAACTAAAAAATTAAAAGATAAATCCTAAAAACTAAAAACCAGAAAAAAATAAACTCAATCTCTGCTTTTGATAATCTTTGTCAATACTAACACTTGGTCTAAAATCTCCACGGCAGTTGGAACAGAGAGCTACGTATTTTCGTCAGCATAATTCCTTAATTTCCACCAGCAAACTCTCTGACGACAATGATCAGCAGAATCTCTAAAATTCCCGTCCAAAACCGGCTCTTCAGCCCTGACAAACTCCATATCTTCTCCATAATCTCTCTTGCTGCCATAGTTGTTATCATCTTAGCAAACAGTACCATCAACTTTGATTATTCTCAAAGCTTTGATATTTTCACAGAGAAAGATGGTTCTGATCATGGGGCGGTAGAGAGTCTCAAAACCGAAGTACAAATCAAGAGCAGTGCTATAACTCGCATGCCACTGCGTTCGGTAAAAGAAAAGATTGAAAAAGTTCATGGAGGAAACATATTGAATCCATGGATACCTCCCTTAAATGTCACAGAAGAAGATAGAATTGCTTGGTTTCGAGAAAAGCTTCCGGGGTTTGACATATTCAAGTCAGATGACTTGGCACGGCGATTTCACAGCCGGGTTTTGGAGTTCTTCAATCCCTCTTGTGAAGCTCAGTTCTTCATGACATGGATTTCTCCGGTGGAGTCATTCAGGAGCAGAGAGTTCTTGGCAATGGAGAGCCTTTTCAACGTACATCCTCGTGGATGCTTGATGATTCTTTCGAGAAGTATGGACTCCATTGCTGGATACAGAATCCTAAACCCACTGCTTGACTCGGGTTTCAAAGTTCAGGCAGTGACACCGGACTTGTCGTTTCTGTTCAACGACACACCGTCTGAGACTTGGTACTCTGAGCTGAAGATGGGGAACAAAGACCCTGGTGAGATTCCATTGGCGCAGAACCTGTCAAATTTGATGAGACTGGCGGTACTGTACAAGTATGGAGGTGTTTACTTGGACACAGATTTCATAGTTCTAAGGCCTTTCAATGAGTTGAGAAATTCAATTGGAGCACAGAGCGTTGATGGGGTTTCTAAGAACTGGACCAGATTAAACAACGCCGTTATGATCTTCGACATGAAACATCCACTTCTGTTCAAGTTCATTCAGGAATTTGCTTTGACTTTTAATGGAAGCAAATGGGGGCATAATGGACCATACTTGGTTTCTAGGGTTGTCGAGAGAGTAAGAACAAGACCTGGTTTTAACTTTACCGTGTTGCCAACAACGGCGTTTTATCCAGTGGATTGGATCAAGATTGGTGGACTATTTAAGAAGCCTAAGGACCAGGTTGAGTCAAAATGGGTAAATGAAAAACTGGTTCAGCTTTCAGAGAGTTATGGGGTTCATCTATGGAACAAGCAAAGTAGCAGATTGGCAATTGAAGAAGGAAGTGTCATGGGAAGGTTAATCTCAGATCATTATGTTACTTGCAGAAATGTATATAGCTCTTGAAGAAATTCTTCTGAACAGATTATTTCACATGTGTATTTTTTTTCCCTGTTATTTATTCCATTTGTTATTTCACTTTGGATATGTGTTTCAATTGTAAATATATATGATCATAATAGTACTGTAAATCTCAAGCAGAGTTGAGCAAGTTTGGACACATCAACTTTTTGCCAAATATGAAAGTAAAAAGTTTTATTTGTTTTTTGCTCAAAAAGTAGGACCTAATTACATTTCCTCTGTTTTCTTCCACAAATTACAATCCGAAGCCGTCTGATCAACCTAAACCTGAATCTAAATCCTCTAAACCTCCTAAAACCGAATCCGGGCAATTGCCGGAATGACCTTTTCCTAGTCAGCTTCTGGCGGCCAACTCTTCCCTTTTTGTGTTCAAGAAAGGCAAAGCCTCCCCAATCCAAGAAGGTACTACCATCTGAATAATAAGCAGGCTTAGTTTGACCATGACCATCATCAATGGTGGGTCTACCCAACTGTTTGATGGATACCCATGGATCGTCAAAATGAATTCCTTGGTCGTCAGAATCATCATCACCACCACCCCACAAAGGTATAGTTTTGATCAAAGGGGACCCACTATAACTCTCAAAATATGTAGACAAACTAGTATGTTCCATGTCAAACAACCTCCTTAAAGAAGTACTTCCTCTTCTCATCAAATTGAATAAACTGCTACTGCTAGTTTTGTGAGACGCAGAGAAAGATGAAGAAGAAGCAGATGAGGAAGACATAGAAGAAGATGACCTGTACAAAGATTTCTGGAACTCTATTATCTTCCTGACTCTCTGTTTTTGAGCTTCAGTGTCAATGAAGCAGGTTTCTCCTTCTTCATTTTCTTCTGTAATCTCTGATATCATCTGACAGTCTATAGAAATGGATGTGATTCGTTTTTAACGGAGAAAGTACAAGAAGCATAAAAAAGGACAACAATGGTGGGACTAAAGAGGACAACAGCCCTTTTATAAAAAATCTTGAAAGCCGGCGATGGAAAACATATATATATATATATATATATATACATATATTGTGTGTTGGTATAAATTTGTTTTTCTGTCAAGATGGTTTTGCTTCCAAATAGACAAATATTGGAACACCCTAAATTTGTCATTGATAGGTAATATGCATATCTAAAATGGGAATTTTGCTTCTTTAAGCGGAACTTTACACCATGTGTCAAGCTTAAGAGCTTGCTTTACGATTTTGTCAAATTCTGGATAAGTATGGGATAAATCATGAAGTTTCACTCGTTGCATGTAGGTAATGTGTAATCATTATATATTCTCAAAAAAATAAACCAATAATAAAAATCCAAGCTAATTATACATGTAAATTTTCTTCTGACCTAGCCAATTATAATTCATATTTGAGGCTTATGTTATGAATCAATCCTATCTATTTTATTTTTTATTTTTTTCACTTTTATTTCTGTGGCTGTTGGGTAAATCTGAAACAAATTTTGTTCATTGATTCTACTAGAAGGCCAAATTTAATTTGTTATGTGAATGACACCACTCAATCCACCCAATTTATCATTAAAAAAAATTTGTACTTTTTTTTTAATCTCCTTATTGTATTTACATATAACAATCTAATCATATGATAAATATATTAACCCAAATTATAAATCAATCAACATGAGTACATTTATTTAACAAACCCAAATTATCCATTTGTTTCATATGCTTCAAAATGTATCCCCCTGAACTTACCAGCTTACTTGCTACCAGGTTCTGCAAAAACATATTATTGCAGACAATTAATTTTTTTTTTTTCAATTTTTAGTGTAAATCCAACTTTAATCACAGAAAGTCACAAACCCAATGACTAAATATTAGTAGAAAGATAAACTGCGTCATAAATAGAGCATTGTATATGAAATTCGTACAAGCAAGAGCTACAAAGAGGAACAAATTAAAGCAAATTCAAGGTTCACAAATTTGCAGTAGAAATTACACATTCTTTATTATTTTGTGGGTTTAATTAGTTGGAGAAGAAAGACTCATCGATTTCAATCTTCACAATCTCATCGTCTTCATACTTATCTTTCCTCGGCGGAGATGGAGGAACTGGTAGTCTCGGTGGTCCTCTTCCTTTCTTCTTGTTCCGAGGCCTCGCCTAAATATTTTATACGTTATATTTAGACTATTTTCATAAACAATTTCAAAAAATAACAAAAAAATTATATAACACATTATTAAAGATAAATAATAATAATAATAATAATAAGAGAAATTCAATAAAATAAAAATAAATAAAATAAAATTACTTACATTGCCAAATGAGTGATTGAAACGCTTTCCCCTTTCGGTTTTCTTATCGCCTCTGCCACAGTACACTGCGTAAGAAGAAGAATCGAAAAATTAGGGCATACACACATATCATATACACACATATGAATTGTAATTTACAGAATTTCAAGTACCCAAGGGGACTGATGGAGTGGTAGTTGAGGAGATTGAGAGCGAAGCAGTGGAAGAGGAAAACGGTGTGGCTAGGGTTTCGGATTGAGAAAACGAAATGCGAGAACGTAGAGCCAGCGATTGAGAAGGGATTGGGAGAGCTCCGAGTAACAGCGACGCCATGGCTGGAGCTTTACAGAGAAATGGATAAGGTTTTTAGAGGGAAATTTTAGCCTCCTTCCTCTCTTACTCGCTTATATTTCCACCTATTTTTTCAGGATTTTTTTTTTTTCTTAAGGTAAAAATAACCTCTGTATGCATATGTTCATAAATATAAAAAATATTAACCCCTTCAGCAAAAATATATACGCAGATATATACAATTTTTCACTAAAAAATGCAAAAGCGAATAAATGTCCTTAAATTTTTCAAACGTTTTCCAATAAATAATAATTTTCTGAATAAGAATAAATTCACGAAGTTATTATTTTTCTCTGTTAACTTCATATACCTTTCTAACTTACTAATGTGCATTTTTTTAGTTATAATCCTCTAGTTTTCTTGAAATCAGGTTACTTTTGGATTTTGGATTGTGACATTTGTAATGTAAATATGAGATTTGATGAAATAGATAAAAGGGCTACCGCTTATAATATATAACACGAATATATGTTTTTCTTTTTTATAACAAAAAGATAAAAATAAATTTGTATAATATTTTATTTAAATTAAGGGTTAGTTTGAATGTGCTTTTATAAAAGTATTTTTCTTCAATAACACTTTTTTTCCTGCAGTACTTTAATAATAAAGTATTTTGTATTTTGTGGTAAATTAAATAAAAAAATATTTGTTAATATGAATGAAGTTATTTAAAGGGTATATTCAATGAAGATTTTAGATTATTTTTATAGATTTTTTTTTAATTGCAAACTTTTGTAAACTTTTATTAATTTTGCAGACTTTATAAAAGTATGAATAATTTTGATTTTTATAAATTTTTTTTAATAATTTTAGTAGACTTTTTTTCTCAACTTCTTATGCAACATTTTGTAACATTAAAGTTTTTTTTTTTAATCTTTAATGATAAAATCTAAATCCTCTAATGAAGCACAATTTTTAATTATTTTTTTGGTACCTCTATTTCTATGGGAATGAGATTAATTATATTTTTACCTCAAATTTTTATTCTTTTTTATTGATGATTTTAAATATTAATGGCATAAAGAACTTCAAAAGCCTATTTAGAAAATAAAAAAGAACAATAAAAAATTGCACGCAAGAAAACACCACATTAAAAAAAGAAAAAGCGCGATACAAAAAGTGCATTATGGGCTCGATGGAGGAAATAAAGTCATATAGTTTAAATAAATTCGAAAGAGTTCAATTTTGACGACAAAATAATTTAAAATATTTGTGTAATACACACTATAATTAAAACATTGGCAAAGGCCTTAGTGGCATTACCTGTAATATCTATTTACTTTTGTGCATAATTGACTTTTGGTGAAAATCAATTTTGATCAAAGTCAACTCTGGTCAAAGTCAACGCATGGACATTAACTGTCGGGTTAAGGTCTGGTGTTGGTTGATTGGGATTGTGTGGTATGAGATTTTCTATGTATTGTGTGTGTTTGTTTCTTTTTATAGTAAAGTCAAGGTTTTGGTTGTCAAAGTCAATAGTCAATAGTCCACTGCCACATCATCACTTTGACTAGCAGTGTGATGAGTATGACTCTTTTCTTGACTCTTGACTGTGTATGTGGCAAGTTTGAAATTAATGTGGTCTTACTTTGTGAAAAGGGGGACAACATGTAAGACCAAGTTTGAATTTTGGTCAAGCTTGAGTCAAAATAGCCCAGTTTAGCCCACCCTTTTTAAAACCCTAAAGCCCTCTTTAAAAGCAACCTTTTAAGAATAAGAAAAGTCCTAGCTACACCTTTACTACCGCCCATTACTAGAGAAAGAGAGAGAGGAAAGGGTTAGAGAGAAGGAGGAAGAAGAAGGGGAGATCAAGCTAGTTCCAAGCTTTTTCAAGAAGATTTCAACAAAATTTCATGGAATAGGAATGGGGAAGAGGGCTGGTGGGAGATTTTTGTCTTCATTCTCAAGAGATTTAATGGGATTTTAGCTAATTTAAGGTAGGACCAAAACTCTACTTATGTTTGCTAGTATTTTGGTGGTGTGTTAGTGTTGTTTGTGACCTAGATCTATGCTCTTTGTATTTTTTTCATGGATCCACTTGGGACCACTTAAAAAATTATTGAGATGGGCTATTTAAAATGGGTTTTGAAAGGCTAATCACAACCCTAATCTTGTATTGTGGTAGGGTCCCCTTTTCATCTAGTATTTTGATTTGAAAATGTGAGTGTGTGTGTATGCTATGAATAAAAAATCTCTGAAATATTTGTGGACTTTGATTTATTACTGGTATTTGGGTATTTGTCCAAAAATTCTGAAATTTTTATTGCATATACTTAAGTGTCTCTGAACATGCTCATTTTTGAATTTTTGCAATCGGAGTTCAAATGAGGGAGAAAGAATTATTTCAAAATTACTGGACGTATAGATGTTTTGGGAGAACCTTTAACTATAACCCATGGGTTTGGTGATATTTTAGGGCCTTCAATTTTTATTAATTTTTTATTCATATTTTTCTCTTTTAATTCATTAAGTTGTGGCTATTTTGGTTTTGAAATTTCTCTATTTGGAGTTAAATTGAGGGTTCTATAATTTTTACAATTTTAATTATTTTGCTAAAAAATTCTAAAACTGTAACTGTTTGTGACCAGCTTTTGTGTATGGTTTTAAGTTAGGATAAATGTTGTTTCTTACTGGAAATTTTGGATTAAAGTGAGTTGTACTTGATCAGCTATTTGTATTGTTTTATTTAACTAAGTAAATGCAATAATGTGACTAGTTTAGGACTTGGATTTAAATCAAACTCCATGACTACTTTGTCTAAAACCAACTTTGATATTTATTTAGTTTTTTAAACTAATAAAGTATGAAACTTTATACTTCTTATGTTGGTTAATTTAATGAGGTTACAATTTTATTTATAAAGTATGGTTGCTGGAATTTGATTTAAGTATGACTATATTTGCTTTCTTTTGTAATTAAAATGTTATTTCGAAATAGTTTCTTTGGAAATAAATAGGTCTATTCACATGGATATATTTGTATGATATATATATATATATATAGATGTGTATATGTATAGATTTGCGTATAGTAAATAATAATTTGAGTTATTAGAATGAATTTATACCTATGGTTATGCATGATAAAATTATATATATATATATATATATATATATATATATATATAAAAGTATTTAAATGCATGTGTTGTGTTGCATATGGGAGTTAATTGTGTTTGAAGCTATGTATATTGATAACATGAGAATGGTGTTTGCTAGCTATGACATAGACATATGCATGCATTACATCCTATCATGAAAATTTTGTTATAAGCAAGAGAAATTATTTTCTTATCAACTCATGTTTTAAAAGTTATGCATTGTATAGACATGGTCATGCATTCGTAGGTAGTTAAAATTTAAAATGGATGGAGCTTATGTGATTGTGAATGTGAATCGTCTAGTAGAGGTCCCACTAACTAGTGAATGGAGAGATTAGATTCTCGCATGCACGCACATGTGAGCGTATTGGTGTGTGTGTGGGATGTAATCCTGGCACTTGCATGACGTGGATGCAAGTGGGTTTCATACTTATGCCGTTTCCTCTAAACAATTAAATGTGTAAGGATTTCCTTGAAAGTATGCATGTGTGCTGTTTTAGGAAATTAGAGTTGCCAACGGGTAACTAGCTCCAGCGTAATTAAAACTTATGCAAAGTGAAAAGTCCTATGTACAAGAGTTTTAAAAGTTATTGCATAGATGATTGCTTTTAAAAGAGAAATGAACAAGAGATTTTCATGTTTGTAGACTTTCTAATAGCATATTACACTGCATCATCACATGCATGTTGGGAACCTACTGAGTGTTTTTCACTCACTCCTGTTTGTTTCTTGTATTTAGGTAATCCTGAACCTTAGCTAAGCAGTTTGGCAATAATGTGGCGGATAGGCGGAGGGTAACAGGAGTACAAATTAGTTCCGCAGTTTTATTTCCTTTTTAATAATACTAAAACTCTTATAGAATACAGTTAATTTTCTTTACGTTGTGGGTCTTGTGTAAAGAACCGTATTTTTCGGAGTTTAGAAATATTATAATTTTGCTATTAATACCAATAGTTTAATTTTATCCTAAAGAGTAAAAAAAAAATTTTATTCAGTTTTCCGATTATGTTTCAAAAGGAAATTTTCTTTATATTATTATTTTCTACTGTCTTTTCGAAGTAACATCTTTTTATTCGAGTCTTCAATTTCGGGTATAGGGGTGTTACATTACCTTTCAGGCAAACCAGAATATGCCCTACGATTGAGATTATCATCTTGTTGAAGCTCATGCTTTGGTGGAGGACATCTTGGCGATCTTGGATGCTTTGCGTGCCTTCTACTTGGTGAAGCAGAATAGTTACTTCGATGCTCTAGGGGTGAAGATGGAGATCTAATTGGATTAAAAACAACTAACGGAAATTGAAATGAAAATTATACAGAAAATACTAAACCAGTTCTAACCTTTCATTGCCTAGTACGAACAATATGATACAAATCTCGGTCTTGGAAGAAAATCACACAAGGAAAATTCTCCTCAGTTTACAATGTATATGCCTTTGTAAAATTTCATGGAATCACATGTTATATTATCTCTGCTTCTCAATGTATACTGCACACTTTGTTTCTCTTATGTTTGCAGCCACCATTACCTTTAACATACATATATATATATATATATGCTAAAAAGCAGTTTATTTTGGATTTTGGTAACTACCCATCATGGTCGTGCACGTACGGTTACTAACATCTCCCACTCGCACATGCTGGAAAAATGACTATACATATTTGAGCTACAAATACGTTTTAAATTCCACACAATATTCACAACATTTATACTTGTAAATACAGTGCACGATCCTTGAACAAATATATTTTGGAGCTTATATAAGTAGGTTGACTCCCACTTAATATTCAATGTGTTCTAGATTTCTTCTATTACATCAATTTAGACGTACCTAATCTCTCATTGAAAGGCTACACATTACTACACTGACAATTATGTATTCACAATTGTATATATACATTTCCACATGATAATATAATTGGTCAACCAGTGAATACATATTAAATGATGTAAAATAGATAGAAATCTTCCTATCCTCCTTATGTTTATCCATTCTAGGTTAACCGCTTTCTTAGACATGTTCACATAGGCTACTTAATTTAAGTCATAGATTACATGCTAAAGTGGCAAACATTAACCCATCATTTCAAAAACATAGTCAATAGTTACTAAAGACACTTGACGAAATTCTATTTAAATCTCAAAGGACTCACACAGTGAGGAAGCATGGCTTCATTCACTCACTTTCCTATATGATCGATTAGCACACATGATATGAATCATATGTTATTGTGATCTTTCTTTCTTTTCTACTAAGAAAGAGCGTATGTTACTATTTTATCAATATTTATATCACCATACATATTTTAGTTCAATTGCTCTTCGTTGCGACTAGCCTGAAACTTTTTAAGTGCTTGCCTACCCTTTTTAGCGCTAAACTTCTAGTTTCATATCTAGCTTTTAATCAGGTTAACATAATATTAAGTACATTATAATCAGTCTTTAATTAAATCATTTATAAAGACCTTATCTTGACCTAGTCAAGATGACAAAATTACAAAATTATTACTCTAATTCAACTTTCATTGTTTCTTATTTTGTTTTATCTCAGCTCGCTACCACAGCGCTTGAGGCAACCGCTTATGTGAGAAAACCGGTCTCAACCTGATAACATACTCTAAAAAATACAAATACCATGCTAGTTTTCCTTAAGTACCCAAACTTAAAATAAATTATATCATATCTATAAATAGTGGTTAATAAGTAAAATACTTCATATTTACAATCTACGCAAACCTAAAGACCTAAAATGTAATGTATACACATTTCTAGTTACAGGTTTAGTTAGTGGTCTGCTACCATCTGCTGTGTAGAACACCTTCGTCCAGAAATCCATGCAAAAAGGCATTATAAACATCTAATTATTTATTGTTCCATTTAAATGTCACAACTAATGAAAAAACCAACCGAATGGTAGAAGGTTTGATAACTAATGAAAATGTCTCATGATAATCTATGCTAGAGCACTGATCAAAGCCCTTAGCCACTAACATGCTTTATAATAGTCAATTTATCCATCTGGTGTTCTTTTGATTTTAAACACCTATTTTCTATTGACAATATTTTTGTGTTATGAGCTATTTTTTATTGTACACTACTCAAAGAACACCAAAGAAATAATGGCTAATGGGGTTACGTTAGTTCATATTACTTATGACGTTAATTTTCCCTTCTAGTGTTAATTCTTACGATGGAAAACTAATGGTAAAGGGGTCTAGCGTGAATTTTCAAACCTATATATGTTGACTACAAGTTGACAAAACCTCAAAGGATAATATGATAATATCTCTTGTTATAATAATAAAGTTTAACTAAATTATCTAAATTAGCCATTATTATTATCTAAATCATCTCTCAATTTTTAATTGAACTAATGATGCCAACTCCAATTAATCATTATTTTAATATGCAACTAATTTGATTTGATTTTATTTTATTTTAAAAAAAAGACAAAAGCTTATGATTTGAACTCCCTACAATTTTTTAGATCTAATGAAAATTATAATAGTTTTAATTACATTTGTCACTCTATTTTGGGGTACGTATCAATAGAGTCCTTACTCATTCAATTTAAATAATCTCACCTGTATATTTTCCAATAAAATCAAATAAGTCCTTTCAAAATTTTCTATCATGACAAAATGTGCCATGTTAGTGTCCACATAAACATCCACCAGAAAATTTATATGGATTTTTAGGTAAAATGCCCACCAAAATAACACAAAAGCTAGACAAAGTATGAAATTTGCTATTCATTAACTAATAACAACAACAACTCAATCCTTCCACTTTAATTCATCTAATACTTCATTCTTTCCATATGTGAATGTTAAACTTTAGGTTTCCTTTGAAGTTCACAATCTTCTTCTTTCTACGTCATTAATTGTTCTTAATTTTTTATTAATTTCATTCGTTTTTAATTCAAATCTCTTAACTCAAGCTCTCATTAAACTATCATCAGCTGTAAAAAGGTAATAATAAATTTTTAATTTACAGTAGCATATATATATATAGGGAAATGCTATAAACCCCAACAGGTAGGGATGGTATGAAGCCCACTTATGGCGTTTTTTAGCTTAATTTTTAATTTTTTTTTTAGTTTTTGTTTGCATCTAATGCATTTTTAAATATACGAAAATTATTTTAATATTAAAAATTTTATTCATATGAAATTTTAAAAAGCTAAAATGGCATTTTACATATTAATTTAGCTTTTAATTCTTAAGTTGACAAAAACTATATTAATTTTCATGTTTTATTTGTTATTTTTATTTCTATAATAAATTTAAAACTATATTAAATATCAAATAAAAATAAATTAAGCTGAAAAACCCCACAGGTGGGCTCCATAACATCCCCACTTGTTGGGGTTTATAACATTTCTCTCTCTCTATATATATATATATATATATATGTATGTATATATATATATATGTATATATATATTTTAATGTTTTGGGTTAATATGCTTGAAGTAAGGTAATAAGTAAGTGTATTTGCTTTTGATTTTGTGGTTTTAATATATTGGGTTTCAAATGCATGAGTTTTTGGAAAACAATGACTTCTAGAAGAAATTGTGCTATTGGAGATGCAACCTTGGCATATTGGCCTTGGGCCTCGGTCAGCTTCCTAAAAATGGTCTTCCTCGACAGGCATGCTTAGGCCTTTAGCAGGCATGCCTATGAAGGTCATTTTATGCCTTCATCAGCAGGTTTGCCTAGGGCCTCGACCACTTGCTGAGGAAGGCTTTTTTTTTTCCTAAAAATATTAAATAAAAAAAATAATAGTTGAAAAAAGAATAAACTATATAATTAATATTTTTTGTATTTATAGGTTTTTTATGCAAGCGCTATATAGTTGTGATTCGATTGATGAAAGGTTTGAGAGAGATGCCAAAGGGAATTAGGTTTATGTGAATGGGAGGACAGAAGCAAGGCTCATACACACTAACTTCACATATAATGAGCTATTAGAAATTGCATATGAAGTGGCGAATATAAATCCCAACCATTTTTGCATCAAAATAAAGTTTAAAGTTTGATCATGTTATAAATTCAATTCCATTGAGATTGAAAATGATGGAGATGTGAAGTATTTTTTTAAAGAGCATTTTCATGTGGATACAATACATATATTTCCATTATTTATTATGGTTGAGCCGTTACAAAAGTTGCCAGCAATTAGAGAAAGAGATTCCAATCATGTGATTTCATTTGCCTTTCGGAGTGGAAGCAATAAACTTTCATTGTTGAGACCTATAGTGGATGTTAATAGCAGTGGAATAAAAAATGAAGAATATTCAATCCCACATAGTGAAATTGAGGAAAATACTGCATTGAATTTGCACGATAGGAATGACATTACAATGGTTGATCGTGTGTTGCCCACAATAGATGAATATGCTAGGTTGTATAACCTGTACAATTATGATGTAGACTATGATGATGATATGAATGTAAGAATGTAGGAAGATGATATTGCACTTGACGGCGATATCGAATTGGATTATGATAGGATGAGGGTTGATGACGAAGTTAATTATGCATTTGAAGTTCCAACCGAAGTAAATTGTGATGATCCTTTTGTATCCATGAGGGTTAGGACGGACAGTGTTCCCATTCCACCTATTGGTGATGATAGTCACAGGCATCATCTTATTCGTAATGAAAGTGATTAGTAAATAATAAGAGCAAGTGCATATTAATGTGTTAACCATCTTTCATCGTCAACAATTGAACCGAGCTCAAGTAATAATTATTCACTATCTACAAGCAATACACCCACAGTTGGGCAAATATATGCCAACAAGAAAGAGTTGCAAAGGAAGTTAGCCATGTATATAATGAAGGAAAATTTTCAATTTAAGGTCATAAAGTTTTATTCATGAAGGTTCGAGGTTGGATGTAACCATGAAAGTTGTACATAGTGAGTACGTGCAACTAGGGTCCCTAATGTAGAGTTGTGAGTTATAAGGGAAGTCATTAAGAATCATAGTTGCGGCCAACTCGAGCAATGTATACTAGATCATTGGTAAGCAAACAACAAATATATAAGGAATCATATTAGATCTAAGTACTAAGGTATTGGTAGATAATATAGACCAAAAGACATATAATCCATTATTGCGGAGGAGCTAGGGATCCGTATAACATATGAGAAGGCATAGAGAGTTAGAGAAACTGCACTAAATAGTATCAGAGTTACCTCTGAGGAATCATATCAAACATTGCTTATGTGGTGTTCAATGTTGAAGATAAAGAATCTCGGTAGCATCACTCGTATTAAGATGGATGATGACAATTGTTTTCCATATTTCTTTATGGTTTTAGGCCAAAGTATACTTGCATTTCATAAGGTTAGGCATGTCATAGCTGTGGATGGGACCTATCTAAAAGGAAAATATAAAGGTAATTTTAATTATTATATCATGCTTCAATGAGAATGAGTAAATATACCCTCTAGCTTTTGGTATTATGGATGTAAAGAATGAAACATTATACATTTGGTTATTTGAGAAGTTCAAGAGGCCTACAGTGAAGTCAATGATTTAGTGTTTATTACTGATAGGCATAAAGGTTTGGAGATGGCTATTACAATGGTATATCCTAACGCTTAACATGGAAATTATACGTATCATCTAAACTGCAATGTGAAACTGCATTTCCAAAAAAATAAATGTGTCCATATAGTTTTTTATCAAGCAGCTAAAGCTTATTTGTCTGTTGACTTTGAGGTGCATATGCAACATTTAGAGGCCATTAATAAACGAGCATATCAATATATCTTGGAAGCTATTCCTAACAAATGGGCAAGAGCATTTTTTCCCAGCAATAGATACAACATAATCATAACCAATATAACTAAGTGTATGAATTCAATCTTGAGAGTTGCTAGGTCACTTTTGCTGATACCACTACTTGAGGCGATAAGGATTTTGTTGCAAACTTGGTTTTATGAGCGTCGAAATGAATATGCAACTATCTCGATACCGGTTACTCTATGGCTTGAAAAGTTATTAATAAAGAACCTTAATGAATGTCGGAGATTCATTGTAACCCTTTTAAGCTTATATGAATTTGAAGTTCATACGTTTGAATTCATTACAATAGTGAACTTAGAAGACAAAACATACTCACATTGGCAATTTCAAATGGATCAGTATCCATGTATTCATGCAATTGCTGCGTGTATATTTTAAAATTATATTATAGAAATTCATTTTACTATACGATAAAAGACAACGGTTTATTATTTTATGATCATCATATATGTACATGTTGTCGGTTGTAATATTGAATATTGGATGGTTGTAAAAAATAAAGCCAAAGTTCAATATTTGATTAAAACACATAGCAATTCTCACCCATTCTACTGAGGACTTCGGCAGGCTAGCCGAGTATTTCTCTGAGTTTTTTTTTAGTCAATTGTATTTCAATTAAACTATGCTTGTTTTTGTCAAATTTAATTTTAAATTGTTGTTATACATTTGTGCACTTATAGTTGTTTGTTCTAACTAGTAAACCCAAACACAACCAAGTAACAAAATGAAATGAAAATGAATTAATAAATTTATATTAAATTAAATTACAAAATTGTTTAATTTACATACTAGGTTGAACTAAAAGAAATAAAAAAAAAACATAATATCTACATATTGGAATGAAAAATATCCACAGAAATTTCTCCCTAAACAAAGGCATGTGATTGTGGTTGAAGTCAAATTGCCTTCCAGCAAATAGATATTCTATGAACTTTAATGCATAGACACCGTAATCATCATTGAAAAAATACAATGGAAATAGTTAATAAATAATAAGACATATATTATCCAAAATCAATTATGTAAAAGGGAAAGAAGATATTACTCTCTGTTTTACTATGGAAATGAGGAATCCTCTTCATAGGTTATTGTGAATGGAGTTAAGAGTGGAAGGCCGCCCTCGTAAGCTCTAGATGAAGGTTGTAGTAGCCGTTGACGATGAGTAGATACAGAAATAATACCACCAATGCCCTTGCATTCTTTAATTGAACCCATGATTGGGTCATTTTATTGGACGAGCCATACAATATTACATGTCTATTACGAATATCAACCTTTATTGCCACCCAATGTGTACTAGCATTATTCACTGGGATATATACTTACAACAATTTAGAAATATTCAATTTCCAGCAAAATTAAATTACAAATTTAATATAATGTTAAAAACTATAAAATGATTTATCTCACAATGTTAACGTTTTCCCACGACCGCGGTTCCATCGGCATATCTACAGCATAATAAGTATTGAAGGACGAATCATTCATCTCACTCGCCTAGTCAATGTAATGTTGATGTTACTCTATATCCTCATTGATATATGGATCCCTTTAAACGAATTTAATATAACGCCTGTGCATTCAGGCCTATTATTCATAAAACCAAACACATATATATTTTTTTTGTGTTAGTGTGTACCCAAATATATATATTTTTTAATTGAAAATGTAAACATTATACATACCAAAAAGAAGCAATTGGCTATTATCATATGCGATTGGAATAATCCGAGATTAACCTCTTCCTAATAAAGTATAAGGTAGCATCTACTCCCTATAAAACGCTTAATATTGTCAAGTAAGGCTTTCACAAACCATAAACTAGTTAAAACATAATGTGAATAAAAATACTTACTTCATTCTTCAACCACCCTCCGAAAGACAAAAATAGTTCATAAACTTCCTTATTTATCCTATCAAACTCACTCATAGTCTATTTATTTTTTCTGTCCTTTTGAAATTTGGACAATACAACTTTTTTCTTCTTCTCTACCGGTTTGAAAGGATCACAAACCACAACAATTGGTTGATGTGGTAATTGTGGTTGGCAGCAATGACATATAGCTTACAACTAGCTAAAAAATAAATAAAAATTATTATTAGTGAATAATACAATTAAATAAACCATAAACTGTTAACAGTAAAAAAATATTTAATAAATAGAAATTGCAAAAATATCACATGTGGCTGAAGGTACTGTAATAATTGGCTGACCATTATCTTCAACTCTCATATATTACTGTCCTATTATGCCAATTGAAGTTCAAAGTTAGCCTGTATATTTGTAAAATCATTATGTAACTCATCCATGATGACCTGTAGATGTTGTGAATGTGCACCATCGAGTTGGAATTGCATGCTGGTAGGAGCATTATGCATTGGCTCATGTTTTGACTCTGGCGCAATAGGTGAAGGGCCCTTTAGCAGTACAACTGGTGGCTCAACATTGTTTGTCGTTAGGTCATACCTAGAAGTTGACTATGTAAGGTTTTGCCAACTCCTCATCAATAGGAATATGTAACACCCGAATCCTAAATTATATGCATGTTGTTTTGTTAAATTGTTTTATTAATTATTTTATTATTAAATTAAGTTAATTACTTGATTGGTAGCTAAATATAATTTAATTAGGAAGTTGTGTCTAATTAGGAAACTTTGACCCAATAAGATTAGTTCTCGTAAAACCCTAAATATATATATATATAGTGGTCGTTAGAAGTTAAGAGAAAAGAAAGAAAGGAAAAAAAGGAAAGAAAAGAGAACCACAGCAAGAAAAGAAGAGGGAAAAAAAAACGAAAAAGGAAAAAAGGGAAAAGAAAGAAAAAAAAAAGGGTGTGTGGTTTTCATTAAAAAGTTTGGAGATAATTAGTTGCTTTTGATTAGTTTGCTAGAAAGACAATTAAGGTAAGTTCCACACTTTAATTTATTATGTTAGAATTTTCTTCTTCTCTAGTTCACTAAAATACCATAGATTATATGTATAAAATTTTATATGTTATAATAGTTTGTGTGCTGAATTATATACACACACACACACATATATATATATATGGATTGTTTTTATTGTGTGCATGGAGAAGTTGTGCCTAATTATATTTATGCATGGGTAATTCAACCGGCTGAATTGTGTTATGTAGAAATTGTTTTTTTTTTTTATGAATATTTAAATTTGATTGTATATATATGACATAAAAATTGAGTTGGTTGACTAAGTGTACAATCGAATATAACGTGTGTATATATATATATATATATAATATTAGTTAAGTAATATATATAAATATTGTATATCAAATCAGCTTTTAGAATGTTAGATGGTCTACATCAATTTATGTATATAAATAATTATATATATATATAAAGCATGTGTAGGAGTCTATAGCACAAGGACTGAACAGTTTCATTATATAAATATATTATTTCAATTTAACTAGTAGATTATTATTAGAATATTTATATATGTGCATGAGAACAGTCGAATTAATACATGTGATGGATATGAATAATATTTATATGTATATATGCTTGTTGAATTTTATGGAATTAATTGCACATGCTTGAATGTATGGTTTTTATAGCTGAATTATACTTGCCAATTCTATGCACACTTATGTAAATATTTTTTCTAAGTGATTAAAGTATGCAAGTGTGCAAATTATGAGTTTATGCTATAGAGGTAAGTTATTTGTGTGATCATGGCATATGCATACATGAGCATGAAAAGCATAATAAAGAAGTTTTGTTTATATGCTAAAGAAATTTTGATTTCCGAAAAGCTTACGAATTTAAAATGTTTTTGAAAAAGAAATAGTCATGGTCATGCATGGTAGGCAATATATGTTTGTTTTAAAAGACGCCTATGTTTATTTGTACCATTAAAGGGAAGGCTCAATAGTCCGATTTATTGAGAGATGAGTTCGCTTGGGCACATGTAAATGTATTGGTATATGTGAAAAGATTCGTTGATGATCACAATGAGGCATGACTATCACTCTTTGCGAGAGTGTGTGTGGCAAAACTTAGCTTGCATGACTAGGATGCAAGTGTAATTGTCTTCACTTATACTGTTTATGCAAGTGTAATTGTCTTCACTTATACTGTTTTCCCCTTAATGCATATTTATTTTCCTTGAAAGTTAGTCTGCGTGCTGCTT
The DNA here is from genome assembly GCA_007844105.2 of Rhamnella rubrinervis. NCBI lineage: Eukaryota > Viridiplantae > Streptophyta > Magnoliopsida > Rosales > Rhamnaceae > Rhamnella > Rhamnella rubrinervis. Next base: position 14,370,599 of record CM017580.2, on the reverse strand, counting down.
TGAAAATAATAAATTGTAAATGGGTAATTTACTCCTTAAGAGTGTGCTACAAGTGAGAATGAGATTGCATACTCTTATATAAAATTTAAGTCCTACATTTTTATATGAGTTTACAAACTAAAATGATTATATTTTGGTTTGATAAAAGAAATTAAAGTTTTATGTGTGAAGATTGTTTGACGAATTACGACATGCATTTTTGCATTACACTAACATATGCATGTGAAATTTGCTGGGTGACTTGTCGTTCATTCCTTTTTGTTTGCATGTGTGTAGATGAGAATAAGCATTGATTAAGTTTGCTTGGGGCATTGGTGTGGGGAAATGAATGGCGAGACAAGCTTGCGTGGATTAGTAAAAACGCTTCCAAGATAAAATAAATATTTTACTTTTATTTTATTTTGTTTAGGACAAAATAGTTTAGTTTAGGACTTTCCTTTAAATTGTGGGTAAAGACAAAGTTTTTGACTTGTTGGTTACTTTTATTTATTCAAAGTATTTTATTAAAATTTGGTTTGGAATCCCTAAATATTTAAGAAAAGTTTATGCTATGATTTTTATTATGTCTTTTATTTGTTTACGAGTAAGAAGTAGCTCTTCTTAGATCGAATCCTAAAGGTTCGGTTAAGGGGTGTACATAATAAGTTCATTATTCATGATATACTACAAGAATAAAATACAATTAAAATAAATTATATAGTCGACCATAAAGAAAAAAAATATGAAAATTCAAATAGGGTTGGACTTACTTGTTTTATATTGAAGACCTTGGTGGCCAGCTTATTATACTGTATGATGTTAGAGAATGACCAAACTAGCATTTTTGGATATTTGATACTATGGTAGCACCCACGCAGTGTTATGGTGGGAACTATGGGTATCACATGAAATTCTCATATTTACATAAAAAGACATAACAAAGTTGATCAGCACACATAATTATAAAATACAAAGTACAATGATAACTTATGTATTATAGTGTTACCTGAAATGTAAGAGGAAATTCATAAAGATTTTAAGTTGCCTTTTGGTTTCCCGCCTCCATCTTCGAATGCAAACTCGAAATGGTCAAATCATAGTACAAGTTTCCTCATAAGTACTTCTCGCATAGATTATCATTTTCAATGATTGTGAAGTTTTTTTCTTCACCAATCTTGTTCAATCGGCCAGGAGAAGCACCATCTTAAGAAAATTGAACATGTAGTACTTGAAATTGTTCGCTTCTTCTTAGACGTCATTGTACTTGAATTTGATAGTCTTGAATGCCCTAGCAAACTATGTTTGGCTATCTCGTACGGTTTCATGCCTATTTACATCAAAACCATTTAAAATCCAAACTACATACCCAAATCCAAACAAAATAAAAAAAATTCCATATATATACATAATACGCATCCAAATCTACAAAACAAATTAAGTTAAATTACACATATATGCATAATACCCATCCAAATCTATAAACAAATTAAGCAAATTACACATATATACACAATACCCATCTAAATCCAAACAAAATTAATACAAATTACATATGAGAACACAATACCCATTCAAATACAAGAATATATTTATATAAAAATATATATTTTTTTCCATAAATTTGTTCATACTTGGAATGCATTGGAGGATCCCTCAACTGTATGGCTCCTCTTATCTGTGAATGCAATGGATGTTGTAGATTTCATGGAAATGGAAGTGGATTTCTTACTAGCCTTCCTCAATCTCTTCAATAGACTAATGGTCGCTAGTGACGAAGAAGAAGACAGTGAAAGGTGGTGACAAATATGAAGTGAAAAGAATAGAGTTTCATCAAAAGAGAATAAATGAGGGCAAATTCGATACTTTATCTAGCTTTTGTAAGAAATATAAGTTGGTGGGCATTTTTATCAATTTCCCTATGTATATTTATTTTTATTTAAAATCGTTCTACTACATGAAATCTTCATCCATTGAAATATTTTTTGCCATTTTTCACATCCAACATTCTAAAAGCATTAAAAATTTTATCCTTACATCTTTTTGTACTCAACATGATATGTTTCTCCAAGGCTCCAAAAACTCTCAGATTAGGTATCTTGTTTCAATGAGACTGTTAAAGATGTTGGCCGTTGGAAAGGTTGTGGTCCATTTAGCCTATCAGTTTTTGGTACTAACTTGAAAGAGACTTGGCAGTAAAGATATATTAGAAAATTGAGATTGCAAAAGACTCAAAAAGAGGACAAAATAATGAGGATGATCCTATTAGTTACAAAAAGAGAGATAATGCAATTAGGAGATGTAAATGTAGAGGTTTTGAGTTGAACACTTTATAGACAGCGATAGAGTGAGTGTGAAGGGCAAAAGAAAATGTTAGATGCTGAGAAGGCTCGGTACCAAGTACCAACCAAGATCTGTATGAATGTGTATATGTTGGAAGTTGCACATTCTAATGACACTTGATGAAGAGTCTTAGGCATGTCATGGGGGTAGATTTGGGTTGCTATGTTTATCAAATTTATGAAAGAAAGAGAGAGAAAGGGAAGAGGGAGGTGAATAATTTGTTTGGTAGAATGATTTTTAGAAAACAACAATACATTAAATTAATAGGTGGATGTTTACATTAGTTAAATATAGTCTATTAATTTTTTTGATAAATAAAAAAGGGTCTCGATGTGGATCTCATCAGCCCAAGATTCTATAAGTAGATAAGGCCTTCTTGTTGCTCCAGTTTTATAACCTTTTCAAAGTCTAGAGTAGCTAGCCCACACCTCTAACAGATTCCCCTCCACCTAATACATCAAGCAAGGTTAAGTACACCTGAGGTTATAGTGAGGCTTGCCAAGACTTGAACCACAACTATTAAATTTGAAAGAAGGATATATTTTATTTTATTGAAAATGTAAGGACGAGATTATCCAAATTGAAAATACGGGGACTCCATTAACATATCAATCAAAGTGTATAAGTGATAAATGTACTTTAACTTATTATAGTTTTAAGGTTCTACTTACCTTTTCATATTTCTCCTTTCTCTTATCATTTCTTTCTTTCTTTTTCTCTCTCTCTCTCTCTCTCTCTCTCTCTCATTTTGTTACTTCCTATCCTCTTTCCCCTTATCATTTGTTATAATATGTATTGTTGTAAATAAAATAGATTAAAATTTGTAAAATAAAGAATAATATGAAAACAAGTGAAAATATAAGTTTACTATTTTTTGTCAAAATCAAACATTGTATATATTACATAAATTTTACACCTTATATAAACTTAAAAACAAAAACAAAACTCTCTATACATTAAATATTAAAACTCTCTTCAACATAAATATATTAACTATACTTTATTTTTTTATTGCTTTGAACTTTATTATAAGCATGTAACTTAATGTTTAAACTATACTTAACTAATTTAAGTTAGATATTTAGTATTGTTTAAACTATACTTTAATTTTAAAAATCTAATTTAAACAATTAATGGAGAGTGCCAAAGTGGTTATCCATTTTAATTATAATGAATTTATAACATATATTATCCACCTTTATATAAATACATACATATATTTATATTAGAATTACTATTAGTAGTATTTTTTCTTTTTCATTTGGGTTAGGTGGACTTGGGCCCACTTCTGCCCTTACATTGTTACGTCGTTGTACCAAACACTATTAAAATAATTATTTTATACTTGAAAGTTGAAACATCAATCCCTAGATTACTCCATAACATCGCATACATACAATTCAATAGAACTGCAATTTATTTATTATATATATATATATATATATATACACATATAAATGATATTCTAAATTACAGCTATGTGATATACTATTAAATATGAGCAATAACGTAAATGTATAATATTATTATATTTTATTTTTACTCTTCATTAGATTCTATGTGAATTAGCCGATTCTACCCCTATTGCACTTTGGGATATATGAGTTACATAACCTAGGAGTAAAAATTTTAATAACTAATTAATAATTCATAATTATATTCAAGTTGATAAAACAATTCAATGGAAGTATTTTGTAACTATTATTATTGTCTTTTGAGCCATTTATCATCATTATCATTTTGAGAATAACCCAGCATATACATGCTAAAAACCTTTTCTTTTTTTTAGGACGATCAAAGTTGTAGTGTGTAAAATCACTCATCCTCGAATCGTAAAGGGTAATTTCATATTTAAAATCAAAGTTGCTTAATCAAATTTTGAACCAAATTGTTATGCATGTAAATATTAGAAATGAGATGCTCAATGTCAACGCCAATAGCCAAACAATTGCCACTGAAGACTCGAAATGTAAATTCAACAGTATTATCCAACATAATCGATTGGATCTGATAATAGCGTACCAGTAGAGAACATGTCCATATATGTCCATTACATTGAAAAATAATCACAATCATAAAGTACCATAATAGATGGATCGACCAACAAACATCCTTTGGATTCATAAAAAAATGCAGGGGACTCTACACCCTCTTTAGTATGAGACAATCATATAATTAGTTTACCCTTGATACACCACACATACAAAATCAATGAGGAAAGGGATCCTATGACAGCTTAAAATATAATTAACTGAGTTTCAACAATTTGACGTATCATATTGGACCCCTATGATTCAAATGGTCATGCCACAATCGAAATAAAGTTGGGTGTGTGAACTTCAGGTTCATCGTAACATATGTATCGATCATACATATAAAAATATGATACAACCTTGAAGAGAATAAAGGTAACTTTTCAATAATTTGCTTCAGACAACCAATTTTTCCTTACATTTTTAACATGTAAATTTCAATAATTTGCTTATGCAAAATAACTATTTAGGTTAAACAATATTTCATTTCTATTCTGGAATGTACTATAAATAATAGTATTGTCTGTGAGACAAACTATTACTATTCTCGTCAAGTGTCAAACTTTTCAAAAATCAATAACATAATACACATGTAACAAATAGTGCAAAACAGAAAGCAACATACATATATATATATATATATATATATATAAATTGACAATTAACGGCAAAATAGGTAACAGATCATAAAGAAGACAAGTGGAAACTCACAAGCTCTAAGCCATGTGCATAGCTTTGAATTTTTTTGCTACTTATGATCCACGAAATCATGCATATCAATCGTTGTGGTATCATAGGATTGAGCTATTTCTTCATATGTGAACCCACAAATAAAATGAGTTTCTTTTAGCTGCAAGCTTATTCTAATAAAAGTCAACTGAATATTTTCCCGTATAATAGCTATAAGACTAACAAGCTTTATGACCAAATTTATAACAAATAATTTCAAAATTAAGGGCTTTGTATGTTTGTTTAATTGGGTAAATTGGGCATTTACCTTTCGTAAAGTTGCTTGAGACTCCACCCATTACTACCTTACTCATATTCTTTCTTATTATTTCATCGATCACTAGTTCTTAGCCTAATACTACTACTAGAGTACGATGTATCTTTTCAGCCATAAGCAAAGTAGAAGTCATCTTTAAATGCTTTGCATAATTCTTAAACATTACTACTAATAGAGTATTAGGTCACTGGCATGGAGGGCGGAGAGTATTTTTTAATGTCTCTTTAAGAGTGATCTTCTAGCCACATATTCATAATTGGAACAAAATTGAACCATGATTTATTGGTGATTGAAGCTATCGTTCAGGGATTGCTACAAGACAATTAGTCTTTCTTAGTTCATATTTTACATTCATGTAGCAATAGTACAAACACTATGTAACACCCCTTTATCCAAGTCCAAAGGGCCGACTAAAGAAATATCACAACAGAATAGATTCAAAATAAATTATTAAAGGCATTTTCTTTGGACAAAGCTAAAGTGCAAATAAAAATTTTCTTTACTCTTTAGGACACATTCAGCACTTAATATTAAATAGAAGCTTTAGTATTTTAAATAAAAGAAAAATATAATTGTTTGAAAGATACCTACAACGTAAAGAAAATATTTTACTTGATCAAAGTTTTATAATGTCCAAAATAAAATAAAATAAAATAAAATGCGGAAAATGATTCGTACTATTACCTTCCTCCACTGGTCCATAACCCTACAACCAAGTCACTCAAGCTAAACTTTTGGAGTTACCCAAACATAGAAAAGCAAACGAGATTAAGTGGAAAAATCACTCAGTAAGTTCCTAACATAACCTTGAACACCAATTTTCCTTTAATTTCCTTCCTTTCATGTCATAAATCATATGCAAAACATAATCCTTTTAAAAGACTTATGCAATGAGTTCAAAAACACGTTCGTAGGACTTTTTATTTATCGTAAGTTTTAGTTACGCTGGAGCTAATTACCCCTCGACAACTAATATTTCCTAAAGCAGGACACATACATGCTTTCAAGGAAATCTAATACATGTAATCGTTTAGAGGAAATAGTGTAAATGGGGTGAAGACCCACTTGCATCCGCATCATGCAAATGTCGGGGTTACAATCACCACATACACCAATGCACTTTCATGTGCGCGTATACAAGAATCCAATCTCTCCACTCACTAGTTAGTGGGACCTCAACTAAATGATTTATATAACAATTCCACATAAGCTTCATCCAAAGTATATATGCCTACATATGCATGATCATGATTCTTCAATGCATAATTTTTAAAAATATGACCACTTTGGAAAATTCAGTTAGGCCATATGAAAACAAAAACTTTCGTGACATGATTCAATGCATATGAATGCTCATGATTTTCTTAGCAATGTTAAGCACTATCTTAGTATCACAACCAATTGTAGAGTCCAAAACATTCAATAACCAAGCTAAAGCTCATTAATGTGCAATATCCAATCCAGTAATACTTATTCAAAGGAAAGTATAATGCATTACAGAATATATAATTCAAAATGTATATATAAATCATATAAAAGTATGAACATCAAGAATTAAATAATTAATTAAAGCATAAATGAAATAAAGACAAAATATTTAAAAATTAAACTCCTAAATAAAGCATTACTAAATGTAAAAGTAACACATTTATTAATTAATTAGTCAACTTTATTAAACTTAAATAAGTAAAATAACATAATTAAACCTAAAGCTGTTAACTTTACTAATTATTAGCAAAAAAGAAATCAATTATGCATAAAGGTACCAATTTTAATACTGGTAAATAATAAAATAAATGAAGTGATATATTAATTAAACCAAACCGGTTTCAACATGCACAATAAATTTGCAAAAACCATCACTCACCCATTTTGACTTGGATTTCTATGATTTAAAAGTGAAAATGACCATGACTCAATAACAGCAAAACTCATAGGTATAGGTACAGAGTCTACCCAAATTTCCTCAGAAAACCAGAAATTTTATAAAATTCATAACATAATCAATTCAACTCCACTTTATATGATTCTAAAGCCAAACTCATTGTAACTCACTGTATTGTAAGGGATCAATATGGCTAAAAAATAACAAAAACTAAAAACCCTTCAAACATAACAAAACCCGTGGATTTAAGTGTAGAGAACTATCCAAAAAATCAACAATTTTGTAAAATTCATATATCACTCATTACAACTCAAAATCAACTTATTCAAAAGCCAAAATGTTTATAATAGACTCAAATTTTTAGACTAAAAATTTCAAAAATTTTGGAAAGCAATAATCAAGGTTTGTATCCAGCCAAATATTCATAGATTTCAAAATAATTCTAGATTAACATAGCATATTAACTCATAGACACTAACAAGTCTACATCATGCTATTACTCCATCATTCTATACTCTCATTATCACCAACACAAGAAACAGTAACCACATGACACCATTTTAAAATGAACATCAATAGAAAACAAAGAGTCTTTGCATGCATGTTAAGAATCTAGTCAAAAACTTAGTTTCGACCCACATACAACCCATTTCAAACATGGAAATGGAAACCTACCTTTGAATAAGTTCAAAACCCAAGCACTTTATCTACCACCAAAACTTTAAGATGTACCCCACCAAGTGGCCAAAATGAGGCTCGGGTCTCTTGAAAAGGGGTTTAAATAAGGTGGTCCGTTTAAAGAGGGTGATGCAAGCAAGACTACTTTTTGAACAAGTTAAACTTGATCTCCAAGTAATCCTACTGCTTACACCAGTCCTTTCCAAAACACTTTCTTACACATGTCATGTATACAGAAAAGAAAATCTCAGTCAACCATCTGCCAGTCAAGGTGATGATGTGGTTAACTTTGACTTTGACAAACAATTATAAGCACATTTAGGTAAAAAAAAAAAATAAACAACCAAGCCAAACCTAGCTAGCTGAAAACTTATCAAAGCCATGATGTGGCAGTCATCAGTTTAACTATTGACTTTGGCTAAAAGTCAATTGTACATAAAAGAAAGCAAATATAACAACACACCCCTGCTAGAAAGAAATTTCGTCCTCAAAATTAAATTTAAGGAGTTAGAGTACTTACTCCAATAAAATTGGATACTTGGCTTTCATTTTGTCTTCTCGCTCCCAAGTGGCTTCTTTGACTGCATGGTTTCGCCAAAGTACCTTCATGAGTAGAATTGTACGATTCTAAAGTACTTGATCTTTCCAATCCAAGATCTTCATTGGTTTCTTCTTGTATGTCAAGTTCTCATAGACTTCCAGCGGTTCATATTCTATGATGTGTGAGGGATCATGCATATATTTTTGTAGCATTGACACATGAAAGACATCATGAATGCCAGACAGCTTGGGAGGTAATGCTAAATAATAAGTCAAAACTCTGACTCTTTCTAGTATCTCAAAAGGTCCGATATAATGAGGACTTAGCTTTCCCTTTTTTTCGAACCTCATTACACCTTTTAATGGTGCAGCTTTGAGAAACACCTTCTCCTCTACTGCAAACTTCAGATCTTTTCATCTACTATCGTCCCAACTCTTCTGTAAATCTTGTGCAAGTTTCATACTTTATCTTATCTTGTTGATATTGTCACTGATCTGTTGTAAAATTTCTAGCCCAAGTAGCTTTCTCTTACCAACTTCATCCCAATGCAATAAAAATCTACGCTTCCTTCCGTAAAGAGCTCCACACAAAGACATCCCAATAGTTGAATAGTAAATATTGTTGTAAGCAAACTCCACTAATGAGATATATTTTTCCTAACCTCCTTGGAAATCCAGTATGCACGCTCTCAACATATCTTTTAGTGTCTGAATGGTTCGCTCTGATTGGTCATCCGTATATGGATGGAAGGCTAAAGGCAGTGCTAAAGTTCAACTTTGTCCCCATTACTTTATGTGAACTCTTCCAGAATGATGATGTAAACCTTGGGTTTCAATTTGAAACAATCAATACGGGTACACTATGAAATCGTACAATCTCATCCACATTTAGTTGTGCTAACTTCTCTATTGAATGATTTATTCGCATGGGTAGAAAATGTGTCGATTTTGTAAGTTAATTAATAATTACCCAAATAGCATCATTGCCTCGCTGTGACCATGGTAAACCAACAACGAAATCCATGGCGATATGTTCACACTTCCATTCTGGAATCAGCAATGACCTTAGCAAACTAGATGGTCTTTGATGCTCGATTTTCACCTATTGACACGCCAAGTATTGCTCCACGAGAATGTTTCAAACTAAACCATCAGAACATTTTGGAGACGTCCCTGTACATTTTGGTAGCTCTCGGATGAACAGTGTAAGGTGTACAATGAGCTTCTACCAAGATTTATATCTTGATTTCTTCAACATTTGGCACACACAGGCGAGTACCAAATATCAACATTCCATCTCTGGTAAGATTAAACTCCGGTCTCTTTCCTTGAATCACTTCATCTTTGATCTTCATAAGAGCTGTGTCACTAACTTGACATTCTTTTACCTTATTCATGATAGATGGTTGAATTGTGAGCGTAGCCAACATAGTTAAATATTGATTTGGAACTAATTCAATATTCATTCTTTTTAGGTCCTCCAAAATATGCAGTTGGGTAGTAATTAAGCTTCCGCTGAAACCTACATATTTTTTACTCAGAGCATCTGCTACTATGTTTGTCTTGCCCAGATGGTAGTTGATTGAGCAATTGTAGTTCGTTACCAGTTCCAACCACCTTTTTTGCCTCATATTCCACTCTTTCTAAGTGAAGAAATACTTAATACTCTTGTGGTCGATATAGATGTCGTACTTGGTTCCGTACAAGCAATGACGTCAAATCTTCAAAGTAAATACCACCGCTGCTAACTCTAAGTCATATGTAGGGCAATTGCATTCATACGACTTCAATTGGCACTTAGCATAAGCAATCACATTGCCAATTTGTATAAGCACACAACCCAGTCCTTTATCCAAAGCATCGTTGTAGATTACAAAGTCATCCTCACTATTTGGTACAATAAGTATAGGTGCTGAAACTAACTGCTTCTTGAGTCCTAGAAAACTCTCTTCAAACTCATTAGACCAAATAAACTTACTTTTCTTATTCAATAATTCTATTAACAGCAACATAATCTTTAAGAATCCTTACACGAATCTGCAGTAATACCCAGCCAAACCCAAAAAACTTCTTACTTCTCCAATATGGGTATGTCTTTTCCAGTCTTGAATTGCAACAACTTTACTTGGATCTACCTGGATACCCTTGTATGATATAACATGTTCAAGAAAAGTGATGTTTTCCAACCAAAATTCATATTTATTGAACTTAGCATACAACTGCGTTTCTCGCAACCTCTATAATACTAACTTCCGGTACTCTTCATATTAGCCGTCTTCGAGTAGATAAGAATGTCATTAGTGAACACCACAACAAACTTATCTAGGTATTCATTAAACACTCGATTCATCAAGTCCATGAATGTTGCCGGTGCATTTGTTAACCCAGATGGTATTACCACAAACTCGCAATGGCCATATCTCATTCGAAAAGCACTTTTCGGTTTGTCCTCCTCCTTGATCTTTAATTGGTGATACCCCGAACATAGATCGATTGTTGAGAAGATACTCGCTTCTTGTAGCTGATTGAACAAGTCGTTAATCCTCAACAACGGGCACTTATTCTTGATCGTTACTTTGTTGAGCTCTCAATAATCAATGCATAACCGCATTGAACCGTTCTTTTTCTTGACGAATAGAACTAGTGCTCCCCAAGGTAAAACATTGAGTTTGATGAAACTCTTATCCAAAAGGTTCTGTAATTACTCTTTCAGCTCCCTTAACTCTGCTAGTTTCATCGTATAGAGTGCCTTTGAAATGGGCGCAGATCTCGGTACCAAGTTAATGGTGAACTCTACTTCACGATCCGATGGCAACTTTGGTAGCTCTTCAGAAAACACACCCAAGAAGTCACGAACCACCTTAACGTCTTGTGGTTTCAGAGCTATTTGTTCTTTATCGTTGACATTGACAATAAATCCTCGGTATAAACCTCAGCACTTACAATGCTGTTAACAATCTTGGTTGTCGTCTTAGCTTTGACCCTTCAAACTTAAAATACTGGCCATCTTCGAGGCTAAATAAAATTCTCTTCTCTTTGCAATCGATACAGCCTCTACTCTTAGACAACCAGCCCATATCGAAGATCATATTGAAATCAAACATATCTAATATGATCAAGTCGGCATACAACTTCTCGTTTTTGAGACACACCTTTCAGGAATTCAACACAAACGAGGTTCACATACTAACACCAGATGGTGTAGCAACACACAAGTCACCATCAAGATGAACTGGTTCAAGAGCTAACTTATATACAAACCATCTAGAAACAAATAAGTGCATAGCATTCGAATCAAACAAAGCATATGTATCCAGTCCTTATAAAGAAATCATACCCGTACCACTGCAGCATCATCCTTTTCAGCTTCCTCTTTTGTCAACGTAAACACCAAACCTTGAGTGGGTTGCTGCCTTCTTTCCTTGAGTTCGGGCAATCTTGTATCAAGTAACCAATCTTGCCGCATTGAAGCATGCTATAGTCTTCCTCCAACGTTCTACGGTATGATTCTTGCCGCACTGGGGAATATTAGGCCAGTGTCTGCTTCCTTTAGGCTTCTTATTGTTGTTACTATTGTTGTGATTGTTGTTCCATTTTCTTCCTTTAACCTTCCTCTTATGCCGGTTACTTCTTCCCCATGTTTTCCTTTGGGTAATGGAGCTTTGCCTTGTAGCCTTGGTCATCTCCGGGTATAATCCTTCACGATCAGTTGAACTCGCTGGAGCACATCAGCATAAGTGGGTAGTCACAACACTGCTATGGCATTGTAGAGTTCTAGTCTCAGTCCTTTCTCGAATTGCATTACTTTATGTTCTTCAGTATCAACCAAATGTGGCGCATAACGAAAAAGTTCATCAAATTTCCGCTCATATTCGACCAGAGAAAGGTTTCCTTGAGTCAACTTCAAAAATTCAGCCTCATTTTCATCTCGTTTCATAATAGGGAAACAGTTTCTTGAATTGGTTCAATGATACTTACTAGAGCCTCAAGCAATCGACTGGCCATGTCTGTTGTGTTGTTCTCAAGAGTGTTGCTAGTATCTCATGCAACACGTGGCATCTTAAAATAGAAGAGTTCCATACAAGATAAACATAAGAGCTAGATAAGGAAAACAACTAAAATAACACAGAAATAGTACTTTAATTATAAAGAAACTTTGTCATACAGTAGATAAGCAGAGGAAACAATTAATAGACACAATTTACAAATATAGCTTCTAACTAAACTATTATTATTACTACAGCAGAAAACAACTAAGCCCTCTAATCTTCAGTTGGAAACTCTTTAGGGTCTTCTTCTTGCTCAGGGTCCTAAGACTCTTCTGGATCTTCATTATCCGAGTTTGCCTCTGCTGCATATGGAACTTCAAAACTAAGATGAGCCAGTGTTCGGTAAGAGCTTCATGTTTTTCAGGGTCTTTTCAATACTAATCCATGTACCAATGATACATTATATAACCATGGTCTTTTATGAACTGATCTAACTCCCTCGAATCAATGTACTGCGCCTCACCATCGAATAGAGGTACAACAGTAGCAAAACTGCTCAATAACTTAGCTACTTCAAGCTTTTTCCGTTCAATATCCTGGTGTATTGATTCCACAGACACTCCGATGTACACTCAACTCTAGAGGATGAGGCTAGGGTAGGCACTGTCGTACAATGAGATGGCTCTCCTTCCACCATGACCCTATTTTCTGGGCACTATCATGACCCGTCGGATGGACTTTCAGTCACCACCTTAGCCTGGTGAAGCTCAGTCATTATGTCACTTTAAAAGGATGTTTGCTCCGAACTTAACCTCGGTCTCTTGGAGATAAGCTCTTCCACTAGCTCATGACTTCGCTTGTATGAAACACGCAAAAAAGCACTAACTAACTGACCCATCATAACATAGTAATTCAAACAAAAGTGCAAAGTCACACAACAACACAAAATTAAATACAAGTAAAACAATTTACCTTTGGCACATGAGTGGACACTTGAGTAGGCTATTAGTATAAATTTTTAATAAAACCTAAACTTTGATACCAAAAACTGTAACACCCTTTTATCTGGGTCCAGAGACCTGACTAAAAGAATGTCATAATGGAACACGGTCAAAATAAATTATTAAAGGCGGTTCCTTTAGACGAAGCTAAAGTACGAATAAAAATTTTCTTTACTCTTTAGGTTACATTCAGCCCATAATATTAAATAGAAGCTTTACTATTTTATATAAAGACAAAACATAGTTGTTTGAAAGATACCTACAACATAAAGAAAATATACCAGTTCAACAGAGTTTTATAGTGTCCAAAAAATTATAAAATAAAATGCGAATGATTTGTACTACTACCTTCCTCCACAAATCTACCACGCCGCAGCCAAGCCACTCAAGCTAAGCTTTTAGAGTTACATAAACATTAAAAAACAAATGACACTGAGTGGAAAAATCACTCAGTAGGTTCCTAACATATGCATACTAATGCAATGCAATATGCCGGTGAAGTGTCAATCTCTCTTGAACACTAATTTTTCTTCAATTTCCTTCCTTTTATGTCATAAATCATATGCAAAACATAATCCTTTCAAAAGACTTGTGCAATGATTTCAAAAATACATGTTCGTAGGACTTTCTATTTAGCGTAAGTTTTAGTTATGCTAGAGCTAGTTGCCCGTCGGCAACTAATATTTCCTAAAGTATAAAACATACATACTTTCAAGGAAATCCAATATACTTAATCATTTAAAGAAAACAGTGTAAGTGGGGAGGAGACTCGCTTGTATCCGTGTTATGCAAGTATCTGGATTACATTTACCACATACACCAATGCGCTCGCATGTGTGTGCATGCTAGAATCCAATCTCTCCACTCACTAGTTAGTTGGACCTCAACTAAACAATTCCACATAAGCTCCATTCAAAGTATTTATACCTACGTTTGCATGGTCATGACTCTTCAATGCACAATTTTTGAAAGTATAACCATCTTGGGAAAATCGGTTGGGCTATATGAAAACAAAAACTTTCATGACATGATTCATTGCATATGAATGCTCATAATTTTCTTAGCAATGTTAAGCATTATCTCACTATCTTAAGCAATTGCGGAGTCCAAAACATTCAATAACCAAGTTAAAGCTCATTAATAAACAGTATCCAATCCAGTAATACTTATTTAAAGGAAAGTATCATGTATTACCGCATATATATATATATCCAAAATGTATATAAATTATACAAAAGTATGAACTTCAAGAATTAAATAACTAATTAAAGTATAATTGAAAATAAAGACTAAACATTTAAAAATTAAATCCTAAATAAAGCATTATTAAATGTAAAAGTAACACGTTTATTAACTAATTAGTCAACTTTATTAATCTTAAATAAGCAAAATAATCATAATTAAACCTAAAGGTGTAAATTTTACTAATTATTAGCAAAAAAAAATCAATTATGCATAAAGGTACCAATTTTAATACTATTAAATTAAAAAAAAAAGTAATATATTAATTAAACCAAACCGGTTTCAACATGCATAATAAATTTGTAAAAACCATAACTCACCCATTTAAACTTGGATTTTTATGATTCAAAATCTAAAATGACTGTGACTTAATAAAGTTTAAGGAAATAATATGAAGTAAAAATAATTAAATTTTTAAATTGGTCAAAAACAGCAAACCGTGGATATAGGTACAGAGTCTACCCAAATTTTCCAAGAAAATTAGAAATTTTGTAAAATTCATAACACAATTAATTCAACTCCAATTTCGATGATTCTAAAGCCAAACTAATTGTGACTCACTGTACTGTAAGGGATCAATATCACTCAAAAATAACAAAAATTAAAAACCCTTCAAATATAACAAAACCCGTGGGTTTAAGTGTAGAATCTTCCTAGAACTACCCAAAAAACTAATGATTTTGTAAAATTCATATCTCACTCATTACAACTCCAAATCAAGTGATTCAAAAGCCAAAATGTTTAGAACAAACCCAAATTCTTAGAATAAAAATTTCAAAAATTTTATACATCAGTAATTAAGGTTTACATCCGGCTAAATATTCATAGATTTTAAAATTATTCCATATTAACACAACACATTAACTCATAAACACCAACAAGTTTAGATCAAGCTATTACTCCATCAATCCATAATCTCATCATCACAAACACAAGAAACAGCAACCATATGACACATTTTAAAAAGAAAATCAATAGAAAACAATGAATCTCTACATGTATATCAAGAATCTAGTAAAAAACTTAGTTTGGACGTACATACAACCTACTTCAAATATGGAAATGAAAACCTACTTTTGAATAAGCTCAAAATCCTACTCAAACACCTTGATCTACCACCAAAACTTTAAGATCTACCCCTGCAACTGGCCGGCCCTCCTTGCCTGTTTCTTTTCCTTGCTTTTTTCTTAAAACTATTTGATTTTCCCTCACTTTTCTTCATTTTCTCTCACTTTCTCTCATTAGAAAGTAATTTCTTTCTCTTGAATAGGAGTGGTCAGCTACAAGGGTTTAAAATGAGGCTTGGGTCTCTTGAGAAAGGGTTTAAATAAGGTGGTCCTACGGTTTAAAGAGGGTGATGCAACAATACTTTTTGACCAAAGTTTGACCAAGTCAAACTCTGTCTCCAAATAATCCTACTGCTTATACCAGTCCTTGCCAAAATACTCTCCTACACATGCCATATGTACAGAAAAGAAAATCTCAGTCAACCCCTCTGCCAGTCAAGGTGATGATGTGGCTGTGTTAATTTTGACCTTGACTTTGACCATCAATTACAAGCATACTTAAGTAATAAAAAAATAAACAATCAAGCTAGATCTAACTAACTTAAAACCTATCAAAGCCATGACGTGATAGCTATCGATCTAATTGTCGTATTTGACAAAAGTTGATTTTGATTAAAAGTCAACTGTATATAAAAGAAAGTAGATATTACACACCAAAACTAAACTCACTTGTATTAAGATGTATTTATATATAAAGAACCCAAATTATATGACTTCTTCATAAAATATCTAATTTTGTGAACTCCTTTGTTATGTATGTCATTATAACTATTGAGCAAAATAAACACAAATAATAACAATTAATGAATAACATTCTTGAATTAAGTTCAGGTAATTCATACTAGATGCCATGCACAAAATAATAATTGCATATAATCAAAAAAGAAACTTAAGTACACATCATACATAAAAAATTTCACAATTATGTGATGATAGTAAATACACCTTTTTAATTTTCCATCTTTTACGCACAAGCTGTAAAAAACTAAAATATCATATATGGCATAAACTACATATGAGTTTTATCTCCACTATAGGTGGTCCAAATCATTCAATAATTTTCGCACATTCTTCAGATATATAAATAAACAATATAAAAGTTTTCATACAATTTGAAAATCAATAACATATCAAATAAAATTTGAAATTTTCACAATCAAAAATAGAAAAACTAAATTTTACAGTGAAAATTATAAGTTGGAAAAATCATAACTAATTATATACAGGTCATAAAATCATTAAGATTGTATGAGATAACCTAACACAATAGTGAATATCCAAGAAAAAGTTTGGCAAAAAAGAACATCATATAGTTCGAATTCTATCCTAAAGATTGCATAGAAACATATTTGTTTTCAATAACAAATCAGAATAGGGTAGTATAATATATAAAATCCAAATAAAATCATGAATATATAATTTGACGTTAAAAGTTTATGTGTATGAGCTAAGATATAGAAAACGGTACTGTGAATAAATTCATCCTAAAAAAATGATTTATATTTTACATAGAAAAATCATAAGTCCTAACTATATACTAGATTTTTTACCAATGCCGAAAATAAATATTACAAAACTCATAACTTGACTTTTAGAAATTGTATCAAGATATATAGTATATCATTGGAAAGATCTAGATGTCAGCTATAATCACATAAATATGTTACCGTTTACTTAATCAAAAACCATTCAAATTATGACTAGTCGGAATGTCTTATTTGCAATTTTTTTTCTGTCACACTAATAATAGAAAAAAAAAGCCTTTGTGATATAAAATAAATATTGTACATTGATAAATTAATGCCACAAAAGCTTTTGAGGCATTGTTTTCGGTATTTTTTAAAACACAAATGTTACAAAGTTTTTACAACACTAATAAGGACAATTTCATAAATATCACAATTTGTTTTTGGCATTTTTAATAATCTCATAAGTATTTTAAGACATTTAACAAACTGTTGCTGCAATTTTTCTAATGCTCTTTAAATGCCACATTTTACTCTACTAGCATTGAAATAAATGATATAAATACCCATTTGTATATAAAAAAAATTATAACATAAATTATGAAAATTTATAATTATCATATATAGAAATATTTTTTTTTTCAAAATTATTAATCATATGCAACCAATACATCAATATAATTAATTTAAATCTTCATGGACTAGATAAATCAATTGGTCATTAAGATAAAAATCAAATTAATCAATCACTTATATTGTAAGTTCAAAACATAAAAAATACATATACAAAAGAAAAATCTATTTACAATTTATCTCTTGATGGAACATCTAATCTTATAATACATATGTAGACACTATATTAGAATTTTCAAACTATCTCGAGAGTGAAACAACAGCTCCAAAATCTTGGACAATGTCAAATTATATTTCCCATCCTCTCATACAAATGACTTGTAGTGCCTTTGTCATATATTAAAATTTGTACATTATCCTTGCCCATGTCTGATTTAGTTGGTTTTGTTTCTTAGAAAATTAATGAAAATACCTCGTAGCATTAATGCTGCAGAACAAGCTCACAAACCAAACTAAAGCAACCTACAGATTCCACGAATCCGAATAAATAGCTGAGTCATGCGTACACTACCCTTAAAGGAAGATTTTGCCCCTCTAGATAATATCTTTGGTGCAAACAGGCTTCATGATGACCTCCCTTCCAAGGTAAAATGGCTAGATGCAATAATGGTGCACTCCAAGTATTGCACATTTAAATAACCACTAATACTGCCTCTTGGTGTAAAATAAAATCGCAAAATTTAATAAAATAAAACTACTTTCCCAATAGAAAATAATTAGGAAAGTTAAAAGTAATAGAAATAATAAATATTCTTAATGTAAATAAAAGTGAACAGTGGCTATGCTTCTATAGAGGAAAAAGCCTCCCCACTTTTTATTCATAACCGAAATGAGACTTTTGCACCCATATATATAGTAAATAAAGACTAAGGCTAGTTAGCTTTCTAATCAATGTGGGGCTAACCATAAGCAAATATATTTTGACATACCCAATAAACTATTAACCACAAACAAACATATTTTAAAATACCCAATAAAATATTAAAAAAATAATATTTATATAATAATCACCCACATATTTCAAAATATTGTTTGAACTCATTTTCAAAACTATTTTATTTTACACCAAAGTACTATAAGAATTTATTGTATATGAATTGGTATCTTTCGAGCTATGAACCAGCCACTAGACAACTAATCATATCCCACAGGAATATGGTGAAATTAAATTTCTACAAACCAAACCCCTTTTTGTGAAATAAAAGGCTAGCAATCCATATCAAATCCTTTTACTTAGTTGTTCTGATATTTGGCACTTTATGCCCCTGTGTCTTCCTAGAATCTACAAGTGCTCTAGAGATACTTGCCTAGCTCTCATAAGAGTCGACTTAACTCTACACTCGTATAGGTGAACTTCCATCATGTGTGTACTACAGTTTAACACACCACCATACATAAGGGCTATGGAGTTCATTAAGAGTACATAACTCATCCTTTCTCACTATAGTCAACACTATCTCGTCTTAAGATGGACTTAAAAAATAAAAATACGATAATGCTCTCAAGATAACAGGTGACTTGTTCTACCTCTATGAACTTACTTCATGGGATCTCCAATCATTTAAGTAAGGTTACCATCACCCTTATCTCATGATCTAGTTAAGAGTCCATTCCCTTTGACTTTTATACCACTAACCTCCTATCAAGTGGTCTTATTAGAGGATTAGCCAAATTCAACTCTGACCTCACAAAATCTAGGCGCACCACACTAGACTCAAGTAGTTGCTGAACAATGTGATGTCTCAAACAAATATATTTGCTTTTCCCATTATAAATTTTACTATTTACCCTTGCAATCATAGCCTAACAATCACAATGAACATAAATAGAAGGAGGTAGGTGAGAATTAATGGGAAGATTTGCTAAAAGGTTTCTCAACCATTCACCTTCAGAAAATGCCTTCTCTAAGGTGACCAACTCGAACTCCATGGTAGAACGAGCTATATAAATTTACTTAGATGACTTCCAAGACACTACACCTCCACCAAGGGTAAACACATTTCCACTAGTAGATTTTACATCATCAGAATCAAATATCTAGTTTCCATTACTATAACCCTCTATTACAGGTGGAGACCTCCGAAAATGTAGCCCAAGATCAATAGTACCTCTCAAATACTTTCCAATTCTATCCAATGCAGTCTAATAATCCCCACTAGGATTATGAGTATATCTACTCAATCTATTCACTGACTAAGTAATATGAGGCCTTGTATAATTCATTAAGTACATCAGGCTACCAATGATCTGAGCATATCTTGGCTATGAGACACTATGATCTAAGTACATCTTTAAATGAATATTCACATCATAAGGAGTGATAATAGGTTTACACTCATACTACCTTTTAAGAACTTCTCCACATAGTGCTCTTTTGACAGAATAAGACTATATGCTTTATACAGCACTTTAATATCAAGGATTACATCAGCTTCCCTCATATCTTTCATATCAAAGTTAGAAACTAAAAACCTTTGGTCCTTGTCACCACATCCATACTTGTCCCAAAGCTAAGCATGTCATCAACATATAGGCATATAATCACATAAGCATTAGTATCAAGATTTTTTAAAATAAACACACTTATCTTCCTCATTAATTAGATAACCATTTGATACTAACACTTGATCAAACTTCTCATGTCATTGCTTTGGAGCTTGTTTTAGGTCGTACAATGACTTAACAAGCCTATACATCTTGTGATCATTCTCAATTACAACACAACCCATAGGTTGATCCATATAAATTTGCTCCTCCAAATCTCCATTAATGAATGCAGCTTTAAAGTCCATTTGATGGACAATTAAATTATGAGCCGCAGCTAGAGTAATCAATATTTTAATTGAGGAAATTTTGCTAATAGAAGCATAAGTATCAAAATAGTCTATGTCTTTCTTCTGGTTAAAGCTACCAAACTCACTTTATATTTATTAATTGACTAATCAGCCTTCATCTTCTTTTTGAAGATCCATTTACAGTTTAAAGTCTTCATTCCTGGAGGCAAATCAACTAACTCCTAAGTGTAATTACTTATAAGTGAGTCTAACTTATTGTTGATTGCTTCCCTCCAAAACAGAGCATCGAACAAAAACTCTGAGGGTCATTCTTAGTAAGAAAGACATAATCATCACCAAAATTGGTGGCTACTTTCTTTCTTTTACTTCTCCTTAGTTATTGTTCAAAATCCTCAGGAGGATCATCAGAACATCTCTTTTTCTCAGGTGGATCATCAAAACATCTCATTTTCTCTAGAGAATTACCAAAACATCTCTCTATCTTGAGAGAATCACCATAAAACCTCCTTATCTTGGGAGGGTCAACACCATTTTTCCACGACGTGAACTTCTCTCAACTGTAAGTTTCATAGGAAATATGTTTTCAAAGAACTCAACATCTTTGGATTCAATATGAAGGGCTATTTTGAGAATACCCAATAAAGGGCTATTTTGAGAATACCCAATAAACATGCAATCCACAACTTTAAGACCTTGTTTACTCCTTTTGGGTCATGAAATTAGAACTTTAGCGAGACATCCCCACACTTTCAGATATCCAAGGTTAGGTAATAACCTTTCCATAACTCATATGGTGTCTTTTCTGTCTTTTTTATAAGGAATTCTATTTTGTATATGACAAGTAGATAAAATAGCTTCTGCCCACAAGTTCAAAGGTGCTTAGAACTTACAAGCATTGATTTATCATATTCTTCAGAGTTCTATTCTTGCTCTCAGCTACCCCATTAGATTTAGGTGAATAAGGAGATGTAACTTCATGAATAATTCCATGCATTTTACAAAATTCATTGAACGGATTGGACTCATATCCACCTCCTCTGTCAATTCTCATTTTTTTAATCTTCTTATCAACTTGATTCTCCACTTCTGCTTTAAATACCTTAAAGTACTTACTAGTCTCATCTTTAGACTTCAGAAGATATAGTCTCGTAAATCTTTAGAAATCATCAAAAAAATTAATATAAAACTTTTTTCGACCTCTGGTCATATTATGTTTTAAATCATCAAGGTCACTATGAATCAAACTGAGTAATTTAGTTTCCTTCTGTTGAATTGATATATGATCTTCTTTGTAGATTTGGATTATACATACACATTACATCTTTCAACTTTAGAAAGGCTCACATTAGTCAATAAACCATAGTCTTTTATCTTTTTAATATAAGAAAAATTCACATGACTCAATCTATCATGGCACATATTAATAGAGTCCACAAAGTAAGTAAAAGAAGATGCATTCTTATTAATATTCAAAACTTCAAGTATATTCAGCATAAATAACTCATTTGCACAATAACCCTTCCGAACAAAAGTTCCATCTCTGGATAATATAAATTTATCCCCTCCAAATGACACATTCACACCTACTTTGCCAAGAACATAAATAGAAATCAGATTGTGTATGATATTTAGAACATGGAGTACATTGCTCAGTACGAGAATTTTTCTATAACTTTTCTCTTTCCCATGACAAATGTTGAATGAGAATAAAATATTATAAAATATCGGACTAACCACAAATAAACATATTTTGAAATACTCAACAAAATGTTATAAAAATAATATTTATCTAACATTGTTTCCAAGAATAGCAGACTTGATTTCTTTATAAACTGTAAATTATATTAATAGATGAAAAATGCAAGAGACTAGAAGGTTCAACATTTTTTTTTTTACTTTAGTATAGAAAATGTTTCAAACTTTAATCTTCAAGCAACACAACCTCTTTTTTCATTTTTACAATGCCACTCTTAGCAAGTTAAGAGTTACTTAGAAAGAAAAACAAAGTGTAACTATCAAGAAAATTAAGCAAAACCATCAAGAAAAATGTAATTAGTTTTTCACCGGACCCTACCCCATCACCCCTATTACGCTGGGAATCCCCTCCTCAAATGGGACAGGTCAAGGCTGAGGTAAATTGTTGGCCCTACCATCTAAATATCATGAGGTGAACCTGACTTGATAACATTCATAGATCTGGATTCTAGAAGAGTACATCATCGGCATGACGATGCACTAGTAGTGACCATGAATGTGGCGAATTATATGGTCAGATGAATTCTGGTGGATAATAAGAGCTTTGTGAATATTCTTTACTAGGATGCTTTTAAGTAGATAGGCATTGGCAAGGAGAAACTCACTTCGGCACCAACTCATTTATTTAGGTTTGCTTGAGAGAGAGTTATATTAGAAGGAAGCATCACCTTCCCAGTAACTATAGGAGTTCCATTAGCTCAATTTATGATTATGGTAAAATTTTTTGTTGTTAATTGCCCTTCTATATATAACATGATTATAGGGAGAGCTTTTTTAAATAGTCTGAAAGTGGTCACTTCAACCTACCACCTGGCAATGAAGTTTCTAATAGAGAAAGGAATAGGTGTGGTTCGAGGAGACCAGCATGATGCAAGAAGGCAAACGAAAATTGGAGAGTCTATATTGATTTTACAAACCTCAATCAACCATGTCTTAAGGATTATTTTCCTTTGCCAGGGATTGATTAACTAGTTGATTCCACTACGGGTCATGAGCAGTAGTTTCATGGACGCATATTTTAGCTACAATCAAATCCAAATGCATGAGCTAGACCAGTAAAAAACAACCTTCATTACTAATAGAGGTCTATATTGTTATATTGTGATGCCAATCAGGCTCAAGAATAAAAGAACAACATACTAGCGTCTAGTAAACAAGATGTTCGAGGACCAGATTAGGAAGACAATGAAAGTCTTTGTAGACGGCATGCTCATGAAGAATAGACCAGCTGTGGATCATATAGCTGACCTGAAGGAAACCTTCAAACAACTACGAAAGTACCAAATAAAGCTCAACCCTTAAAAATGCATATTTGGGGTAGCATTTGGAAAGTTCCTCGACTTTATCATTAACCAGAGAGGAATAGAGACTAAACCGGATAAAATTAAAGTTATTATGGAGATAAATGCCCTTTGAAGCATAAAGAATGTGTAAAAACTCACTGAAAGAATTGTAGCACTCAACAGATTCGTTTCAAGGGCAATGGACAAAGTGTCTTCCTTTCTTCAAGGCACTATTTGGAAGGAAGCAGTTTTAGTAGACTAAAGAGTGTGAGCTGGCATTTTAATAGCTCAAGGACTATTTTAGCTCACCTCCCCTTCTTTTTATGGCCTTTATAGGTGAAGACCTAATCTTGTATCTGACAGTTTCAACTACTGCAGTAATCTCAACACTCGTAAGAGAAGAAGTAGGCTCTGGCCCTTGTGGTTTCTTGCAGGAAATTAAGACCCTATTTCCAAGCACATGAAATAGTGGTACCTACAAATCAACCATTAAGACGGGTACCCAGCAAACCAGACTTATCCAGTAAACTCACTAAATGGGTGATTGGGATTGGAAGTTTAACATTAGATACAGACCCATGACCACCATCAAAGAATAGGCATTGGCAGATTATGTTACCTAGTTTACAAGTATGCAAACTATTGCCTTAATACTAACTCAAATCCTTCTCCTTCTATTAGAATATGGATTCTATATAATGATTGGTCTCCCAATACCCATGGAAGTGGAGCAGAACTGATCCTCACTACACTAGAACAAGGAAGAATTGAATATGCTCTTCGTTTTGACTTCTTAACTTGTAATAACAAAGCTGACTATGAAGTCTTGCTAGCAAAGCTAAGGTTGGCAATAGCTTTGTGAGCGTATAAGGTGGTTATTTGCAGTGATTCACAGTTAGTTGTGAATCAAGTAACCTCCATATATCAAACTAAGAAGGAAAGGATGGCGGCTTATTGATCCGAAGTCAGGCAGATACTGCAGAATTTTCAAGAATACTACATCATCCTGATCCCAAGGTCCATAAATACTAATGCAAATTCTTTGGCCTACTTAACTTCGACACCATCAACCAATTTATGTAGAACTATTCCGGTGGAGTTTCTGCCTCCGCCAAGCATCCTAATAAAAAAAAGGGAGCAAATTCGGTTAACATTGCTGACTCATAGATAAGTCCAATTATAGGATATCGAAAAGAGGGGGAGCTCCCAAAAGATAAATTGGAAGCAAAGAGAGTAAGGTGCAAGTCAGTAAGGTACACCTTATTGGATAGTGCATTGTACAATAAAGGGTTCATTGCGCCCTATTTGAGATGCCTTATTGATGAGAAAGTAGATTACGTAATGAGGAAGATCATGAAAGCTTTGCAGTAACCATTTTGGTGGAAAGGTACTAGCAAACAAAATGAGCAAACAAGGGTATTACTGGCCCACTATGCATAATGATGTTATGCAGTTTGTTAGAATATGTGATAAGTACCAGCGTTTCTCTTTCATCCTATACCAGCCCCAGTGGAGCTCATTGCTGTAAGAAGCCTATGACCTTTTGGTTAATGAAGAGTTGATATCATAGGGCCACTACTAGTAGGGAAAGGAGGGCTCAAATTTACTATTTTAGCAATTGATTATTTCACCAAATGGGTAAAAGTAGAATCACTGGTAACCATCACGGAGTATAAAACCACCAACTTCATATGAAGATCTATTATTTGCAGGTTTGACATCCTCTACACCATAGTAATAGATAATGGCAGACAATTTGATAATGCAAAGTTATGAGAGCTTTGTCCACAGGCTAATAGAGAGTTGGAAGTAATAAATAAGATCATTAAGGATAATCTGAAAGTGAAGCTGGAGTAGCTGAAAGGAGCCTGGGTAGAAAAGCTTCCTTTTGTGTTCTGGGCATTCAAGAACTGCAATAGGGAGACTCCATTCTCCTTGGCTTATGGAGCAGAGGCCATGATATCTGTTGAGGTGAGAATGTTAAACTACAGAAGAACCCACTTTGGGCTAGAATAAAATGATGAAAATCATAAAGTGAGTCTAAATTTAATCGAAAAGCTACGGAACAGTAAAGAAGTAAGAGTTGTTGTATACCAGCAAAGGGTGGCCAAATACTACAACTCCGGAGTAAAATATTGACACTCTCAAATCAGTGACTTGGTCTTAAGAAAAATAATGATCAAGAAGTAAGTCGAAGCTAGCCCTTTTGGCCCCAACTAGGTAGGACCTTACAAGGTAACTAAGATCTTTCATTCAGGAACCTGTCAACTAGAAGACATGGAAGATCACTGCCCCACCATGGAACCTAAAAGTGAGTACTCTTACTTCTGTAGTAAGATGTTACACTCACAAGCTTTGTACTTTCAGATTTTCAGATTAATGAAAAGATATTTTACTTTAACGACATAGTTCCTTATCCACATAATGTGGAAAAGCAATTACAGGGCAACATACACTTTTACTTTGGGAAAAAAATTGTTTACAACAATATAAAGCAAGCAAATATAAAAGTAGATCAAAAAATCTCAAAGCCAAAACATAGAGTTCAATAAGCTCTATAACATAATAAATGGAGTCCAAAAAGCTCTTTGCAAAGTAACTATTAATGTATGGAGTTCAATAAACTCTTAAATGTAACAAATGGAGTCTTAAAAACTCTTTAGAAATCACTACTCGACTGTAGTGTCGACTGCACTGGCACCCTCTATGCCACCAGTACCTCTCGTGCATCCACTGTATTGACTTTATACACTCATGATAGGTCAAGATCAGGATACTTGTGCTCAATCTAACTAAGGCATGTGTTTAGCTACTGTTCAACCTTAGTTTCATTAGTCAAAGACTTCAAGTTTTTAACTTTCTGAGTGGCTTTGGCACTATTCTTCTCTAGCTGTGCTATAGTATCCTTCAGTTCCTTAACCTTCTTCTTGTTCACCTCTTCTGACATTAACATGTCGGCCTCCAATTCCTTGATCCTCACTTTTAACCTGGATATGATATCCTACAACTTCTAAATAGTATCTTCCTTAAGCTTGCCTTCAATATCCATACGCCTCACCTTCTCCTCAAGCTTATTGATGGTCACCCTCTAATCCATCACCTCTAACCTCAGGTTGATGGCCTCCAAATGCAACTAAGCCATAATGGCCTGTTGCCTCAGTGTCATATATCCCTTTTTAGAAAAGAAGGACAAAGGTTAAAAAAAATGAAAAAAAATACAAAGATAATTGGCCTTACCTTCTCCGCCAAAGTAGTGAGTAATGAAGCTTGGACATCTAAATGAATGACCTCCATCTCATTAATTGTTGTAAAAGAAAGTATTTTCATTGAACACCTGATGAAATATGACAACTCAGGAGGAACAGACACCAAGATAGAGGAAGAGGAACCTCATGAGTCCAAACATAATGAATATTTAGAGAAGGCAGCTGAGCGGGAAGAACATGTGAACCAGAGGATAGAAATTGAGTAAGTAACTCGAAGGAAGAACCTGAAGACAATCTAAAGGAGGAAACTGAACTAACTGAGGAGTCTGGTAGCTGACCAAGGAAAAAACCTAAAACAGGCTGCCTGGAGGTACCAAGAGATGACCCTGAAAGGTTAAGAGATCTCAAAGGGAGTGACAATAGGGTTAGGTGAGGTAAGGATGGTTCTGAGGACTTGCTTCTTTTGTTTTGGGCGCCTTCTAATCCATTATTCCTTTATTCTTTCCTACGCTGCTCTTCCTCATCTCGCTTAGCTTCTTCATCATTTCTTCCATAATCATGGTGGGTTGAGTTGAATTTCCTGTACAAGCCGAGATGATTAGCTAAGCATACCAATGTAAACACTTCAAGAAAAGAAGAAAATATAGTGTACCAATCATTACCAAACAAGGCCTTATAAGAGAAGTATGTGGCAACTTTCTCCAATAGGTTTTTGTAGCTTTTTTCGATAGCTGGTTGATTCTTGGAAAATCCAATATGGTTGTGTAACCCTGAGCTCACCTCCTTGAAACGAAAGTTACATACAAAATAGGGAGGTTAGTAAAAAACATGCATATGAAGATCTAAGGTCCTATAATGTGTAAAGACTAAAAATGAATGAGGCTTATCAGTAGGTGTTTCCCAATTCTTTGTTGCCAAAAATTATTTACTCTTCCACCCTTCAACTTTTTTGTAGTTATGATCCCCTGCAATAACTTTTTTTCCTTTCCTTGAGGTGACATAGTTCCATCAACTAGTTTTAAATTTACCCCTCTTAGGATCCTTCTTCAAGTGGTACATGAACATAGACTCCTAGGCTATAAAGGTCATCCCCAACTCCTTCTATAAAATCTAGCAGCATACCAGAGATTTGAATGAATTAGGGGTTAACTACCTAGGCGTTAGTCCCTACCTATGAAGAATCTCTCTAAACATGAGAAGAAGTGGAAGACGTAACCCATACTCGAAGTAAGTAGTATGAAAGACAGTTTCCCTATTCTTTGGTCTATTAGGATCATTATCTCTGTCATGCACTCAGAAGACAACATTAGGGTCTATACCAAAGGGATATAAAAGTCTCCTAAGTCGCTATGTAGTCTTAATAGAGTACCTGATATCAGTAATGGCAAAACCCTCAATACCTTAGGGATCACCATAATATTTTAGTTGGAACCATCCTCACTATTCACATCCTGTCTGAACTCGCCATCATTGGTATCATCCGAATACTCAATGTCACTACCCCTATATTCATAAACCTCTCTATCACTACACGCAGTAGTTAGACAGGCCTACAAATGGAGGAAGTGTTAGTATAACTAGAAGGAACTCAAAGAAAAATGCAAAAGAACAAAACTGACAAAGCCTTCTAATATACCAACACTTTCTCAAAATATATTGACAACCTAAATAAATAAATCCAGTCACAGTTGAGAAAAACAAATGCCAACATGAGCACGACCTTAGACCCAGGGGCTCAACCACCCTATGATGACGTGGGCACAAACCTCAACACCTAGCACCAATGTGGCCCCGCTCCCAGGGTGCAGCCTCAGTGCCCCATGAGGGCAGGCCTTAAAGTACGGGCTCAACCTAGGTGTAAGCTTAACCTAGGTGCAGTCTAGGGCTCAGTAGCCAACACGGGCATAACCCCAGCTTTTAGGGTGCAGGCTCAACCCCAGTGCATGAGGTACAACCTTGGGCATGTGTTGCTTTTGGGGAACGCTACCTTGGGCGTGCATAACCCTGGTGTACATAGCATGGGTGTACCTTAGCCTGGGTGTACCTTAGCCCTAACTCATTGCAGCTAAGTTAAATGTATTAAGGCTTCATGGAAATTTTAGACACACAGATGTCTTATTCTAAAAGTGCCTATTTTCTACATGTTTAACGGTCCTTTGTAGTCTAAATATTTTACTAGAATCACGCAATATTGAAACCTCAAAATTAAAGGAAAAAAGAATCACTTGTACCTTTTCTTCTTTGAGTCTTCTAGACTGGAGCTTGAAAACCCTCTATGATTTAGAAAAATGATGTTAGGTCAAAATGAAAAGGGAGATGATCTTCATATTAGGGTTTCCATAGAGTTTAAATCCTACCAAAGTTCAAACTTTCGTATTTTAGCCGTCATTCACCGGGACATCAACTATTAAGGCAGGTCTTTCATAGTCAATCCTGGGATTGAAATCACCAAATAATTACTCAATTTTTGAAGGGAGACCGTCTTTTGTATTCTCCACTTGTAGCACTGACTTGGCAATTGGAAGACCAGTATTCAATTCCTAGGTATTCTGGAAGACTTTGCGCAGTATGAAATCTCTCACTCTAAACTTTTGAGGACGAATATTGATGTTATAGTATTTGGCAATACGTTGCTAGTACACTGTCATCTGCACCAAAGCTTGTTCCCTCAGTTATTTCGAGCTGTTTAGCACTCAATAAAAATGTGTATAAGTGTGTGGGGGAGAAAGCTTATCAATATTTACTAAAACTAGCTAGATAAAGATATGAGAGTTTTAACTTAAGCCCATTTATAGAAGCCTAACCCAATATCCAAGACTAATAGAAGCATGGGTCTTAAGAGCCTAAACAAAAAACCCAGATATAGAATTCACTAACCATCTGTAAATCAGCACACTCATCTACCATGCTGGATTTCAGGATGCTGTGGAGAAAATAACTTATACATCCCGTGAGGTACCCTTCCTACTTACTTACTCACAAGGAGTTTAACTGACTCACACTCCCACCTTTATTAGGTATGAGCAGTGTAGTAATGGAACTTGAGGTACAAGAAATATCTTACTCTTCTCCTACAAATACCCTAAAGACACCCGGTTTAGGTAAATAACTCTCTAGCCTTACAAAAACTCTATTATTTTATTTTCAAAATCTAATTATTGACTTGAGCGTTAGAGTGCCTTTGGCTGGTACCACACGTGCCCAAGAGTAAGACTTTAATCTGTTTTTCAGCAAAAACAACATGACTTTAATCTGTTTTTCAGCAAAAACAACATGAATATTATTTTAAACTCTACTGTATAATAAATATTTTATATGATTGGAAATGTATAGATATTTTATGTTATGTAAAAGTATAATTTTTATTTTTATTTTCTATTTTTAATTTTCACTTATTATATTATTTATCAAAATGAATAATAATTATTAAAAAAGATTTTATTATATATTTCAAATATATTTTATCATTATTAATTTTATTATTGTAAAGAAAAAATTAATAACATGTGTTGAGCACAAGCACGACACATGTTTGGCCTGAGCACGGCACGACACGTGTCCAACATGAGCACGTTCATGCTTGGACCTACAGGCTATGTCGGGCATGGCACAAGCACGAGTAAATCAACTTTTAAATTTTAAATGGATCAGGCTGGCATAGCACGATCTATTTTACACCTCAGATTTCAGCCATAGCAAAGAGAGTGTATGGAAGTCTCTGACGATGATTCTAAGATCATGGTTAAGAGCGCTGATCTAGTGGATGGGGCTTCACTATTGTCGCCTTCACTGAGATCGTGTAGGTCGGCTATGATGGGAGGAAAACTTGCAAATCTATTAGTGGGATGCTGTGCTTTCGCACTGGACATGGAGGCTATTGCTCCAATGGCAGATGTTACTGTGAGGAAGTACGAGGAAGAGAATGCGCAGGGTAAGGGGAAGGGCATGTCAGTTTATGTGATGATGCTATTAGACAGCGTGATGGTGAACCACGCGGTGAATCTGAGGAAGGCGATGAAAAAATTATTTAATAATAAAATAGTTTAATAAACTTATTTCCCTAACAAACTTTATTAATGCCATAATATTTTTTAAAAGCTTTTCAATGCTCTAGTTTAATGATATATTTTATTGAAAAATTTTACTAACATTGTATTTTTAATTTTTTTTTCTTGGCGATAAATATTAATGTCGTATTTTGATAACATATTTTAGATAAATGGAAAAAGTGACATGCTAAATATGACATTTATTGAAAATTGATTGAATTTAACAAGATATTGTTTAAAATGCCGTTAAAAAAATTTTTATTTGTGACATTTTATAAAAATTACATAAGAAAAAGTATTGTAAAAGGCCATGTAACTTTCATGAATTAGAAACTCATACTAGTATAGCTTTAGTAGCTAGAAACTCATGTTGTAAAATAAAGATAGAAGTAATGAACAAAGAAAGAGATATTGAAATAGAGAGGAAACTATAGTTTTTCATTATTATTATTATTCGTATCTTAACTTATCTTTATATAGATAAAGGTTAGGATTTATTAGTATATGAAATAGAAACCCTATAGGCTTTAGGTCAAGTAATAGAAAGCCTTTCAATAATATAGGTCAAGTAATAGAAAACCTTTCAATAATATAGGCTCAATAGATTTTAATAATATCCACATATTAAAACTCATATTTTATAATAATATTGTAATTATATAAGCTATTAATTGGAATAATAGTATGTCAATTTCCTCATTCATCAAAAAAAAAAAAAAGTACGTCGATTTCCTCAAATTGCAAAAAACAATATAGGTGGGGGACAATTTGATATTATGATAAAATATAAACAGTAACTTTTTTCTTTTTTTCTTTTTACCAAGATTATAACAAGTTCTAAATTATAAAGGGATGACATAACTCGAACCATACTTTTAAAGATATAAGGGAAATACTTTTAAGTCAACCTCACTTATTTCGCAAGGGGTGAACTGCTAAAAAAAAAAAAAAAAAATGTAGGGCACATTGACATAAATATAAAAGTTGAGAGGGAGTACTTTGTAGTTTTCCTTTATACATATACTATAATATTCAAACCTTAGCACACAAAAATAAAATGGCCGTTATTTTTTTCTTGGATTCCAAAATGGCGGGTTAAGTTGTAAGATTTGGATCATTTCTTTGTTTTTACCGCCTCTTTGACTTTAAATCTTTACCTTTTATTTAACATCTAACCAATATAAATATGCCATTGAACTCTATCCTTTGATTTAATTCATTCTTTAATATAATTTTAATTTTAATTTGCCACATCACCATTTAACTAGTTAAATATATATTTTGATTAAACTAAATCAGCTAAAATAACAAATAAAAAAGGATACTAACTAAATAAATAATATATATTTTGTCCTCTATAAAAATTATTTTTGTATCTTTTAAAATAAAAAGTTTGAATAAAATGTATTATTATTTTTTAAGCAAAGAGCTAATATATAAAAAATGTCAGAACAAATAGTTTAAAAAAAAAAGAAATGGATTTTTTGAGTATTTAGTAAGCACCTATAATTATATAATTGCACATATAATGATTTTGAGTATTTTAGCTGAATTAATTAAATATATATTTAATTAGATAAATGGTGACATGGCAAAATAAAATTTTAATTAGATTAGAAAAATAATTGAATCAAAAGATAGAGTAATGTGATATGTTTATATGATTTAGATTTTAAATAGTTGACTGATGACTCATTCGGATGTACATCTTTAATAGTTTTTTTTTTAATAATGCTTTTCATTTATATTACTTTAGTTAAAAAAATACTTCAACAATAAAACAATTTATGTTTTGTGGCAAACTAAAAAAAGTACTTTAAAAATATCTAATAGAGCTTGGTTGTAAAAGAATATAAAAATTCAACGTCATTTGCAATGATATTGGGGAAATTATTTATTTTAGATGCTTACTTGATAAATGATGAAAATTAAAATTTTTAATGTGGAGATTAAGTTGACTACTCTTTATAGGTCTTAATTATAGGTTTATTTTTGTTGTTTTGGCTAATGTGGATGAATTAAAATATATATTTATCTAATTAAATGGAGACGTAGAAAAATTAAATGGTGATGTGGAAAAATAAGGTTTTAATTAAATTTAAAAATAGAATGATGTAATATATTTATATCTCTTAAATGTTAAATGAAAGTATAAGATTAAAAGATAAAGAGGGATAGGAAGAGAAAAAACAAGTAGAGATCTTAATCAGTGACAAAAACATACTTTTGATTATGATAAATTATTAAAAAAGATGAACCCTTGACAAAAAAAAAAAAAAATAAAAGCTAGTTGGACAGGGTGAGATTTTAAAAATAAAATGAAGTCATTTTAAATATTTTTAAATGATTATTTCATTTAAAAAGCAAAGAGCTTATTTTTTTTTCTTTAAATAAAACTTTTTTTTAAAGAAACAACTATTTTTTTTTATAAAAAATGCTTGAAGTTTTTTTTTAATTAAAAAATACTTTAATATTTTTTTGTCAAATATATTTCAGAATGTTTTTTCATGAAAAAATATTCTCATCTTAACAGGAAACGCATTCAAACGTTTATTAAACAAAAAAAAAAAAGGGCCAAAGGGAGACAGACCCAAAACTGATGAGAAAATCCTGATTCTACATTTAGTAGAGTCAAAATTAAATTGATCGAATCACCCATATAAGCTGGTCTCTCTATAAAAAAATATCCAAAGAGTTTGTTCTTATTACCATCTCTTCCTTCTCTGGTGGTCAATCCTCACCGTCGGTGAGGTGTGCGAGTCTTCAGGCGGGTTTGGAGGGTCGGTGGTTTGCATTGATAAATGTGAAAAGCAGGTCTGTTAGCTTCTTCAAATTTTGTTAGATATAAATTTTTCGAGTTTTTCTGGGTTATAATTTCTGATTTCTTTGGATAGAGCTTGTTGTGTGTGTGCGCTCTGCTGGATTTGGTTTTCAATTTCTGAGATTTTCTTTTAGGTATTCCAACTTTGGGTTTTGTGTGCTGGAAATTTCGGAAGAAAAACCCTGATCTCATTACTCTGCTACTCCTACACCCTCAGTCTAGGACAATGTCCATTTCCATTTATATTTCTTCAAAATGAAATTTATTTTGTACCGATCCCATCTTAGGGTTTTAATACTTCATTTCCGTTTCCATTTTGTTTTATATTCCTTACCGGAAATCACTAATACTGCAACAACGGATTAGAGGGTGTAAAAAATATACACTATTGACCAATATTTCAATGGTTCTCTTATTAAAATATATGAAAATTTTTTAACTTCAAATAAAAAATTGTAACTTGAAACCAAATTTCAAAACTTATGAATCCATCACGGCCAAAATATTATACATGCATGTATATGGCTTCATTTTAAATCTTATTTATGCTCTGCTTTAGTACTGTTCATATATCTTTGTTCCTTAGCTTGCATTCCATTTATTTGGTAGATAACGCCTTCTACCTGGCTTAGGATATGTATTCAATTTTTTCCAGAACGCCTTTTTCCCTTTCTGATGATCAATGCTCACCGTTGGTTGCCAGTTCTAATTGTAGTGAGCTGTAAGGTGTGTGAGTCCTCAGCCGTGTTGGGAGGGCTGGTGTTGGTATTGGTAAATGTGAAAAGCTGGTCAGTTAGCTTATTCAATTGTTGTTTGATAAAAATAGTTTTGAGTTTTAATTTGTTCTGGGCAGTGCTTGTTTGTTTGCAGCTGAACATGATTTTCAATATTTCTAATTTATTTTAAGGCATTTCATGGCAGAATTTTTTGTGTTTTGGAAGTTTCTAAAAACCCAATGTCATTACTCTGCTACTCATACCCTCAACTCACTCTAGA
Source organism: Rhamnella rubrinervis (assembly GCA_007844105.2). Taxonomy (NCBI): domain Eukaryota; kingdom Viridiplantae; phylum Streptophyta; class Magnoliopsida; order Rosales; family Rhamnaceae; genus Rhamnella; species Rhamnella rubrinervis. The sequence continues at coordinate 14,335,835 of CM017580.2, read as the reverse complement.
ATAGAGTCCATTTCCATTTCTATTTCCCTTTTGTCTCATATTTCTCAGCCATTACCAATAATGCAGCAATGGATTAGTGTGGAAAATACACACTTAGAACCCATAACTCAATGATTCTTCCTAGAAAAATGTGTGAAAATGTATTTTTAAAACCAATTTTAAACTCTGTTGTCTGTATAACTTCATGATGACCAGAATGTGATATATGTTTGTTGATTTCATTTTTAAAATATATTTATGCATACATTGTCTATTACTGATTTCTAAAGAGTGTCATTTTACCATAGTGCTTTTTTATTGTGGTGGTTTATTACTGTTCTTATACTATTCCTTAGATTGCGTTTCATTTATTTAGTACATGTATGTCAATAACGTACTGGCCAGTAGTCCAAAAAACTTTCTACCTGTTTGTGGATGTGTTAAATTTATTCCTAATTTCAGGAGAGAATCTTTTTGGTGATTTTATAGGAACTGGTGTAATTTATGCAATTTGTACATGAGATTTAATGCTTCCAAAGGTAAAACGTATTATACTGTCGGAAACCATATACATATTTTCTGATAAGAAATTGGGCATTCTCAGGATTTTATAACCATGGAAACAGAAAGGGTAAAGAGAAACTGTGGAGGAAAGTTAGACAATGAGCTTAACCCCTTTGCCGAAGACCGGTTATCACAATTACCTGATCCTCTCATACATTATATTTTCTCATTCCTTCCCACCTTTTATATTGTCCGAATGAGTAGACTTTCCAAGCGCTGGAGATGGATGTGGGTTTCAACTCCCTTTCTATATTTCGAAGATTTGAATATTACCTTCCACAACAATGTAAATAAACAAAATATGTTCTTAACATTTGTGGGAAACTGTTTGAGAGGTCGCATGGAAACTCCAGATACTTTCATAAGAAGTTTTAAGCTTCAGACGCATTATAAATTCAGACCTAATGTTGTTCAGCAGATAGATAATTGGGTAGACTTTGTCATTCAAAGTAAAGTTAAGGAGCTAAATCTTTGTTGCGAGCAGTATCGTTTACCTCATTATGTTCTTAATGCAAGTTCATTAACTCTCCTTAGGTTGACAGATTTGAATTTGGAGGTCCCTTCTCTTTCAACCTTAACTAGTCTGAAAGTTCTTTATTTAGAGAGTGTGAAAATTGATGACAAGTCATTTCAAAATCTTATTTCGGGGTGCCCAATTATTGAGGATTTGCATTTAGATGGATTTACTTTTGGAGATATTGATCTTGCTGTTAGTGGAACACTTAAAAATCTCTCATTGAGGCATATGAATTGTATTGATCAGTGGTTGAAAGGCGTAATTTCTAGACTCCCCGTCCTTGAGAAGTTAACTTTATATAGCTATCGGATGAGCAATGTTAGCATCCACAGTAATAGCCTGAAATCTTTATTCTTCTACCTATCAAGTAGGATTGATGTGACACTTAGAACGCCAAACTTAGTTTGCTTGGACTTTGGTTGTTATTCCAATTCAATCATTTCGATTGACGCTCCCAACCTGGTAGAAGCAGGTTTGACACTTGGGGATGTTTCGATGAAGAAATCTGAATTTGATGGGCTTGTACGATTTCTTTCAAATCTTAATTGCTTGAAGAAGATGAAGCTGTCTGTTTTCTCGGAACAGGTACCTAGTTTGTCATTTTTCTTTTTTGTTCGTTAACACAATGTTTAATGGCACAAGTTACTGACTGATATGGTCTATTATTGTTGTGGTTAACCTGTGTAGGTTCTCATTTTTCCGAAAGTTGTAAGAAAGAGGAATTGTCCTCCCTTGTCTAATCTGAAGCATCTTGTGGTGGTAATACATACTGAGTTGACTCGAAAATCAGAGTTGCTGGACGCTTTGCTTTGGTGTGCACCTTCTGTGAAGACACCTGAAATAATATCACAGAAGAAATCTCCTAATCGTCTTAGGTGGTATGTGCTAGGACATAGAATAGGTTAGTAGTGCGTATAAACTTAAATGGACTTTCCTTTTTTGTCCTTTTTAGCTTCTGATATATTGAACATCTTTGTTGTTGCTATTTTAAATTAGATTAATGAAGTTATTATCTTTTTTACCTTCAGGTACCTTTGTAACTTACTAATGCGCCTAATTGAAGTTAATCCTCTATTTTTCATATTTACTTTTTGTATGTAAATGTGAGATTTGATTAAATTGATAAAAGGCCACACTCAACACCCTCATACTTGTTTCTTTATACTCAAGACTTAGTTTTAATTATATGGGCATAATATATATATATATAGAGAGAGAGAGAGAGAGAAATGTTATAAACCCCAATAGTTGGGGATGTTATGGAGCCCATATGTGGAGTTTTTTAGCTTAATTTAGTTTTATTTTTTTTATTTGACATTTAATATAGTTTTAGATTTATTATAGAAATAAAAATAATAAATAAAATATAAAAATTAATATAGTTTTTGTCAATTTAAGAATTAAAAGCTAAATTAATGTGTAAAATATCATTTTAACTTTTTAAAATTTCAAATGAATAAAATTTTTAATATTAAAATAATTTTATATATTTAAAATGTATTAGATGCAAATAAAAAAGAAAAAAAAATTAAAAATTGAGTTAAAAAACCTCACAGGTGGACTCTATAACATCCTCATCTGTTGGAGTTTATAACATTTTCCTATATATATATATAACAGAAATCATGATCTTTGGGAAAATATACTGAATATTTTTCATTGTAATAACCACATAAGTATTTGCTACATGAATGAGATAGGATTACTATTAATAATGTTAACAAAAGCATGCATTTGATGTAAGGGAACTAATGATCCATTTAGACATGGATTTCAAATGTTTCATATAATTAAGTAGAGGTACTTGAAGACAAATTAAGCCATTCTTAATTTCACTATTTTATTTTATTTATTTTAAGGTGTTCATGCTAGTAACTGAAAACAAAACCCCTACCAAAAAAATGCTCTGTTAATTTTGTTGTTGTTAATGACTATTAAATATAGCTTCCCAACATCAATTGGACTTTCACGGCTTTCCCACCCGGACAAAATTAATTTAGATATGTTTATTTATGATTTGTTGGCTCCTCTCGTGATCAGATGCTGGAATTTTATTAAAGAAAAGAAAAAATAAATAAGAAAAGGAAAAGAAGAAAGAAAGAATAGCACCATACCACCATACCATACCCGCATTCTTACTCGTCATCATCATCTGCTCTAACGTGTACGTACGTACCTTTTATGATCAATTTCTCTTTCTACTCGGTTTTAAATAATTATATCTACATGTAAATACATATATAGTGGAAATAATCCTGATCTCTGGAAAAATATACCCGATATTTTCATTTTAATAACCTCTGTAAATATTTGCTACATATAAAAAACAATTAATTGTTGTCACAAGAATTTGTTACCCTTATCATATCTCTCTAAGCCAGTAAATTAGTGAGAGTGATTAAAAAAAGTGGTTCTTAGTGTTGAAGATAATCTAGGAGCAGGTGTCCGACCTAAGCTAACCTGAGAACAAAGAAGAAAGGTCAAGGGCGATGGCATTGTTGTCGGTACACATCATTCGACACCCAAATTAGCATTGCTCTGGTCAATAATGGATGTACATTGCTCTGGTCAACAATAGATATAGAAGTGTGTAGAAGTTGGCTCCTTCTCTTGGGGGTTATGTCTTGGACTGGAGAGCTTTATGAATGGTGAGCTCTTACAAAACGCTAATAGTTTCCAAAGGTTCCAAAAGTCCCTATGTTGCAAAGCTTTAAATGCATGACACATGGGATCATCCTCTCAGATTCCATTAGCTACCCTCCAGTTTCGAATTGGAGTACCAAGCAACATGTCAACCTAAGATTGGTGGCTCTGCTTTAGGATTGACAAAGAATACGAGTGACTTACTTTCCATTTGTGAAGAGAACTGAGAAGAAAGTGGAGTACATTTTCTTGACTTAAGGAAATCTGTCGACTGTGGAGTACAAATGGAAGTTTGATGAGTTGTCAAGGTATGCGCCGCACTTGGTGTACACTGAAGAATGTAAGGCGAGATTACAACTTGATCTCTACAAAGCTATAGTAGTGCTATGACTTGGTACCTATGCTGAGGTTGTTAGAAAAGGCACAAATTATAGTTAAGGATGATTCAATGACTGAGACTAAGTTTTCAATCTTTGAAAAGAAGTCTTGGAATAATAACAAGAGAAACAAACATGGGTGCAAGGGTGGAGAGAAGAAGTACAATTATAATGGTGAAAGGAAGGATTTTCCATTATATGCTATATGAAAGAAGTATCATCTTGAATAGTGTTTCAAAAATACTGGAACATGTTTTTGATGCAGAAAGTTTAGGCATATGGCTCGCGAATGTCCGGAGGCTCCTAAGGCGCAGAATTCTACTCATTGATGAGTGTATTCACTAACTCATGGTGAAGCAAAGAAAGACCTCTTTGTTGTTGCAGGTATGGTCCAATTGGGCATTCCCGAGGCTTATGCTTTATTTGATTTAGGATCTACACATTCATTTGTGTCAAGCTAAGTCGCGTCTAAGATGATGGTAAAACCATTATGATTAGACTTTAAGTTTCCTGTGGTAAAACCATCAAGTGTTAGTATGTGTGCTAATTCTGTATTTAAATTTTGTGAAGTTCTCATAAGCAACACAATATTTATGGATTTGATTGTGCTTAATATATATGATTTTGATATTATCTTTAGTATGAATTGTTTGTCTAGAAATAGAGCTCAATTTGTGTATCAAGAGAAGCGAGTTCTCTTTAGTCCACTTGATGGACACTATTTTGGATTCAAGGGTATAAGGGTTAACCCTTTGCCATGATTGATTTTTGCGATGCAAGCACAGAGGAGTTTACAAAAGGACTGTCAAGGTTTTGTGGTTCACGTATTCAACATGAATGTGGATGCTCAAGACCTCAACATGTTTGGAATGTGAATGAATTTCTGAGTGTCTTTCCTGATGAGCTACCACAGTTGCTACCTAATCAAGAGGTGGAGTTTACTATTGATGTTATGTTGAGAACTGCACCGATATCTAAGGCACCTTATCGGATGGCGCCTGTAGAGTTGAAAGAATTGAAGGAAGAACTACAAAAACTTTTAGAACGAGGTTTCATTCAACCAAGTGTTTCCCCATGAAGAGCACCAGTTTGTTTGTGAAGAAAAGGATGGATCAATGCGACTGTGCATTGATTATAGAGAATTGAATCGTGTAACGATAAACAATAAGTACTGTTATTGAGGATTGAAGATTTGTTCGATCAACTGCAAGGAGTTCGCATGGTTTCAAAGATTGGTCTTCGATCTGGTTATCACTAATTGAAGATAAAAGAAGTAGATATACCGAAGAGTACTCTTAGAACAAGATATGAACACTATGAGTTTTTGGTTATGCTGCTTGAACTGGCCAATGCACCTGCTTTCTTCATGGACCTGATGAATTGAGTGTTCAATGACTACTTGGATAAATTTTTTATTCTCTTCATTGATGATATATTAAGTTATTCCAAGAGTGCTGAGGAGCACGAAGAACATTTAAGAGTTGTGTTACAATGGTTATGTGAGAAGCAACTTTATGCCAAATTCAAGAAGTGCTAATTCTGGCTAGAAGAGATTTCTTTCTTAGGTCATGTTTTGTCTAAGGAAGAAATACAAGTTGATTCGAGCAAAGTTGTGGCTGTGCAAAATTGAAAAAGGTCGACAAGCGTAGGAGAAGTTCAAAGTTTCCTAGGTTTGGCTAGTTACTATCGAAGGCTTTTCAAAGATTGCTGTTTTTTTGACGCAATTGATGAAAAAGAATGTGAAGTTTGTCTGGAATAAATCTTGTGAGAAAAGTTTCACGGAGCTTAAAGAAAGGTTGGTTATGGCCCTTGTACTCACTAAATTTAATGGAAAAGATGAGTTCATAATCTATAGTGATGCTTTTGGCAAAGGACTAAGCTGCATGCTTATACAAAATGAGAAATTAATGGCTTACACGTCATTATAGTTAAAGCCGTTGAAAGCAACTACCCAATGCAATATCTAGAGTTAACTGCTATCATTTTTCAACTAAAGATTTGGAGACATTACCTTTATGGAGTGAAGTATGACATTTACACTAACCATAAAAGTTTTATGTATTTCTTTACTCAAAAGAAGCTGAACATGAGACAACGAAGATGGTTAGAATTGGTTAAAGATTATGATTGTTCTATCAATTATTATCCTTGAAAGGCCAATGTAGTAGTCAATGCTTTAAGTAGAAAGTATGCTGGTTTTAGTGGTAATCTAATTACCACATAACTACATATTTTGGAAGACCTGAGAAGAATGGATATTGAGTTAGTTCGTCACCAATATTCATATATGTTGTCTGCACTCAAGGTACAACCATCTTTGGTTGACAAGATTAAAGAAGAATAAGAAAATGATAAAAGTTTGAAAAAGATCAAGAAGTTATTCAAGGAAAGATGCTTGAGTTTAATCTCATTGGAGATGGAACTCAAAAGATTAGAAGTCGTCTTTGTGTGCCTAACATTGAAGCAATTAAAAAGGAAATCTTAGGAGAGGCTCATTGTACACCTTACACAGTTCATCCTGGAGCTACTAAGATGTATGAGGACATTGCCAAAGTTTATTAGTAGAACGAAATGAAAAAGGACATAACACAATTTGTGGAACAATGTCTAACATGTTAAAAAGTGAATATAAAGCATCAGCCACCTTCTAGCATGGTTAAACTTCTAATGATTCCCGAATGGAAATGGAAAAATATTGCCATGGATTTTATTGTGAGGTTACCATTATCTAAACATAGTAATGATGTAATATGGGTTATAGTGACCGGCTCACAAAGTCTACTCACTTTATATCTATGTGTATGACGTATTCTATGGAAAAGTTAGCACAACTTTATGTGAATGAGATTGTAAGACTTCATGGAGTGCCGTTCGATTTGGTCTGATTATGATCAAAGGTTCACATTATTGTCTTGGAAGAGTCTGCATAAGGCCATATGAACAAAGTTGAACTTCAGTATAGCTTTTCATCCTTAGTCTGAAGGATAATCCAAAAGGACTATCCAAACACTTAAAAATATGTTGTGTGCCTATATGTTGGATTTTCAAGGGAACTGGGAGAAACATCTACCACTTGTAGAATTTGCGTACAACAACAGCTATCATGCAACTATTAGCATGACACCCTACGAAGTTTTGTACAGAAGAAAGTGTTGATCTTTAACTTATTAGGACAAAATAGGCAAAAGAAAGCCACTTGGACTTAAGATTTTAGAATAGACGATTGAAGTCATAAGTATAATTCAACAAAAAATGAAGGTTGGTCAAGATAGACAAAAGAATTATGCTGATAATTGGCAAAAGGATCTGAATTTTAATATGGGAGATAAGGTCTTTCTTAAAGTAGCACCGATGGAAGGTGTTATGAGGTTTAGAAAGAGAGGTAAGCTAAGTCCATAATATATCGGACCGTTTGAAATTTTGATAAAGATTAGTGAATTGATTTATCATCTAGTTTTGCCATCAAACTTATCAAGTGTGCATGATGTGTTTCATATATCTATGCTGTGAAAGTATATGCATGACCTATTGTATGTGCTATTGTTTGAATCGTTAGAAGTACGAGATGATCTTACCTATGAAGAGAAACCAGTGGAAATTCTGGATTGACAAGATCAAGTGCTAAGGACTAAGACCATTCCTTTAGTTAAAGTTCTCTAGAAAAACCATGTTATGGAAGAAGTAACATAGGAATGTGAAGACGAAATGAGCCCAAATACCCAAGTTTATTTTCTGGTAGATTTTATTTCCAATTTGAGCAAATTTCGGGGATGAAATTTCTATTTAGGAAGGGTGAACTATAATAACCTCCTCCAAAATTGCTTGTTAGGTGTGCTTATTTGTGAAGTTTTACTTGTGTGCGGGTGTACACATGTGAGTTTTGTGAGGTACTACGTGGACATAAAGTTAGAAGATGTTAGGTGCGATGACAGACTCTATGTCAAGCTCCTGACATGATTCTAGGTTCGAAATTTCTCCAACCCGAGCGTGTTAGGTGCAATGTCAGGCGCAAATATAGGCGTCTAATATGGTACAAAAGTGTGCAAGAACTTCAAGTTTGTGTGTGTGCGTTTCGTCATGTTCCGCACATGTGAGTGCATGTGTGTATGTGTGTGCTACACGTGTGCAAGTATATGAGTGTGTATATGGTTACCACCCATTTATGTGTGGGTTTGATAGTTGAATTTTCTAATTTTAATTAGTATTAATGGATAATTATGTGCTTTAATATTTTCCTAATTTGAAATAAGCAAAGTTTTGACTATGATTTTTATCTATAAATTAAGAGGCAATAGAAAGAGAAATTTTTCTGCATTTTCATCTCCCCATAGTATCGAAAATTCTTAGACAAATATTGAGAGCAAATTCAGTGAGTTCAAGTAAGGGATTTTAAGGGGTTTTTGAAGAATTAAGGCAAGTTCGACATAATTGTTGTTCGTTCTCATTTGTTTTGAATTTCCTTTCTTCTTCATCAATTTTTATGGATTGGATTGATGATTTATGCATTATAATATGGATTTGTGTGTGCTGAAAAATTGAATTTAAGATAGAATTTCTTGGTATTGACAAAATTTCAAGAGTTTATATGAAAAGTTTTGAACTTTACAAGATTAACCCTAATTTTATTTATGGCCGATCCCTATGTATGTACCAAGACTGAATTTTTATTTTCTTCTTATTGATCTTTTTTGGTGTAAATTTTTTCTTTTTGTAGCCAATTGGTTTTAAATTAATAGGAAATAGCAAAGCTAAGCCTATCAAATAACCTAATACTTTGCAACTTAAAGTAAAATGTGCTTATGTCACTTCCAAGTCTCCTATTTTAAAGTGTATTGAAGACATTAAACATAAGTTTGAGCAAAACCCTAAAAAAGCATCTAGAATGAAACATCGACAACTAAAGAAGTTTGAAGAAAGTTGTTTTGTTACATTTTTTTTTGTAGGAATGCATAATATTGTATTAAGTGGGGGTATTATAAACAACTTAATTATTTGGCAAGACGAAAGCATGAGTCTAAATGTAATGGCAAAGGACCCATCTTTACCCAAAAGAAATTTGAAGTAATAACCAAATTGAATATGGATACTTTATTTGATGCTCCTTCTCCATCATATTCCAATTAGATAAAGAAAAAATATTTTACAGGATATAAAAAAGTTAAAAGTGCATAGTTAATGACAGTATTTAATGGTTTAAGGCATAAGGACATTGAGGAAGATGATGCCTTGATCAAATTGTGCTTGTTATACTTTCTTGAATGTGACATACCTGGAAAGGAAAGCCAAAACTCAATCAACCTAGATCTTTTTTCTATAGTGGAGGACTTGGCATATTTCAATCGATATCCATGAGGCTTGGAGTCATACAATGCAACAATTGTTGTCTTACACAAAGTTTTGGGTAATCATAATGGAGAACTAAATAGATCATGCACTTGTAGTTTATGTGGTTTTTCTTTGGCTTTCCAAGTAATGCATATAATTATTTACATTTTTTAATTGTCATGATTTAATATTAAATTATATGTATTTGTACTCAATTAACAATATATATATATTTTTTATATTAGGTAAAGGGTACGAGGCAATTCCTTTAATGGGACAAATGTATGCTAGGAAAGTCGACAATGCATTCCCACGGATATACGATTGGGAGGTAAAAAACAAGTACAATCTTGAAAGTGTTGGAAAATCTATATTTGATAATTAAGAGGTAATTTATATTAGTGTTATTAATATTACTTAATTTTATTATAGTGTTAACTTTGTTATTAATTGTGAGTAATTTGGTATTGTTATTCATTTAGTTATGTACAGTTATATGATGTTGGAAAATTGAGATAAAAAAAATGTGGATGAAGAATCTGTTTACACTTAATGACGATATCCCAATACCACCTATTAAAAAAAAAGAAGAAGAGAGTTAAGGAAAATATTGAGCAAATCTAAGAATAATACATATATTATGACCGAGAATGCACCTCCATTTTTGAGAGACCTTCGATCAATGATGGTCAATCATCTTATTCCTCATATAATGTAAGTGTTTCTATAATAATTAACGTATTGCATTTTTATTAGTCATTTTAAGTTTGTTCATACATTTAATTTTTAATTATATATATATATATTCATATAGTTTGATGAATTGAAAGCATATATACATTCAATGGATATCAAAATAGACCGCGTTTCAAAAGCTTTGAATAACTTGTACAACAATTTCAACAACTTCAAATTGGTTTCAATGCAAGAGTTCAAATCAATGAATAAGACAATACATAGCATGTTCGACTATGTAAGAAAGGTAACTTATTTTCTAGTTAATTTTTTTCTTTTAACATTTTCAAAGTTTATCAAATATGAACTATTGTATTAATTAACTTTCTATTTCATGTTTTAATCTTAGGGATATCATTCATCTGACCATGACACTAATATATATGATGCATCAGATATGCCGGTGGATAAGGAGAATGCAAAACGTTATCACCAATTTAGTGCAAATGAGGGTGATATTGCAGTTCAATATGTGACACCATTGAGGCGCCACATCGTAAGCCATGACTGAAGAAGCATGTAGAAAAAATGAAGTCACCTTTATTGTTACTACAGAGAAATGAGAGGAATGAAAGAATACATTGCCCAATCATTTCCAATATTTCAAAAGGTCCAATAAAAAGAGGACTTAACTTCCTCTTTTTCCCGAACCTCAACACACCTTTCAGAGGTGCAACTTTAAGAAATATCATCTCACGGACCTCGAATTCAAGATCCTTTCATCTAATATCTGCATAGTTCTTCTGTTGGTCTTGACCTATCTTCAGCCTCTGTCTAATATTTTTGATGATGTCATTGGTCTGTTGCAAAATATCTAGCCCAAGCAACTTCCGTTCACCAACTACATCCCAATGTGATGGAGACCTAGACTTACATCCATACAAAACTTCATACGAAGCCATCCTGATCGATGTATGAAAGCTATTGTTGTACAAAAACTTTACCAGCGGTAAATGCTTTTCCTAGTTTTCTTCGAAATCTAGTATACATGCTCTCAGCATGTCCTTTAGAGTTTGAATCGTCCGCTTTGACTAACCATTACTAAAGGTCAACTTTGTCCCTATAGTTTTGTGTAGAGTCCTTCGCATAGGTAAAAAGTTACCCGACTTCATCAATCGATCCACAATTACCCAAATTGCATCATTGTTTCTGAGATCGCGGTAATCCCACAATGAAATCCATCGATATGTGCTCCCACTTCCACTTTGGAATCAACATTGGCTTTCGCAAGTCAGGATGTCTCTAATGCTCGATCTTCACCTGTTGGCAAATCAAACACTGATCCATGAACTATGCAATGTTTCGCTTCATACCAGCCCACCATAAAGTTTTGGAGACGTCCTTGTACATCTTTGTAGACCCAAGGTGAACTGAATAAGGTGTACAGTGACCCTTTACCAATTTTTTTTGCTTAATCTCCTTTACATTTGGGACACACAGGCGCATACCAAACCTCAAAGTTCCATCTCTAGTGAGATTGAACTCTGGTTTCCTCCCTTCAACGACTTCTAATATGATTTTCTGAAGATCTACATTGCCAGCTTGTCCTTCCTTTATCTTCTCTACAATCTAGGGTTGAATCATGAGTGATGCCATCATAAATGAACACTGGTTTGTAACTAACTCAATGTCCACATTCCATAAATCCTCCAAAATACGAGGTTGAAAAGTGATTAGACAACCACCAAAACCCACAAATTTCCTACTCAACGCATCAGTCACGACATTCACCTTACCGGGATGATAGTGGATAGTACAATCATAGTCCTTAACTAACTCCAACAATCTCTTCTGCCTCATGTTCAACTCTTTCTGAGTGAAAAAGTACTTGAGACTCTTCTTATCGGTGTAGATGTTGCATTTCATTTCATATAGGTAATGATGTCAAATCTTCAGTGCAAACACTACTGTGGCTAACTCCAAATCATACGTAGGGTAGTTCTGTTCGTATAGCTTAAACTAACGCGAAGTGTATGCGATCACCTTGCCATTCTGTATGAAAACCCAACCCATACATTTTCCCAAAGCATCACTGTAAATCACAAAACTACCCTCGCTATTCGGCAAAGCAAGAAGAGGTGTAGAGATTAATTTCTCTAAACTCACAGAAACTTTTCTAGCATTCCTTCGACCAAACAAACTTATTTTTCTTCCGTAACAACTACATCAATGGCAACGCAATCTTGAAAAACTCTTCCACAAACCGACGATAGTAGCTCATCAAACCAAGAAAACTTTGGATTTCTCATACATTTGTTGGCCTTTTCCAGTCCTAAACTGCTGCAATTTTATTAGGATCCACCTGAATACCTTCAACAGATATCATGCGTCGTAAAAAAGCAATACTTTTAATCCAAACCTCACACTTCTTGAACTTGGCATACAACTGCTTCTCATGTAAATGCTGTAATACTAACTTCAAATGCTCTACATGCTTAGCTGCCATTTTGAAATAAATAAGAATGTTGTCAATAAACATCACCACAAAATTTTTAAGTAATCGTGAAAAACACAATTCATCAGATTCATAAACGTTGCTGGTGCATTCGTCAGTCCAAATGGCATTACAATGAAGTCTTAATGGCCATACCTCGCATAAAATGCACTCTTCGGTTTGTCCTCTTGATCAAAATGAAGGTCGATCTTTGAAAAGATACTTGCTCCTTGCAGTTGATCGAACAAATCATCAATACTTGGCAACAGGTACTTATTCTTAATCGTCACCTTGTTGAGCTCTCGGTAATCAATGCACAAACGCATTAAACCATCATTCTTCTTTACAAACAGAATTAGTGCTCTCCAAGGTAAAACACTAGATTTAATAAAACCTTTTGTTTAGCAAATCCAGTAATTGCTCCTTCAACTCTTCCAGAGCCATTAAGTATGGTGCCTTAGAAATAGGTGTAGTCTTTAGTACCAAGTCAATTGTGAACTACACCTCTCGATCCAGTGGCAATTCTAGCGACTCCTCTTTTAAAACATCTAGAAAGTTTCGAGGGACTTCGATGTCTTCCGGTTGAAGAGTATCTGGGTCCTTGTCAACGACGCTAACAAGAAACACCTGACACCTTTGATGTAAACACTTAAGAGTTTGCATTGCCGTTAGCAATTTTGGCCACGACCTAAACTTTGAACCTGCAAACTCAAACCCTTGATCATCTACCGGGCTAAACTGAACTTTCTCTCCTTGCAATCAATGCAAGCCCCAAACTTAGAAAGCCAGTCCATACCAGAATCACATCAAAATCAGACAATTCTGATATGATCAAATCAGCATGCAGTGTCTCGTTACTGAGGCACATAACACAATCATCAAGCAAAGAGGAAGCAAACATATTCACACACGAAGGTGTAGCAACACACAAACCATAATCAAGACTAATAGGTGTTTTGGCCAATTTAGAAACAAACTGACTAGACACAAATGAAGGCGTAGCACCTGAATCAAATAATACAAAAGTACTCAAACCATTCAAAGTAATGGTACCTACAATGACTATGGCATCATCTTTCCTTGCTTTTTCTTTAGTCAGCGTAAACACATGACCTTGGGTAGGCTACTATGTCTTTTCCACTTTTGGACAACTTCTCCTTATGTAACTAGGCTCACCACAATCATAACAGACTCTAACCTTACTCCAACACTTACAAGAATGGTGTTTACCGTACTTCTGGTATTGTGGAACTCTAGGTCGGTTGTCAATCGCCTTGAACTTCTTATATTGTCTTTGCGATTATTGCTAATCCACGGCTTCCCATCATACTTTCACTTATGCTAGAAACCTGCTTTCCACTGCTTTTTTATAAGAGTAGAACTTGATCCTGCAGACCTCCCTACCTCTGGAGTAAGATCCTTAGAGATCAACTACACTTACTGCAGTATCTCTAAATACATAGGGAAGTGAAACAAGGCGACAACATTGTAGAGCTTGAGTAGCAGCCCCCTTTTAAAGCGCCGAGCTTTACACTCATATGAGTCCACCAGGTGTGGCGCGTAGCGAGAAAGGTTATCGAACTTCCTCTCGTACTCCACTAGGGAAAGATTCCGCTGCTTCAAACTCAAGAACTCTGCTTCTTTCTCCTCCCACTTAACTCAGGGAAAGTACTTCACATAAAACAAAATCTTAAACTGGAACCACAACATCAAAGTTTCGTCAGCACGGTATGCTCTCTTAATCATATTCCACTAATGACTGGCTCCCTCCTTCAGTATGAAGGAAGCACAAATCACTTTCTGCTTTTCAGTGCAGTCGGTTAAAGTAAAGATTTTCTCCAACTCGCGGATCCAACTCTCCGCAACCAAAACCGATCCCTCAAACTCAGAGGGATGAAAATCTCTAAACTACTTCATCACTACATTAATCCAGTAGATTGATGTGGCTGCTGAAGCTACTGCTGCTGTTGTTGTTAAGGTTGTTACGTTTGCTATTGCTGTAAGTTTTGAGCAATAAGTCTCTCAATGGCTTCCAAAAGTCACCAGTGGTATTCCCTGAACTACTTTCAGGTTCGGAGTGGATATTTCTCGGGGGGCACGGTATCTGTAACAAATGGGAAAATAAATCCTAAACAAATTATTTGATAAGATACACAGCCAAACAACACTTCATTTTTCATAATAAAGCGTTACACAACCACCACACACAATACATATATTATACAATATATACATAATATACATATATACCACGTATAAAATATGATACATATATACAAACAACAACGTCGTTAAAATCCCGAAACTGTAGTCACTAGTAGGGTTATCGTAGAGATCAAAGTCCTCTTGGTTGACCATCTCGGGCAAATAACTAAAAGGTACATAGTCATCTAAACCCTAAAGCCCTCTATATCCTCCACTAGATCCTCTTCCGGATCCTCCTCTAATACCATAGCAGCAAGAGGGGGTCCTCTAAACCCCTATGCACTTAACTATATCATCATAGCCTGTTGCTCCTCTACATCCTCATCAAACTAATCCAAGTATCACATATACATGTCATGACGCTGATCAGCCTGGAGCTGCCCAAACCTTTTGGTGGGAATTTAATAGTGTTTTCCACTAGGTAAAGGTATCATCGTGGTATGACCTCGTAGGAACATAGCCACATCTTGTCTCCTACCCTCCAGCTTTTGTTGAATGGAGTCCTCATCCAAACTAACATCCTGATATCTTCCACCCGAGGTAGACGGAATATCCCCTATGTGTGACCTCCTCACAAAGTGTGAACTCAATGATGGCTCCCTCACTGGGGTCACCACACGTATCGCCGCCGATGCATCACGCCTCCCACAAAGCAAAAAAGAAGCATGATTAAAAAGCGGGCCCATCTAAGCAGCATAATAACTTAAAGAAAATAAACAAACATGCAATACTAAACATAAATCCAAAAGACAGTCTACCATAGTGCACAGGTGATCACTAGGGCATCGGCAAGTACATGTTTAAAAACCTAAGGCTTTGATACCAAAATGGTAACATCTCTCACCCAAGCTTAGATTTTCGAGTAAGATGTGATTACCATTAATTTTTTTTTCTTTGCCTTTCAAAATATAAACTCAATATATATTTAAGAACTATTCTGGGTATTATGTAAACAATATTAAGACCTTTCTTTACTTTTTAGGATTGTTTTACCAAACCGAACGATTGATGATAAAATAAATAAAGTATTATAAAAATAATCACACCCACAACGTAAAACAAAAGTATAGTTAATACACATAGAGTATCTTTACCTAAAATACTTCAAAAGGAAAAATGCAGAAGAACCATGTATTGTGCCTTGCCTTCCTAGGTCTACACTGCCACCAAGCCCTATTATGAAGCTTCGGATTTTCCTGTCACGTAGGACAAAAAATTATGAGTGAAAAACACTCAGTAACCATCTCAAATGTATACACCAATTCCATGTCATGTAGTGTACAAACTATACATTTCAAATCATCATTTTTTCCTTTTTATTTTTAACTGAATAGCTCACTCTCTTTCCATGTTTTGTGCGGCCACCCAAAACATCACACTTTTGGTGGTATGAGGATGAATCATTGTTCTAGGTGACTTACCTTTACGTATGGTCAGTGACTCACAAAATTATTAAAATAGGGTTTAAAACCATGCACCTTCATTTGTGCACCCATTTTTGAAAACACAAACCATTAGAGAAAAATCTATCATTTCACACAAAATAATAAACCTCATGAATTGCTCTATGCAAATGACTACTCATGCCACAATATATAAGTACAACCAAGTAATGTAATAAAATACATAATTACCAAATCATCCCATTCGACATCAGTAATTACCTAAATGCCCTTACTCAAACCAATAAATTCAAATCGGTAAACACATTGAGGTAACTACTAAAATGCCACTAGTCATCTCGATAATTACCAAGATAACCCTCAAATATATAAAAAATTACTAAAATACCCCTCAATAGGTAAATGACTAATTACCATCCTACCCTTAGTTAATTAACAGTAAATAATAATTATCAACCATATACATATATACAACCACTCTAGTACATATATACATATCCATCCATATATATATACATATATATTTATAAACACAATTATAAACATATATATAAATACATATATAAAAAATACATATAAATATACAGTCATATACATATATATGTATATATATATATATATATAAAAGAATACATATATACACACCTATATATGTATACACATATTTTATACACATATACATGCACACAAATACAACTTATACATATACATAATTATATATATATACACCAATACATAAATATACCCATATATGTAATAAATTAATACTCTTTTTTGGTACATAAATAAAAATTTATATACATGCACCTATACAAAATACACTTATGCATGTTTAATAAATACATACTTATTATACATGCATTTGGTATTTGTCAAAAGAGTAGTTCCTCCAAGACAATAAAATATGTTTACATGAGGAGGAACATATTTACTCGTTATATCATCTGCAATTGCCTAAATCTCAAGACGTTCTTCTAACTAATCATAGATTTTATTGAGATAGGTAAACCGAGTGGACCCCCATTTCAACATTTGAACCTGAGGGATTCCTTTTAGGAATGGATTCGGGACACGAGGAAGGTCATCAAAAAAGAAAGAAGATGAGTTCTTCTTTCTTTTATCACTTAGGAACCATGCACCCAACTAAAGTAAAAAAATTTATGGGTCAAATTATCGCTATTTGATGATTCAAATCAAAATAAAGGTTTTTCTCTAAATAAAGGTTTCCCTTTGGCTCTCTCTGAAAACAACCTTCATTTTTTTGAACATATTTATAACAAATTGAAAAAGAGGTGTTTTCTAGGTCTAAGAATTTTAAATGAAAGAATTTTTTTTCTAAATGTTTCAAAAGAAACAAAAAAATGGTTTATTAAAAGCATTCTAGTTATAAAAGAAGTAGTAAAAGAACTTACAAAAATAAACCTAAATTATATTATTTGGATTGAAAGAAATAGAAATATGTCAATCAAGTGAAACTATAAAAGAAAATGATTCAATAATAAATAATTAGCTGATTCATGAATCGATCAATAAAATTTAATCTACAGATTGAATAAATTATTCATTAACCAAAAAATAAAAATGACTAAACAAACCAATAATCAAATGAATAAAAGGAATCCCATAATTTTCTAACAAAAAAATGAGAAAGATTAATCCAAAAAAAAAAGAAGAAATCTCATATAAATCTTTATGTATATTAATATTTTTAATCATTAATATCAACAAAACAATTTGGGAAAGAAATATATTTATAGAAAAGTAAAAAAATCAAAGTCTAATTCACTTTATTTCGACTATAAAAAACTCACTTTCAAATATTAGGAATAAAAGCACACAAATTGTTTTTTGACTTAACTTACTTATCACATGCATATGTATTTTACCAATTATCACATCCCTTAATTTTAATTTCCCTTTTAATTTAATTTGCTTGTAGTAGCTATGGTGGTGTATTAGGATCTAAAAATATTTTGTGATGAACATACTGGCAAACCCTTTTTGGAATTCATTTATTTCTCTTAGGGGTGGCTTGCTTTGGTTTTGGTGCATTTTATGTAACAGGATTGTATGATCCAGGAATATGGTTATCCAATCCTTATGTATTTAACTAGAAAGGTACAACCTGTAAATCCAGTGTAGGGTGTGGAAGGTTTTGATACCTTTGTTCCGGGAGGAATAACCTTTCATCATATTGCAGTAGGAACTTTGGGCATATGGGCGGGTCTATTCCATCTTAGTGCTCATTTGCCCTAACGTCTATGCAAAGGATTGCATATCGGAAATATTGAAACCGTCTTTTCTAGTAGTATGGCTGGTACCTTTTTTACAACTCTTGTAGTTGTTGGAACCGATTATGTCCCAAGTTCTCACATCATCCACATTTTATTTTATTTTCTCTTCACCTTGTAACAAAATTCTATTTTTCCTTGGTCATCTAACAAGACGTCTTCTAGTGCTTGGGGGTCAAACTACCTTTATTTGAACTTGTGGTAGAATCTCTCACTAAGTTATATCATCAACAGGATATATAGATAATGCATAAGCTAAAAATATGCTACCATACCATGGACACATTGATACTAATCCAAGTTAAATTTCTTGTATGTGTAAGACTTGGTACTCAAATTGATCATACCCTCTATTAGACCACCTATCACCCTGTACTCATAATGGTTGATGGGTTCAAATCTACATTGTACACTTTTTTTCCTTTTTTTCAATCGTTCTTCGATCTATGTCATCAGTGAAGTAGTCATTTTACCGGCAATAATTCAATGATCATGGAACCATGTTTGTAACTTTTACCAATTACTTTCCAACAAAGGAGCGAGTGGTATTTTTCTTGTGTCTCTCAGAATGGAATTCATGCATTCAATAATATTTATAGTCAATATGTTGTTTTTTGTAATCAGAAACTTGCAAGGAGCCGACCTTTCAACTTCTATGTTAGATAGGTATTCTACTGCATGTATATTTATAATAATCTCATTTACATAATAGTCAAACCTTGATGGTAAATACACCTTTGCAACTAAATAAAAAAAAAGGGAGAATTTGATCTTTGTGTCCAAACTTTTTAGCCTTTGGATTTTGACTAATATAATATGTACACAAACCATGGTATGAGTTAGGATAAACAACTTTCAATACCTTTTTGTCTGTTCGATATGGATACTAAGTTTTAAAGTTCTCCATAGGCTTCTCTAAAACACTTAAAGAACCATGTGTATGCAGCTTCATTTTCAGCATCTCCCACACCAAGAACAAGAGAATAAATTTGACTATTTCCATCTACAGCTGCTATAATATATAGATAGCCATGATAGCTATATTGCAAAGTTGTCCCATCAACAGCAACTATAGGCCTTATGTTTGAATGGAATCCCCATATGCTTGCTCCTAATTCCATGAAACAGTATTAAAAACATTCTCCATAATCTGTTCAATGCATCTTCTCTTACCTACCACGCTTTATCATAAGATATGTCTACGCCATTTTAACTCCATAACAAATTTTATCTCATATAGCTTGTATACACGAGTAATGCCTTCATATTTTTCCTTTATAGCCTCTCTAATAATTTTGCTAGTAGCTTACTTATGATTTTCATGGATGGCTTGCAAACATTGAAGACATGCATGTTCTGCAACATATGCCTTTACAATGAACAATTGCTCCAAATGAGGGATCTTGTTAGCATGAAGTTTTCAATTGCATGTATCATTGAAGCACCGAATCTCGTATCAAGTAGTGGATGAGCACACAACCTTGAATTGAAAATTGGGTTTGACAACATACAAATATAACTTTTGTTTCAATCCTTTTTTGTCATCGTAGAATTAGCCAATGTGGAACTCATCACTATCAGAGGAACCAGATTCTATATCCATGAAATAGGATGAGCCACTTTGCAATGACGTGAAAATGATTCACCTTTATGACTAAGTCTCGTTGCAAAATTATGTGAACTTGGTATTTTTGGTATTACAAAAGGTGACGCACCAGCTTTGGTTTCTCTACCATCACTTTTTGACAATTACTTTTTATGTAATAAAGTTACCAAAACTTTAGATGGCAGCAAATGTGTTGCTCTTACATGTTCACTTTGTGGCAATTGATTTTCCAAAGGTGTTTTTCTTTTTAGTGCTTAAGTTTCCAAAGGTGTTTCAATTTCTAGCAATTGAGTTTGCCAAGGTGCTTGAGTTTTCCAAGGTGTTTGATTCTCCAACACTTGAGTTTGTCAATATACTTGATTTTCCCAAGGTGTTATAGTTTCCGGCAATTGAGTTTCTCACACATGTTCATATTCTTGAATAGGACTTTGAGATACTTGAGTTTTCTGTAATTGAGCTTCCTCCACATTTGATACATTTATATATTTTTCTTTTTCATTTCTTAATCTTTCTTCAATTTCAAAGGAAGGGCAAGAAGATGAGAAATGATTGCGTTGCCTTGCTACATAGAAAAAAATTATGGAACCCTTGATAAAATTTCCGCATATAATAGTCACAAGTACAACTTCTTTAAAAAATTAATTTTTTATTTCATAATTGACAAGTTATAAAAAAGTTTGGTAGCTGACTAAAATAAAATATTATTTTTTATTAAATACTATTTAATAATGAAATAGATTTGTACATGTTACAAAATATAAGCCACATCATCATATTTATTGGAGCAAAAGTTGACACCAAAAGTTTTTTTTTGGTGATTTAGTTATAAAAATTAGTTACAAAGGTTGAGTCATATCTAATTTTAACAATTTCTCAGCTATTAGTTAAAAAATTATACTTTTTGACAAAATACAACCTTTTAGGCATAAAATAAAATTTAAACCAAACATTTTATAGCTAAAGGTCATTTTTCTTTGTAGTGGGAGTAATAATTAGAAATTAGAAATTGTTTATTTAGGAATTAGATTTAATCATTGAAATTTTCTTATATGCGTAACAAAAAAGAATTCCAACTTTCTTGCTTACAAATTGCGATAGACAATTGCATAATATATGTACACATAGAAACACATTCTACATATATATAATATAGGGGTTTTTGATGTCATAGCTTCTGGTGAGGTCCTTTAAGTTTTTTTAGCCAACTTTTATAGGAATTAAAATTTTAGCCATTTTTTTTTCATTTAACGTTTAATATTTTTACTTAACTACCCTTTCTTTGGCCGAGCAATAAGCATTTGAATGTATATATTTTGAAATTTTTGGTTATGAAATACTTGAGTATTTGAAAGTGTGTATGGAATGTGTTAGAAACAATAAAAT
Organism: Rhamnella rubrinervis; assembly: GCA_007844105.2. Taxonomy (NCBI): domain Eukaryota; kingdom Viridiplantae; phylum Streptophyta; class Magnoliopsida; order Rosales; family Rhamnaceae; genus Rhamnella; species Rhamnella rubrinervis. The sequence continues at coordinate 14,314,373 of CM017580.2, read as the reverse complement.
GAGTTGAATGCTTGAAGAAAATTATAATGCATGCTAAGTGTTTGAATAAATGTTTTAATGAATCTTGAATATTTAATTACATATGTTTTGAGTTATATATGTCTAGATCCAACTAAATTTGGATAAATGTTCAATTAAAAAATAAAATTGGCTACAAGCATGGTGCCCCCACCACCAAGCCCCACCAAGACATGGCTTCGCGGTGCCCCAACCACCAACCGGTGGTGCCTTCACCATCACCCGGTGGTGCCCCACCATCACCAAGCCCCATCAAGCCTCACCACCAAGTTATGGTATGGTGGTATCCCTACCACCACCAGCCCCACTAAGGCATGGTTTGGTGGTGGCCCCACCACCATGAAGCCCTACTAAGCCTCACCACCAAGGCATGGTATGGTGGTGCCGTCACCACAACCAGTTGGTGGTGGCATCGATTGTGCCTATCAATTTTTTGTTTTTATTTTTGCAAATTTTTCATCAACTCAGAACCCATAAGAAAATTTAAAATCAAACAATCAAGCTAAGTATTTTTCAAACACCTATCATATTTGAAGGAAGTTATAATGTATACTAAGTGTTTGAATAAATGCTTGAGTGAAACTTGATTATTTAATTGCATATATATATTTTGATCTAACTAAATTTGAATAAATGTTAAATTAGAGAAAAAATTGAAAATTTTTTTGGCTATGGGCTTGGTGGTGGCACAGACCGTGACCATTTATTTATTTTTTTTTTTGCAAATTTTTCTTCCAATCATAATCTATAAGCAAATTCAAAATCAAACCAATCATGCTTCGCTAAAGCATTTTTTCAAAGACCTATCATACTTGAAGGAAGTTATAATGTATGCTAAGTGTTTGAATAAATGGTTTAGTGAAACTTGATTATTTAATTGCATATATTTTTGAGTTATATATGCTTAGATCCAACTAAATTTGAATAAATATTAAATTAAAAAAAATTAAAAAAAATTGCCTATGGGCTTGGTAGTGCTCCCAGCACCACCTGTCGATGGTGGCACCAAGTGTGCCCATTCATTTTTATTTTTTTTGCAAATTTGTCTTCAACTCATAACCTATAAGAAAATTCAAAACCAAACCAATTAAGCTTCACTATAGTATTTTTTTCAAACACCTATCATGCATTCTAACTTCTTTTAAGCATTCTAAGTCATTTCTTTCATTCTAACATATTTCATAGCCACATTCACATGCCCAAACATTCTCCAAGCAAAAAATTTAAAAATTAATAACTCAAATAAAAAAATAACTATTATTATGAAGAGAACCATAGTACAAGTGATAATAAAGAAGAGGTCTCATTTTTCGTTTGGGTAGTTGATCAAAGAAGAAGAAGAAGAGAAGGGTCGATGGTGGTGGCTAGACTATGACATCAAAAAATTTAATTCATGGGTGCAAGGATAATTTTAGACTAATATTTTAATTCTGTATGAAACTAGCTTCTTTTCATTAAATGATGGTGGGTTAGGCTATGACATCCAAAAACCCTAAAGCCAATGAGAACGTCCATTATTATTATTTGATGGATAACAATGTAAAACCTATAATAAATTAGCGACAAGGTGAATTAAAATCATAGTGCTACAGCCTACAAATATATAAAAGTTATGATTTTTTTTCTTTATTTAATACATGAAAGGCTAACTGTACCAATGATTTCGATATTAAATCAATCACTAATTCTTAAATAATAATAATAAATTGACCATGAAAGGTTTATTTGAAGTTACAGCAGACAAATTATGAAGATGTGCAAAATATTTAATTTGTAAGATGTAATTGTCTGATCGATAATATGTACCCTGCATCATGCTCTACCACAACCTGTGTGGCACATCACGTTCAGAAGCATACCATATATATATATATATATATATATATATATATATATATATATAAAATATATGCATCATATGTATTTAAATCCTTCAATTATCTGAATAAATACGTAAAGGTTTTCATGCAAGTTAATATTTGAGGTCACTGATGGTCCACATGCCTATGACATTTTCTTCATTATTAATAAAATTCATTTTCAGGGTTTTTCTAATTGTTCTTTTTATGATTTTACTATTCCAATGCCGGGTTTCATAAAAATACATGCACATAAAACCATAGAATATATACAAATCCTTCTGTTATAGCCATTCTTACAAAGAACCTCATCACATTTTTTTTTTCTCTCTGCTGGCTTCATTACTAATATAAGCTTCTTCTGAGCTCCAGCTATGGCTTCACCTAAGAAATTTTCATACCATAACACTCTCACCTCTCTGAAAAAAATGTGTGACAAATTATTCGATAAAGGGTTCATTGGCCGAGCTATAAAATTTCCAGTCTTGTCTTCTATCTCTCTGGTTGTTCTAATCCTCATCTTCTACAGCGATACCATTCTCTCTACTCCTCCCCATCACCACTTACACAAGAGAAATGATTTTATGGGTACCCAAAAGGTAGCAGAGAGAATAACACAGTTCTCTGTACAAGAAAGGATCAGGGAATTAGCTTTATTAGACGGCGAATATGAAGTTGATCCGATGATTCCTCCGGAGAATGTTACGAAAGTGGAGAGAATCAAATGGTTCCGGAAAAAACTCCCGGAGCTGGAGATACTGCACTCCAACAACTTGACAAAGCAATTCCATGGTAGGGTTTTGGAGTTTCTCAACAATGGCTGTAGCATTCAGTTCTATATGGTGTGGCTCTCACCGGCGAGGTTCTTTGGAAACCGAGACTTCTTGGCCGTAGACACACTGTTCAAATCACACCCACAAGGCTGCTTGATGATCATTTCAAGAACCATGGATTCGAGACGCGGTTATAGGATCTTAAAGCCGCTATTAGACCACGGATTCAAAGTTCTTGCTGTGACTCCTGACTTACCATTCTTGGTGAAGAACACACCAGCTGAGTCTTGGCTTGAAGGGATAAAGAGCGGGAAGAGAGACCCCGGTTATGTCCCGTTGTCGCAGAACCTCTGCAACCTAATCAGACTCTCAGTCTTGCACAGATATGGAGGTGTTTATTTGGACACTGACATGATTATTCTGAGGGATTTTTCGGAACTTAGAAACTCAGTTGGAGCTCAGACTGTAGATCCAGTGTCTAAGAAGTGGATTACGTTGAATGGTGCAGTGATGATCTTCGATATAAACCATCCGATTTTACTTGATTTTATTGAGGAATTTTCATCAACTTTTAATGGGAATAGGTGGGGATTCAATGGACCTTTCTTGGTTACTAGGGTTATTGGGAGAGTTGGTAGTACGCCGGGTTATAACGTGACGGTGATGCCGCCGGAGGCCTTTTATCCGGTGAATTGGCTTAAGATACACAGGCTATTCAAGAAGCCAGAGAGTGCAGCTGAAACTAGGATGGTGGAGAGCACTTTAAATGAGCTAAATGATGGGGAAAGTGGTACTTTTGCAGTGCATCTATGGAACAAGAGAAGTAAAGAGTTGAAGATTGAAGAAGGAAGTGTCATGGCAAGGCTAATCTTAGATCATTGTGTCATTTGTCAGAATATATTTACTTAACAATCTAGCTCTTCTTCAATCTTGCAAAACCATGATTTCGAAATATTTACTTTTACTTGTATATTTATTTCTTGTTTAATATTTTATACATAAAGATATTGTTGTTTACAAGGTAAACGTCTTTTTCTCTATTTCATTTTGGGTTTATGCTTAGATTTTATATTTCCTACACCATTTACAACTGATCATCTGTTTAACCAAATGATTAAAACAATATAGACAATTAGATTAATTATTTTTTAAAATGAAAAAAAAAATGAACTGCTTACTACTTATATCTATGAATTATTGGAGGCATCCGAGAAAGAAAAAAAAAATGATAATTATCAGTTACAACTTACAAGTGTAATAAATGTAATAAGGGTTTATACCTATTAGAAGGTAATAGTGATAATTTATTAGTCACATGTGTAATTAATGTAATAAGGGTTTATACATTTCCCTACCTCCTAAATAAAGGTAAAATTCAATGTGGTACCCTTATAATTTTTTTTCCTGTTTCAATCTAATGCCTCTTTTTTTTTTTTAAATTGATTCAATTAAGGGCACGACCATAAAATCTTAACGCTAAGTTAATGGAAACCATTAATGGGTTACCAATAGACGTTGTTTTTTGATCTCACAGATTAAAACGACGTTGTTGTTTTGACCAAAAAATTGGCAATAGGAGCATCCACTGTTGTTTTCAGTCTTGCATCATGAAACTGAATTTAAATACTCTTAGCGGCCTTTTTATAACATTTTTTGTTTTCATTTTTTTACTTAGTTAATAGTTAGTCTTATACTATTATAAATACGAAGAAAAAAAAAACACAGGTGCCGTTTGATAATTTATATTTTTTAGTTTTTATTATGTTAAAGTTTGTATGAAATATGTCTAGTTCAAAGGTTAGATAATGTCAGTTGCAGCTGATTAATGTTTCCATTGTTATTGAAAGAAATCAAAGGATTGTGAATCAAAATTAATCCTCATGATCAAGTTTCCAAATGAAACCAAGTCAACTCTTCAATCACACATGAAGAACATTACTTATTCAGTCTTCATTAATTATATCAGCGAATTTATTCCAGTGCTGTGATGGCTCCTATCATTGCTAGCTCAACAATTATGTCTACGATTACATAATGTGTAAACTCTAAAAATAGAGCATGCTGTGTTTGTAATACATTCATTCAAGTGTTTTTTTCCATCTTCCTTTTATAAAACTTCTATCACCAAGCTTACTATAAATACAAAAGAAAAATAGAAACGCTAAACTAAAAATAGTTTTAAATTTGGTAATTCTGTCCTTTTTGTTTTTCCTCCCCTTAAAATGAGAAAACTAAGTAGCATCTGAAATTTGAATTAAGAAATTACACATAAACTCCATCTAAAAACCAAAACAAAAAACTTTATCAAACAGCCCCTAAATTAATTAGTAGAATTTCAAACATGTAAACAATCATACATATCACAAGTTTAATTGAAAGAATAGTACTTTTTGTAAATATTCTTCTTTTGTTTTAATTACCTTGAAGGTTCCGTCAACTTGTGATCTGCGCATGTTTTCCGTTTTTTCAACAAACACAACAATCGAGCTAGTCATGAGTCTCTCGTGACTTGACTTTCCTAATTAACATTGAGATTAAGAAAATGTGGGGTGTAGAAATTAATATCAAATAATTGAGTATTACGTAGGTATTCTCTAGATTATATTACTGCCGTTTCTTATAATTGATAAAAAAAGAAATAAAGAAGAAACTAGTACGTACGACCTTTAAAATAAAGATGAGAAAAAAAAAACGTTTAATTATAAATATAAACTAATTATCAACTTCATCCTAACAGAAAAAAATCCATTCTCTAATTAAAAATAATTGAATTATTATTATTTTGATTGATCATGACTCTGTATATTTTAATTAAATGAGCATCAAGTTGCATTCGGTTCAATTTATATGAATTTATCATTACTGTCTAATTTACTAGTGACGTGCAATAAAATATTTTAAATCAGTATTAAATGCTAGTAAAACGACAAAACTCCAAAAATAAGTATGATTTGAACTAAATGAATAAGCAGAGAATACATTTGACAAAATTATTACACCAGTCGCAATACATGTATTTATATATGTATGTTAAACCCTTTAATTTCATTGAATTGCTATAGTTAATTTCTAATATTATGTATGTTTATTACATCAGTTTGTTTCATATTGATCAATTCCCAGGAAAACGAAATTGCATGCAATATTAAAAATGCATGGAAAGTAACAATCAAATATGATATAGAATATCCTCTTTGTATATAAATATATATAAAAACGGTCACTATGATTTGCTCCACCACCATAAACTTTTTATTTTCCACGTACAAAACCTAACAATGGACAAGAAATTGTCTGGGAAGCTGTTTTGGTCTCGTCTATTTAGCCGTACTGCCAAATCTCCAATCTTCTCCACCATCTCCTTCATTGTCATATTCTTCATGATCTATGCAGACAGCATTGTCTCTAATCTATCCATGAATCCCCTTGACTTCAAAAACAACAACATCTTGGATCCCTCATCACAAACTCAGAAACCCCAACAACAAAGCCAACCAGCTGCCTTTGCCACTGATGCTCGTGATGAAGTTGATATTACTGAAAATGATCATGACCCTTTAATCCCTCCGGAAAACATAACAAAGCAGGAAAGAATCATATGGTTCCGGCGAAAGTTGCCGGAGCTCGAGATATTCCATTCCAATAACTTGACTCAACGATTTCACAGCCGGGTTCTCGAGTTCCTCAACCATGGATGTACCGTCCAATTCTACATGGTGTGGCTTTCGCCAGCAAAGTCCTTCGGAAAAAGGGAAGTTTTAGCCGTAGACAGCCTGTTCAAAACAAACTCCAAAGCTTGCTTGATGATCATATCAAGAACAATGGATTCGGAAAGTGGTTACCGAATCCTGAAACCTTTCCTTGACCGCCGGTTTAGAGTCCTCGCTATCTCGCCGGACTTGCCTTTCCTAGTGAAGAACACTCCGGCGGAGACTTGGCTCCAAGCAATGACTAGTGGGACCAGAGACCCTGGATACATACCAATGTCACAAAACCTCTGCAATCTGATCAGACTGGCAATGTTGTATAAATATGGAGGTGTTTACTTAGACACAGATTTCATAATTCTTAAAGATTTGTCGGAGCTTAGGAACTCAGTTGGAGCTCAAAGCGTAGACCATGAGACTAAGAATTGGACCAGGCTAAATGGTGCCGTAATGATTTTCGATATAAACCATCCACTTTTAGTGGATTTCATTGAAGAATTTGCGTCAACTTTCAATGGAAATAAATGGGGACACAATGGTCCTTTCTTAGTTTCTAGAGTAATTGAAAGAGTTGGAAGCACATCGGGATACAATGTCACCGTTTTGCCTCCGAAGGCTTTTTATCCGGTTGATTGGATCAAAATACGCAGGCTTTTCAAGAAGCCTGAAAATGGAGTTGAGTCTAGATGGGCTGAGAGCATGTTAAATGAGCTAAACGACGGCGAAACTTATGCTGTACATTTATGGAATAAGAGAAGTAGAGAGTTGAAGATCGAAGAAGGAAGTGTCATGGCAAGACTGATATTGGATCACTGTGTCGTTTGCGAGGATATATATTCTTCTTAAGATAAGAAAATGGATTAGAAGCTTTATTTATTTATTCATTTATTTTATTTTTATTTTCATGCATAAGTTTGCTGTAGTTTCATGCATCAGCCCCACTTTGATCGTGTCATTTTTACTTTTTTATTTTTGTTTAAGTTTTTGATTGGAAAAAGATTGGGACTGTACAAGATTTGGGCTGTAGTTGAAGTCCTGATCTAGATTTAAATCTTGACCTAATGAAAAAATATTGGATTTTTAGATGCCATATACATTCTAGTATCATTTTTTTTTTAGTGTTTTACGCATTCAAATACTCACAAAATTAACAGATCTAAGAACGAAAACCTCACTACATCTTTGGTCTGACAATGGTAGACACACACAAATTACCATAGTTCACCCAAGGAAATCTGGGCTATATCCATGTTGAGCTTAGGTAACCAGAGCTTAGTGCACTAGTTGGTTATATCTTACACCCTCAACACTATCCACACCCTCTCATACAAAATATTAATTCTCAAACCTAAATCACCACTCTCTGATCACTGGTATAGAGAATGAGATCAACACACTGAAAGTTACAAGAGTATATAGAGAAGAACAAAAAAGGAAAGAACCTTAACTTTGAGGTTGATTCTAACAGCCTCCAACAACTAGGAAGAAGAATAGCTTCAATACGAGGTAAAATTGTGAAGCAACGGCTGAGCCAAAGAAGTATAGGAGCAATCGACAATTCTGCTCTCTTTCATCCAAAATGACACAGCTTTGTATAAATGAGGATCAAACGATAGAGGTCGGTTGCCGTTTAAGGCCATCCAGACTTCAGTCTCAAGTGGAATGACATCATATTGCAGAGAGTTGTTGCAGCTTCACACTTCAACAATCTCCACCTCGAAACTTCAACAACTTTGTCTTCAAAACACATCCATTACCAGTGCACTAAACTTTGATGGTCACCTTCATTGCTCATATTGGCTCCCCTACATGCCAACCTCAACGTGTAGCAAGTCCAAGCAATGGTTGAACTTAGTTGCAGTCACTATCTTGGTCCCCATATCAACAAGATTCTCTTCGGTTTGTACCTTTTGGATCTGAACTTCATTATTTACTATCAAGTCTCTAACCAAGAAGTACTTCACATCCACATGTTTGGTTCTCTCATGGTAGACAGGATTCTTGCTTAGGTGTATGACACTTTGATTGTCTGAGTATACCACTGCCTTGTTCTTCAGTAGCTGGATCTCCTTAAGAATTCCCTGAAGCCATACTGCTTCCTTAAACACATCTGTAAGTGCTATGTACTCAGCCTGAGTTGATGAAAGAGCAACCAAGGGCTACAATTGGGATTTTCAACTTATACAATTCCCTCCAAGTGTAAAATAGTAGGAAGTGGTGGATTTTCTTGAATCCCTGTCACCTGCAAAATCAGAGTCTACATACCCTACAAGATCAAGTGAGTTATATCTTTTCTTGTACACTAAACCAGCATGTAAAGTACTCCTTATATATTTCAGCAAATGTTTTAGATCATTCCAATGCTCCTTCCCTGGATTTGACATGTATCTACTAGGCAATGATATAGAATATGAAAGATCGGGTCTAGAATTTATCATAGAATACACTGTACCTATTGCATTTGCATAAGGTACATTTTTCATCTTTAACCATTCAGATTCATCCTTGGGACATTGAGACTTAGAAAAATTAAAATAAGCAGCCAATAGTACCGAAACAGACTTAGCATTAAACACACCAAACTTTGAAATACATTTATACAAATGTGTTTGATGATTTTTAGAGTGTTGTTGTCTATGTTCCTTTCAATAAACATGCCAAGTATTTTCTTTGCTTTCCCTAAGTCTTTCATGGCAAATTCAAAATTCAAGACAGATTTTAATTCATTTATCTTTAACTTAGACTTGCTTATAATTAGCGTATCATCCACATAAACCAACAAATACATAGGCACAGAATCAGATTGCATCACATGACAATAATTATCAAATTGACTTCTTATAAAACCATTGTTAGTCACAAAATTATCAAAATGTTTGTACCATTGCCTAGGGGATTGTTTAAGACCATATAGAGACTTTTTTAACAAGCATACCTGATTCGGAAAAGTAAGATCCACATAACCAGCAGGTTGAGTCATATAAATGTTCTCATTAAGATCACCATGCAAGAAAGCAGTTTTGACATCAAGTTTTATAATTCTAAGTCAAACTGGACAACAATAGCAAGTATCAATCTAATAGTCTTAAATTTAACAACAGGTAAAAAAATATCAGTATAATCAACCCCTTCCCTTTGAGTAAAACCCTTTTGCAACTAATCTAGCTTTAAATCTACAAGAGTCAAAATTGGTCATACCTTCTTTGATTTTGAATAGCCACTTGCATTCCGCTAGTTTTTTATCACTCGGCTTTGGAACTAACTCCCAAGTTCCATTGATTCTCAATGAATCCATCTCCTAATCCATTGTTTGCTTCGATTTGTTACTATCTGGTGATTGAATTGCTTCCTCAAATGTTGCTGCCTCACTATTCTTCAATTCAGTACTAGCAACCAATGCATGAAATACCAAATTAGCATAGGAATATCTGGTAGAGGGTCTTCTTTCCCTACTACCTCTGTCTCGGGCAAGCTGATAGTCCCTTAAGTCTTTTTGAATTTGTTCAGGTTGTTGTTGATCTTCCTAAACCTCTTCTTCCTCTTCTGATTCTTCATCAGCTTGTTCATCACCATGATCACTAATAGGATCACGTACAATTTCAATTTCTTGGACTAAATGATGCTGGTTGTTTAGACCAGTATCAGGCTCCACATCAAACTGAGCCTCACCACCAGTCACACTAAACTTAGGTTGTATCACAGTGCTTGGACCTGCATCATTGTTAGTGATTTTAAATGGAAAACATTTTCATTAAATATAACATCACGACTAACAAAAATCCTCACTCCACATGAGTTCCTATCCCACAATCTGTAACCTTTGGTGCCCTCTAGATACCCTAAAATCATACATTTGACTGATCTAAGTTCCAGCTTACCATCGGATTTGTCAATACAGGCCTCACATCCCCACAACACTAAAGTGACTTAAAGAGGGCTTCTTTCCATTCCATATTTCATCAGGGCACTTAAAACATATAGTACTAGAGGGACTCCTATTAATTAGATAGGCTATTGTATAAAGTAATTCCCCCTAAAAGGACTTAGGCAACCAGGAAGTGAATAGTAAACAACTCACCTTCTCAAGTAAGGTCCTATTCATTCTTTCAGCCATTATGTTCTGTTGTGAAGTGCTTCTCACGATTCTATGCCAAAGTATACCCTCAGTACTATAGAATTTATCAAACTTCTCACTAGAAACAGTTAAAACCTCAGTTAAGCATGTTGCTAAATTATCAATGGCTACAGATGCACTTGCTTCTTGTTTTTGCTTTCTGATAAAATCATAACAATGTTTTTTAACATGACCTTCCTTCCCTCAATGGTAACACTTCCATTTTCTAGTTTTAGTCTTTTCTTTTTTACCTTTTTACTTATATTTCTACCCAGAACTACTAGCTTGTTCATTACCCCCTTTTCTCCCTGGTTTTCCACTCACGTACAACATATTCTCATTTCTCTTATTAGAGTTCAGCTCCAGTTCTCTAGCTTTTATACCAAAAACAATAAGGTCCTATTTAAGCACGGTTTTAGTGTATTGTAGAGCATTTTTTACTACTTGATACTCCTCAGGTAATGAACTTAACAAAATCATAGCTTCATTTGTTTCATCTAAAGCTTGATTAGTTTCCCATAATAGTAAAACCATTTTTTGTAAATTCAACCAGGTTTTCATTAATAGATTTAGAACTATCCATTTTAAAATTAAAGAGAAGTCCTTTCAAGTAAACCAGGTTAGGAGCAACAATCACAGAGTATAAGGATTCGAGTTTACCCTATAATTCTAGATGAGTGTTCATGCCATCTACCTTCCGGATAACATTATCACCTAAGTGCAGAAATATGAGATTGAATGCTTCTTCATCGATTTCTGACTTCCTTGAGAGTTTGTCAGCAGGCCATTTAGAAGTATCAGCCTCTAGTGTATATGCGACCTTGTGGTGGGACAGAAGAACTCTTAGCTTCTTTTGCCAGCTGCCAAAGTCTCCCATGTTATCAAACAAGCCTACCTTGAGCCTAATAGTACTCATCTTTGCCTTGCACAAAGATAACCTAGACTCTAGAGTTTTTTGAGGAACTGGCTTAGATATACTCTAGTGGCACTCTAACCTAAGTGCTCTGATACCACTATAGTGTTTTACACACTCAAACACTCACAAAATTAACAGATCTAAGAACAAAAACCTCACTGCGTCTTTGGTACAACAATGGCAAATAAAAATAAATGGCAGACACACACAAATTACTGTGGTTCACCCAAGGAAAGCTGGGCTACATCCACATTGAGCTTAGGTACCTAGAGCTCAGTGCACTAGTTGGTTATGTCTTACACCCTCAACACTGTTCACACCCTCTCATTCCAAACAGTAACCTTCAAACCCAGATCACCATTCTTTGGTCATTGGTACAGAGAAAGAAAGTATACAGAGAAGAACAGAAAAGGAAAGAACCTTAACTTTGAGATTGATTCTAATAGCCTCCAACAACTAGGAAGAAGAGTAGCTTTAATATTAAAGTAAAATTGTGAACCAATGGCCGAGCTAACGAAGTACAAGAGCAATCAACGATTCTGCTTTCTTCCATCCAAAATGACATAGTATTGTATAAATGAGAATCAAACGACAGAGGTTGGTTGCCGTTTAAGGCCATCAAGACTTCAATCTCATAAGTGGAACGACATCGTATTGGAGAGAGTTGTTGTAACTTCACACTTCAACACCTTTTTATCTTTTTTTTTTTTTGTAAAATTAAAATTTTAGTTAGGTTTTATAGTGAAAAATAAAAAATACTCTTAGTCTTTACAACTCCACTTCTTCTTTGTCTCTTTATCTTCATTGTTTGTTCCTTCAATGTCTTCTCCTTCTTCTTTTTCTTTTGTTTCTTCTTATTCGATTAATAATCTCATATATATATATTAAATGCAAAACACACCCAAATATTCAAAAACCCAAACATGAATATCTTTTTTTTTTTTAATTTTCTTTTTACTTAAAAAATGCGCAATAAGATATAAGTTAAGATTATCATTCTTACCTTGTAGTGGGCAAGGTTGATTTAAGTGTTTCACTTTTGGTTAATTTGGTGGATAATTTAGAGTTTATATTCAAAGAATAAGTAACAAACACTTCAGTAGTGATGAACAACTTCGTCATTGCCGAAGTATATATTATACATGCAACTTCAAATTTCTATATTGATGAAACACTTTGCTAATATCGAATATATATTTTACATGAAATTTAACTTAGTTAGTGATAAAGCACTTCGACAATGTCGAAGTATATATTTTATGTAAAATTTCAAACTTAGTTACTAACGAAATTTTTCTCTAATGTCGAAGTAAATATCGCTTCCCTAGTGTCGAAGTATATATTTTACATGAAATATCAAACTTAGTGACCACTTCCCTAGTGTCGAAGTATATATTTTATATGAAATTTCAGACTTCACTAGTGACAAATAAATTCGGCAATGTATGGCAAAGCACATGCACAACATAATGTAGCAAAATGGTTGACTAGTTCCATTCGGTAGAGAAACTCTCTACCAATAAAAATGGCTAAATATTTTATCTGTATATACTGTAAACCTGGGTTGTCATTTGTACATAAAATATTAATCAATATAATTGAATGGATTCATTTATCTTCGATTCATCAATGTGACATGCATGTTAAAAAAATAGAGATTCAAAATCATTAAGGGATAGATTTGTCAGTAATGAATATATTCGGCAAACTACCGAATTATACTATCATATTTCATCTAGCACAGCATGAATTCGGTATGGACGATGAATTATTACAAAGCAGTTAGGCAATACATGACGAAGCAAAGGCATAATATTATATAGTAAAACCAGATTGACCAATTTCATTGGTAGAGAATCTCTATCAACGAAACTAGCCAACCCATTTTATCTGTATAAGTTGTGAATCCCTATATTCGATATGCATGACAAAGCAAAGGTACAATATTATGTAGCAAAACTAGATTAATAAGTTCCATTAGTAAAGAACCTCTATCAATGAACTGGCCAACCCATTTCATCTACATATGCTATGAACTCTTGGATTCCTGCATGACGAAGCACTTCGACAATACATGACGAAGCAAAGGGCACAATATTATTAGCAAAACCAAACTGATGAGTTCCATTGGTAGAGAATTTCTATCAACGAAACTAGCCAGCCCATTTTTGTCTGCATATGTTATAAACCCCTAGATTGTCATTTGTACATAAGATAAATATATATATATATATATATATATATCCACAGAGTACATAGTAATAGAGTAATAGATTTTCATTAAAAAGAAAAACTTCAAAAACTTGAGAACGCCTAAAAACAAAGGTTACAACTTGAAGAGATGTGGAGATTTAGGGTTACAGATTTAAATTTATAAAGGAAGAGGAATAGGTAGAAGAGGAAGTGGAACAAACGGGCTAAAAATATTAATTTGCAAGCATTTCATATTCAGGGGCACGTTAACTATTTTAGGACAAAATAAAAATTATACAGTAAATGAGGTAAAAAAAATTAAATTGCTATTGAATTACACAAAAATATTTTTTACCAAACAACGTGAGCATAATGTTGCTTTTATTTTTTATTTTAAGAAATAATATTGATCTTATGAAATAGGAAATAAAATAAAATAAAATATTATACACAAAATATATTACAAATACGCACTGGCTTTTTTAGTGATTATAATTAAGGGTCTAGAGGCTATCTCTATGGGACACAAATACATACAAGTTGAAATGATCTTATGTAACAAAGTAGAAAAATATCTTTCTTTAAATGATCCTTCTAGAACAACTAAGACATTCTAATTAACTTTGAAATTAATGAAACTTCTATATGTCATTTCTATATATTCTTTGACATGCTGATTTAACTTAACATAATTTTATCCGTATGAATTTACACTTGAATCCAAACAAGTATACTAGTTTTTATGAGCCAGTTATACTAGTCCTTACGTGTCAATTAATGAGTAGAATAAACTATCATGCTACGTTTAGTGCGCTTGATTGAATTGTATTGTTAATTAGTGTCTGAACTGAAATGGTCTAGTCTGAACTGAACATAACAAATTAATATTGTACTATATTTGGTGCAGTTATAGACTAAAAAACTTGAGTATTTATACTCTATTTAGTGTACACTGAACTGAATTATTTCTTTTATTATTTAATATATATATATATACATACAATTGTAATATCATGCAAATTTATATTGTATTAGGTAAAAAGTTTAATTTTAATATTTTTATCTAAGATAAAATCTTAATATTTTATTTTTAAAAAATTAAATAATATTTACAAATAAAAGATGTTTAAATTTTAACAATCATTTATATCAACAATTTAAATTATCATAGTAAAGTTCAACATATAACATTTAAACTAAGAATTAAAAAAATATCATATTATTTTGACCCGTGTATTGAGTGGGTCAAAGTAATACCTTAAATATTGTATTAGATTTTTTTTGGGTAATTATAACCCAGTACAAAGTGCAACACAAAACATATAATACTGAGTACAAAACAAGGCCTTATGTGCCAAACTATATATGAACAAGACATATTAATATGGAGTACACCTTGATCCCTAGTCAAGTGGCAAATTCATTGTTTCTTTGAACACTAATCCCAATTCCGAATTCCCTTGCCTAAATTTAAGAATGGAAAAAAATAAAATCTTAGACAATAATTAATCTAAAGTTCAAATGCCCACACCCATAGAAATGCTGTAAATTCCACTGCTTGGGGAAAATATAGAGTCCAATAATAGGATAAATAGTTACAATTTGATTTTTTTATATTTTTTATTTAGTTTAATTTGGCATTTAAGAAAGTTTTAGATTTATTGCAGAAATGAAAAAAAAAAACATGGATATTAATATTTTTTGGTCAACTAAACAATTGAAAGTCAAATATAAGTGTTAAAAACCAATTTAGGACTTTAAAAATTCTAATTAATAAAACTTTTTATATTAAGATAATTCTCATACAATACAAATAAATTAAAATGTGAAATTAAAATTAAATAAAAAGAAGTCAAATTGTAACTATAAACCTTACTGCTGGGCTCCATATAATCCCAACAGTGGGGTTTATAGCATTTTTACAATCATCCCAATAGATATATATATATATATATATATATATATATATGTATATATATATAATTGTTGAAGCATTATTGTCCTATTGGTCCATTAATCTTGTCCATGTCCATATAAGCTGTTTTTATTTTCCATCTCCACGAACATCGTGATTTGGACCCTTTGAGAGTCTTCCTTCACAATTCTGCACTGGTTCCTTTTCAGTTCCATGTTGTAAGCATAAACAAAAGGGTCAGAAGCCATACCATTTTTGTCACCAACATATACCCTTTGACATGCCAAGTCACAATGTGTATTCGGTGGAAATTGCATAAAATATTTATAGGAAATGGGGGAAAGAGGATGACTCTTAAGAAAGAAAGAGCTTAAAGAGAGAGTGGGGTTGTGTCTTCATTACATTTTTCTTTTGTACTTTTTTAGGCTATTTTCATATATTCCCCTGAGATTTAGTCAAACTTCAAGCAAACTATACGGTTATGAAAAATACAATTTAAACCCCTTACCACTTGGTTTTCACTATTTAAGTTAACAGTGAATGGGTAAATTGGTCATTGACTATTGTAAGGCAAATGAACTGACATAGCCCCTCACCCCTACTATTGGTCTAGTGTTCTTCGAGTAGTGTACGATCTCACTGTTCACCATCATATCACATCAGTTCAGTTGATCAGTTGTTAATATTACACAATTGGCACAACATTGGCCTCCATTTCATGGGTTGCTTCTGCTCTACCCTTGTGCTCTACGACTATGAAAGTAGCAAAGAGAAGAAGTTCAAAAGTAACTTGAAAAGGATAAACTTATGACGATCAACTTATGACAATCAAGCAAGTAATCTTCTCAATGAAGTTTGATTTTGGTTTTAGGATTTTAAATTAAGGATTCTAATTAGGGGGGTTTCGTTTTGGGTGTCCTTAGTTCTGTGTATGTTGGGTCTTGGTTGTGTTTGTTGTTTTCTTTGGGTTTAGGATGGTATTTATGTTTTTTAACAAGTTTAGATCTTGTAATTTGGTTTCAAATTTGTGTTTCTATTTTTAGGGGTTCGTATTTGGGGATATTTATTTTTGAAAGTTTGGTTTTATTTTATCATTGGTTATGTTTATGGGTTTTATTATAGATTAGGATTTTGGTTATGCGTAAGGTTTTGTTTATCTATTTATATAAATTTAGGGCTTTCAGATTGACATTTGTATTTCTATTTGTATGTCTGTTTTCTGTTTTCATATTGAAATTTAGGGATTATTTAGGTTTCGTTTAATTTTTTGTGGAGTTGATGTTGCTTATTACATTTAAATTTATGTTAATAAGGTTTGTTTTTGTATTTAATATATGTGTTGTGTTTTCAATAGATTGTAAAAGCAATAGGCTATTATTCCGGTTGAATTCAAGGCTTGCAGAAGCAAGAGCTGCACAGGTTAGTTTTTGTTGATGAATAAAAAAAGATATATATATATATATATATATTATAAGTATTAGCATCATGTTAGTTATATATCATTCATTATTACCATTATGTTATTCTTTTATAGTTAACTTTTGATCTTTTAAATTTAATTTTTCTTAGACTTCTATAATATTGAAATGAAACATTGTACATAATGGTAGTGATGGATCTTAAGGTTGAAATATTATTGTTTTATTGCAATTTTATAAGCATTATTATTTAATTATATGTTGTATGACTTTGTAATATTTTGAATATGAATTGAGACTTAAGTGATAATATATTTGTAATTATGGGATTTTATCTTCTTTTTTTCTTATTGGATTTATTATTTGGATGTTTAATTTATTAATTTTATTTTAATTTTTTTATGGTTTTGTTTTAATTTCGTGCCCATGACTTTTTTGTTTAGACTTTATTTATTATTTATATAGAAGGGCTAAAGAAGTTTTGCCTTTGATTTTTTCAATTTGGAAATATGATTGAAAACTTACATTCCAAGAAATCACACGAGCAGCAAACCACTTAAACAATCAATATTGCATTGGAATTGGTGGTTATATGGAAGTGTCTAGAGGATTGCCTAAAGGCAAAGTAGTTGCGTTGAAGAAACTTACAATTCAGAGGCTGAAAAGCCGACTTTGAGATAGAGTTTCATGAGTGAAGTGGAAAAGTTGAAGGAAATACGTCATTGGAACATTGTAAGACTCCATGGCTTCTGTCTACACAAAAGGTGCATGTTTTTTATTTACAACTACATGAAAAAAGGAACTATGTTTTGGAATTTGAATATTGATGAAATGGGAGTGGAATTAAATTGGAGCAAAAAGGTGAAGATTATCAAAGGCATTGCTCATGCTCTGTTTTACATGCATCATGATTGTGTTCCACCAATTGTTCATCGTGATGCAACTTCCAAAAACATTTTGTTCAACTCTGAATATGAAGTTGTTGTGTTTGATTTGAGTACAACTAGATTCTTTGATTGTGATTCATCCAACCAAACCATTATGGTCGCCTCTTATGGTTATATTGCTCCTGGTAAGTTTTCATTTTTCACAGTGCCTTTGTAGAAAACTATTTTTTATACTCTCATATTCAAATATGTACTTTTCATGTTAGGGTATAAGTAAAGGTAAAAGTGATACTTAGATAATATTGTTAGTGCTAAATTGGTAATAAATCTCTTCGTTATGTCATTTGGTAAACAAATTAAGTAGAACGTTTTGGTAACATAACATTGTTGAATGAGCATCATATCTGTTACATTGTATAAGTTTGTTGTGTAAATTATTGTTGAAGCACGTGATATTTTTCTTGTTTTATTTTTCTGTTTTAGTTATTATTATTATTTATTTATTAACTACTTTTATTTTATTTAGGATTCTTTTCCTATTAGGATTAGGTTTTATTTTAAATTAGTCCTATATAAATAAAACAATACCCAACATATGTAGGGTTTTTTAAATATAGCAGGCAAGTGTGTAAGGGTTTTTGTCTTCTCTTTTGTGTGCTTGTCTAGTTGTTCACAATTCCTTTTTTAATATAATTTTATTCTTTTGCATCATAATTTTTTCTTCCTCATTATTAATAAAATTTTGAAATATTTTTTTCTTTCACAATTTTTTTTTTTACTTTTATTTCAACAGTGGTATCAGAGCCTTTAGATTTAAAGGGACTGTGTTTTTTTCTGTTTGAAAAAAGTTTTGTTTTTTCTATTTGAGAGAAGTTTTGAATTTTGGTGTTTCCACCCATCAACAATTTAATGGTAAAAACTACCAATTTCGGGTTGTCAAGATGCAATCCTATCTCAAAGTGCTTGGCCTATAGGAATCTATTTTGAGCAATGATGATCCTCCACCATTGGTAACAAATCTAACTTTAAATTAAATTAGGCAACATGAGAAGGAGAAGTTAAAGAAACCAAGGCTTTATCTTATATTCATGCTGCTTTGCCAGAATTATTGACTATAATACAGTCAAGAAGGCTTGGGATAAATTAAAGAATGAATTTGAAGGAAGCACAAGGGGTGAAGGCTATCAATTTATTAACACTCAAAATAGAGTCTGCGATGTTAAAGATGAAGGATTCAGACTTTGTGAAGGATTACACAACAAAATTAATATCTATTGTGAATAAAATTAGACTATTTGGTGAATAATTTTCAGATCAAAGAGTTGTAGAAAAAATAATAGTGAGTGTTCCTGAGAAATTTGAAACAAAGATCAGAGTAATCGAAGAGCAATGTGACTTGACTAGACTCTTTGTCATCGAGTTAATCAGTAAATTATAAGTCCATAAGCAAAGCAATTTTTTCATTGTGATTACTGTAATAAAGATAATCATCTTGAGAGATATTGTTGTGCCAAATAAAATCAAACTCAATAAGCAAATCGTGTAGAAGATAAAAAAGAAGATGCATAATATTTATTTATGGCTTCTCATATTGACGATGAAATATTTGAATTCATGGGTAATTGATAGTAGATGCACCTCTCATATAGCAAAAGACAACAACATTTTTAGTCACATCAACAAGTCTTATATGACAACGGATGTCCTTGGACATAGAGAGACTGTACTATATGAAGGAAAAAGTATTCTTACCATGCATACTTAGCTTGGAAAGAAGGGAATTGCAAATGTTTTATTCGTTCCAAAATTATCTCAAAACCTGCTTAGTATTGCTCAATTGCAACATAATGAATTTTCAGTGACATTTAAAAATTATGTTTGCACCCTTTGCCTTAAGAATTTTTTTTAACTGAAGTTCAATTTTTGGTACATTTAATGAGTTCCATAGTTGACTTTTTGCCACATGTAGTTTTTGGTTTTCACTTTGGTATCATCACGTAGAGCTTATCAATACAAGTTCGTAGACATGCGATAAATTAGGGTTATGGTATGAGAGTTATGGTTAAGGAAAGTCAATAGCAAAATTATAATTTCGCAACTTAAGTTTTAAAAATCACAGATCACTCTTTCTTCTCTGTCAGCCACATTCTCTCTCCCCAAGCTACAGTAACAAGGGAAAGCTTTTTGCCACCACACCTCCATCGCTAGTCCTCGGATTTATCACATGAATCACAAATGTCTTTTAGTCCTTGGCTAATCAATTCCTTCTTTTAAGTTTTCTATATGTACAATCGATTTTGGGGTCAAGAGGTTCAAGATTTGTCTCCCTTTATCGGGTCATACACTAGAAAGAGAGTACCTAAAAAAATAAAAATAAAGAAAAGTTATTAGATTTTGAAAATAAAAAAATAAATCCAAACTAATGTTAGATCTAACCTTAATTGATATTAGTTTAATTATTAAATATTGCAAGTGCACAATGTCATATACAAGTAAGTAAAGTATCATTCCCACGAGGATATCTAATTATACAAATTATCAAGGTTAATTAAATCTTGATATTATTTGGACAATCAAATATGGATAAAGTAATTAAATAGCATAAGAAAAAGAACAAAACTACAAGGCAAAATTCAATTTGATAATTCAAGAGAAAAGAAACACTAGAGTATGTAATTTTACCATCACCAATCCAATTTGAATCAAGTTGTATATGAATTTAGTTTTAGCTAATCATGTTGATCACCTTAACCCTAATTTATTGATAACCTTGTCACGGAGAAACTAGCGTGTGTACATGAATTAATCAGCTATATTCTAGTGTTAATTCAAAATCCATGCAAACCCATTAAGATCTATAACTAAGCTATTTTGATAATATACAAGCATCGTTGCATACATCTATGACATGTAATCAAGTTCACAAATACATATGGTATTAATTGAATTTCCACATACATGCAAGAGTTCAATCTTAACTTGGTATTATATTATTAACATGGTGGTTAGTCATATCAATATATTAAGCAAACCAACTAATACTCAACATAGAAAGATAATATAAATTTATCAAAATTTAAATAGAATATTCATGGCTTCAAGGTGGCTTGGTGCTAGGGTTGATCAAAATCATAAAAGCTCCATATGGTCCTCTTTTCCTTTCTCTCTGTCTTTCAAAAATCTGAATGCTTAAATCTCTGAATACGTCTTGTTATAATAATGGTGGCTTTATTTGGACGGCAATCAACATAAAACCTTAAGAAAGATGTTCATAAAAGTCCTAAGACAATTAGGAAACTAAATTAGAAAAGTTTTAGTTTCCAAATTTCATTATGCCATAAAATCTGCACATCATATAACTTGTGTCTAAGTTTTAAAGCCTTTAAACTTTTCATAAAATTCTTAAAATTAAATATGTCTTCTCTTTCCAATCATATATCACACCTCTCAAATAAAAATCGTAAAGACCTTCAAAAATCATTTCTTCCAAACTTGTGCAATACTGCCAAGACTACATCAAATACTGACTCTCACTACAAATAGTTATTTATTGGCCTCTTAAAAAAGTCTGAAAAATATATCAAACATCTTCAATGTCGTAGTTTTCATTAGCCATTGGTTTCATGCTAAAAAACCTCCTATAAGTTGAGTTATGATCAATTGAGTTTAGGCTGCATAGGATCCAAAATTTGCTTAAATTGTTAGTGGATCTTCAAGTAAGATGTCTTGGTCCTTAATGTGCTTAATCAAATTGTTTTCTTCACTTGAAATCTTTATAAATCTTCAAACTTAGGTATAAATTTTCATATTTGCACATCTTCCTATTTCCAATATCCTATTTCAAAATAAAGTAAAAAGACATAAGTAGCCTTGAATTAATAAATAAAAACAAACTAAATACAAATAAAGGGAATATAAATAAATGGTAGATTTCAAGTTTACCAAATGTCATGAACCTGCGATACAAGAGTGGTCTTGTGTTTCACTTCCTTTTGTTTTTACTATCTTTAATAACTTTAGCTTTTACCTGTCAAAACCTATCCTTTATTGTCCATTTTCATCCCTTCGGTCAATTTGTGACTTGCTTCGGTAAGGGGCTAAAGGTAAGATGTAAGAGGTGATACATTTTTAGTATGCATGCTTTTGTTACATGGTGAGTAATCTTTGTCTTTCTCATTTTTGTTCTCTTCGGCCACACGAGGACTTACTTTGCAAAGAGAGGAAGGTGATGTTCTGGCTAAGAGAACTTGTATCTTAACACTTGTATAATTGTCTTTAGTCTTCCCAAAACTTTATTTGACTTGTGTATTTTTCACATCTCCAAAGATGTTTGTTATTGTATTTGATTGACATGGAAAAATGTTTCTTTTCCTTTATTTAAGGTTTTGGGTTGCAAGTTTCTAGTTTTAGATATTATAGTTTTTGCTCCCCTAATCCACACCATATTGAGGGCTTCCTTCTTATTCATAGAAATATATATTATTTATTGTTTACAGTGAGAGTGTTGTATTTACACCTTCTTGTAATGAATATTACAATTTGTTGTGGGAATGTTATGTTGTAAAAGGCATAGCATATATGATTTGTATTGACTATGTAAAGTGGAAATAATCTTTGTGCTATTTTATTCTTTCCTTTAGGTTTGCCTTTTGAATTTGTAACTAGGAAGGAATACTCTTAAACATGGAGCCCTTTTAACTTAACTCACACCAGACAAAGAATCCAAGGGGGCATCCATGGTGCTGTACGAGCGAATTCGACCCACCTTCAAATGGGGCATCTGTAGACTTGGATACTTATAAGATTTGAGCTTTAAAAATTGATAAGACCCTCTTCGAGAGCCCATCACCAGATAGATGACTCACAAGCCTTTCTCCAAAAGGGCCACCAAACACTTTGGGCACTTAATTCGATTTCTACCCACAACATAAAAAAAAACATTTTAGCTTTTGGTCCTCTAATCCACACTAAATTGTTGGCCTCCTTCTAGTTGATGAAATTATATATTTGTTATTATTTATTGTGGAGATTTCATATTTACCCTTTGTTATAATGAAAATATTATGTTGATCATTTGTAAGTTATGGAAATATTATACACTTTGTGTTGGAGATATTTGCTTTGTCTTCCTTTACTTTAGTTCTCTTTTTAACTTTCTCCAAGAGAGTTCTCTTAATAAATTCTATAAACCTAAATTACAAGTCATCTTCAAAATAGTGCAATGTCTCACTATACCAAATTGTAAAATTTGCTCTCACCAAAATACATTCAATTTTTTTCCAAAGAACATATAAGAATTACCTTTACAAACTCTCAGAACTTCACTTGTTGCGGAATATCAATAACCCAAAGATTCGAGAATACCCAAATAAATAAAGTTCTTCTTCAAACACACGATGTATACAAATCCTCCTTCAAACGGAGGTCAATCTAAAAGAGGTTTGATTAAACACAATCTCCAAATTCAACTCTCAAAACAAATTTCCTATTAATTATTTCAATCTCAAATTTTGCCAACGCAAACACAAAATTTCAGAATTAAAAATTGATGTATAAAAGCTCAAATGAACCAAAGAGCAAATCCAAAAGCCCAAAATTATCAAACGAACCAACCAGGCTATGATACCACTTGTTAGGATAGAATCTTGGGATTCCACCACAAAAGACATACAATAATTAATTATGAATTTTGGACAAAATAAAACAAATAAGAAAATAAATAATGGGACATCAAATATTTACGTGGTTTGGCCAAGAGAATTTGACCTATATCAACGGGTAAAGACGATGAAGAACACTAATACCAAAGGAGATTACAAAAGAGTTAAAAAAACTCACTAAACCCAAATCCTAACTACACTCCAAAACACTCTCACACACCAAATACAAACCAATAAAATAAAAGAAGAAAATTTTGAAATAAATTGATCTTCAAACTTGGTTTGCCCAAAGAAATGCTACTATCAATAGGTGTTTTTGTTTCTCCTCAAACCCAAAGAGTAAGGGCCTATTTTTAGGCTTCAAACCACAAGATTATTTTATTCCTAATCGGACAAAGAGTCTAACTGCAACTCCAACCAAGCTATTTAAAGCCATAAACCCAACATCCATGATCTATACTTTTTGACAATTTGGGGTTTATGGTTGGATGCTTAATTTGAAATTTTCTATTAGACGAAGTTTATTTTTTCTATCATTAATTCATTAAAATTATATATTATTATTTCTATAACTTCTTGGATTTAAGTACTCCAGCTTCTTTGAGTTTCTTCTTATATGATTATATGTGAGAGTCTTTTTATGTTTGATATGAATCTTAGTATGTTAGTTTCACTCATATTATTGGTGGTATTCAATTTCTATGTATCATGCTGAATGGGCACCTTTTCGTCATATTTGTGTGATAAAAGGGCAAAATTCTATCATCTCTAGCATATTTGTTTTTATTGACTTTCCTTCTGTAGTACATATTTGGTCTTCAATTAATATGTGAATATTCTATTTTTAATTTTTATGGAACAAGGAGCATCACATGCTATGATGGAGGAATTTGGGATGATGGCCTTAAGGTTGATTACCAGAAGCTTTTCTTTAGAATAGGTTTGTTTTCTCCCCAACTCTAGAATCTCTATATCTCTCTTACTATTTTTTTCCCTCTCTTTATAAATGTATTTATTATACATATACACGTGATCTTACGTGTATATATAAGATTGCAAAATAATGTTGGTCTCTGAGTTAGTGGAATTGAGTGATTGGCAGCTTTGGGTTCTTTGTCATAAAGTTAACATATACATGAAAGTGCTTTGCTGATGAAGTTATTCTATCCTAACAAGTAACAACTGGTAATTATGTATTTGCCATATGACTAGAGAAATAAGATTAAATTGTTTGAAATGTAGGGTCAAAGGTTGTGTAATATATAATTATTCTTATAATCATCTGTCACTACAAAAAAATTGAGAAACTGTGACAAATTTCCTAATGTAAAAATTCGATTTGTAACTATCATCCAGGTAAGGCAAACTCAGTAGCAGATGCTTTGAACTAAAAATATGTTGGTTATAGTGGTAGTTTGATTACAACTCAACCATGAATTTTGGAGGACTTACGAAGTATGAATATTGAAGTGGCTCCTAACCAGTCTCTTACAATTCAACCATCGATCGTGGACAAGATAAGAGAAGGTCAAGTTGGCGACCCAACTCTCATGAAGGTTAAAGATGAAGTAATTCAAGGGAAAACACCATAGTTCAATCTCACCAGAGATGGGATGCTGAGTTTGGTGCCTGTTTGTGTGCCGAATGTTGAAGGTTCGATATTTCTGGTTTTTTGTATGATTTCTTGCAGATCTTTGCATTTTGAACATTCCCCAAACTTGATTTGTGTTTAAATCCATTGTTTTGAGTGTATTGTGGATGAATATGAGAATCCCCAAATGATGGAATTAAGGTTTGATATAGTTTACAATTTTGTTAACTATTTAGGGTTTTTATGTTGTATATTGAAACTTGGCATGTTGGATTTGTATAACCCTCTTTATATTTCATGATTTCGTGTGGAATTGTGGTGGAAATCAAGTTTGGGATTTTCAGCCATTAAGAGACATATTGGTCATTTTTTAATTGTGTAGGGGTATTTTTTGATGTTTTCACATGTAGGGGTATTTCAGTAATTTTGCAATGTGGCTTAGTTTTTAAGTAATTTTTTATGGTGTCATGTGTTTTTGTTTCCATGATTAATCTTTATATGGGATTGTAAAGGTTTAGAATTAGTTTACATATGTGTGTGTGTATACCTATATATATATATATTTGTTAAAAATGTATAAATATGTGTAGGTGTATTTAATTAAATGTGAATTCATAAGAATATGTAGGTATGAATGTGTGTGAATGTGCAAGTGTATGTGAATGTGATGTATGGCCATGTGTGTGTATATGTGGCTTTCCATATATATATATATATATATATGTTTGTAAAAATATATAATTATTTGTGTATATATATATGTGTATATTTATAGTTAAATAAATTTTCAAGGGTAAATAAGTAATTTTACCTCTTTTAAAATATCATTAAATATATTCTCTCTTGTGTAAATTTTACAAGAAATATTTTTACTTAATTGGTATTTTAAATATATGTATATTAATTTTGAAGAAATAATATTTTCTATTTAATCTATACTTATTTTTTGCCCTAAAGGCAAAATGGTAATTTTGTTAAAAACCTAGGGGTAAAATAGGAATTTAGTTTTACTTCCAAGGACAAAGTGAAAATTTTAATTTTCTACCAAGGGTAAAGTTGAAATTTTATATTTTTAAGGTATTATTGAGGTCCCACTAACTACTGAGTATGGAAATATGGATTCTCATATGAGCGCACTTGCGAGCGTATTGGTGTATGTGGTGGTTGTTACCCGGCATTTGTATAACGAAGATGCAATCGGTCCCTTCTCCACTTATATCGTTTTCTATAAATGGTTAAATTAATTTAGTTTCCTTGAAAGTAGGTCTGAGTGCTGCTTTTGGAAATAATATATAGTTGCCAACGAGTAACTAGCTTCAGTATAACTGAAGAGATTTCAGAGGTTACGTTGTAAAGTTCTATGACCATTGCTTTGAAAATTCAGTGCACTATTTACGTTTTAAAGATTTTATACCATAGTAGAATTCATTGAAAAAGGAAAATCAGTATTTCGGAAAAGATGAGAAATCATATAGCATTTGGAAACCTCCTGAGTGTTTATCATTCACCTTTATTTACTTGTGTGTGCTAGGTAATTCTTACTCTTGAACTGTAAAGCTTGGTCATAGCAGAGGCACTGAAGGCCAGGGGCAATAATGTAAATTTTATTTCCGTACTTTGCTGCATTATCTTTAGGCAATAGTACTCTAATTTTGAGCCCTATTTTCTTTACACTGTGGGTTTTGTAAACGACCAAGTTTACTATTTACTTTTAGAATTTCATTACTATTTGCTTCGGTTTTTAATTATCAGAATTTTATATATATGAAATTAAATGATCATAAAGAGTGAAGAAAATATTTTATATGTGTTATTAACATTGTTTAAAGAACCTGAAATCTTTATACTTCAAAAGAAGTGATACGAAATGACAACTCTTTAGTCGGGTCTTTAGGCTCTGGTAAGGGGGTGTTACAATATGCATGTGGAACTTACTGAGCGACTTGTCACTCATTCCATTTTGTTTACATGTGTGTAGGTGAGACCATACATTGATTAAATTTGCTTAGAGCGCTGGTGTGGGGAAACAAATGGAGAGACAAGCTTGTGCAGATTAACACAAACACTTCCAAGACAAAATAAATATTTTACTTTTATTTTATTTTGTTTAGGACATAATAGTTTAATTTATAACTTTCCTTTAAATTATGGGTAAAGACAAAGTTTTTAATTTGCTAGTTACTTTTATTTGTTCAAAGTATTTTATAAAAATTTAGTTTGGAATTCCCAAAGATTTAAGCAAAGTTTATGTTATGATTTTTATTATGTCCTTTATTTATTTATAAATAAGAAGTATCTCTTCTTAGATTCAATATTAAAGATTTGGTTAAGGAGTGTTACAGTTTTAAAATCAGAGCTAGGTTTATAAAAATATATATATTGTTCTAATCTTGCTCGCCCTAGTACCCACCCACACACCAAGGTATGTTATGTTTATGATTTTATTTGAATAAGTATTTCATTTTATGTTATGTTCTTTTATTGTTAAGATGAGTGTTATAGAAAATAAGTCTTCTTGATTAACTAGCTTGAAGGATAGGGATGTGAGTAATGAATCAACTCCTAAACGTCAAAGGCTTAATCCTATCATACAATACAATGACGAGGAGGTTGTTATTAAAGATGTTGAGGTCTATGAAAGGTCTATATGACTGCAAAATGAAAAGAAACAATTCTATGAAAAGGAATTTCTAAGTCCAAAAGTGGTGGCGATACCACTCCCTAATGGTAAGATAATATATAAGGACATAGATGAGTTAGCTGAGTTCCAAAAGAAACATCATAAGGATATGTATTGGTGGTACTTAGCTCAACTTAAGGACAATAGGTCATGTACTACTCAGAGATCGGAATATGCACATAATGGCTATGCACCTTAAGAGGAGAATGAGGAGGAAGATAAGAAGGACCCGGAGGAAGATGAGGACGGCCAAGTGGAAGAATCCCCAAGCGAACAAGATGAAGGAAGCCTTACGAATGTTCCAAGACCTCCTTGTCATGGATATCTTAGTGAATAAAATTGTTAGGAGTAGTTAAATAATATGTTTAGTAGTATTATTCATTGTTAATAACTTATTCTTTGTCTTTCAAAGTTGCTACTGAAAGTTAATGATTTATAAAATAATTTTTTTTTCTTTTTAACTAAGTCAAAATTTCTCTTTTCTTAAATGGTTCGACCTACTAGAAATGTAAACCAAGCCGTAAGTGGCAATGTTGATGGAATGACTCACCAACTACTTCAAACTCTTGCTAATATTACTAACCAAGGGCAACAATTACAAGGGGGCATAAGTAAGGTTGCACTCTCCAATATTTGAATGCTCTATTATTTCGCTAGTTGCTAAGGACTGGATTAGAGAAATGGAGAAGGTCTTCACTTTCATGACTTGTACTGAGATACAAAAAGTTATTTGTGCTTTATTTATGTTGAAAAACGGTGCTAGCCACCGGTGGGACATGATTAAAAGAGCCTATCATACAAAGGAAAGCCCATTGGAGTGGGAAAGGTTTAAGGAGTTATTTCTTGAGAAATATTTTCCTTTAGTTAAAAAGAATGAGAAGGAGGCGAAATTCACTAAGGTTATTCAAGGAAAACTTTCTTTGGTGGAGTATGAAAGGAAGTTTGAGGAACTATCTTACTATGCATCTCATGTGATCGATACTGAAGATCGTAAAGCAAGACCTTTTGAGGCTGGATTGAGACTTGATCTTTATAGAGCTGTTGTTGTATTGCGACTACCCACATATGCATAATACTTCAATGAGTACAACTAATAGCAAATGATGAGAGAGCTGTTGAGGTTAAGACAACTGAGCAAAGTTCATCTTTAGACAAGCAATCATGGGGGAAAAATAACAAGCAGAAAGGGAATGGAAGGAAATGGGATAGAACTAAGAAACCCAAGGATGAGGGCAATCGAAGGAATGTCCCTTTATACAAGGATTTCAACAAGCTCCACTTTAGTGAATGCTTTAGAAATATGGGGGCTTGTTTTAAATGTGGAAAGGTTGGACATACTATGCGGAATTGTCTCGAAGTTGGTAAGGAACAACAGCCGACACAAGGAAGGGTTTATACGTTTACGAGGGTGGAGGCTAAAAAGGATTCTATTGTAGTGGCTGGTACACTTTCTGTAGAAGGTTTATATGCATATGCTTTACTCAATTATGGCTCTACACATTCTTTTGTGTCTATTCATTTTGCATCTAAGGAAGGAATTGTGTATGTACGTCTTGATTGTGATATGTTAATTGCAACACCATCTAGTGTTGGCATGTATGCTAGTTCTATGATGAAAATGAAATTGTGTAAAGTTTGTATTGGAAACAAAAAGCTTCGTACCGATTTAATAATTCTTTATATGTATGATTTTGATGTGATCTTTGGGATGGATTAGCTATCTAGTAATAGGGCACATATAGAATGTCAAGAGAAACAACTTCTCTTTGGCTCTGTAGATGGTCACTTTTTATGTTTGAAGGAATTAAAGCTAAAATGTCACCTAGGTTGATAATTACTATGCAAGCACAGAAGTGTTTGCGTAAAGGTTGTCAAGGGTTTATGATTAGTGTCTATAATATGAATTTGGATACACTTGGACCACAAGATGTCAAAGTTATCAGAGACTTATTGGATGTGCTTTTCTGAGAAGTTGTGTTTACAATTGAGAAGTTGAGTTTACAATTGATTTGGTACCCAAAATTGTGCCAATTTTGAAGGTACCTTATTGAATGGCACCGGCAGAATTAAAAGAATTTAAGGAGTAGTTGAAAGATCTACTAGATAAAGGTTTTATTCGACCAAGTGTGTCTCCGTGGGGAACACCAGTATTATTTGTGAAAAAGAAAGTCGGTACAATGCGATTATGTATTAATTTTCGAGAGTTAAATAAGATGATGATTAAGAATAAGTATCCATTGCCAAGGATTGAGGACCTATTCTATCAACTCCAAGGTGCTGGTATATTCTCAAAGATAGAACTTCAGATTATCACCAATTGAAGATTAAGGAGGAGGATAGATCGAAAAGTGCATTTCGAAAAGATATGATCATTATGAGTTTGTGGTAACGCCTTTTGGACTGACGAATGCACCAGTGATGTTTATGGACATGATAAATCAAGTATTCCATGATTATTTAGATAAGTTTGTAGTTGTATTTATTGATGATATTTTGATATACTCAAAGGATGTCAAAAATCATGAAAAGCACTTACGAGCAGTTCTGGAATGCCTATGAGAAAAACAACTCTACGCTAAATTCAAGAGATGTGACTTTTGGATTGAAAGTATTTTTTTCTTGGACATGCTATTTCCAAGGAAGGAGTACAAGTGGATTCAAGTAAAGTGGCAGCTGTGGAAGAGTAGAAGAGGCTAATTAATATAGGTGAGATAAAGAGTTTTTTTGGATTGCAGGCTACTATAGAAGATTTGTACAAGAATTCTCAAAGATTACAATGCCACTAACGCAGTTACTGAAGAAAGAGACCAAGTCAATATGGTCTAAGGAATGTGAAGAGAGTTTTCAAGAACTTAAAAATAGGTTGGTTACAGCACTGATACTTACATTTTCAAATAGTGAAGACAAGTTCGTAATTTATAATGATGCATCGGGGAAAGGACTAGGGTGCATGTTGATGCAGAATGATAAGGTTGTTGCATATGCCTCATAAGCGCAATTATCCTATATATGATTTGGAGTTCGCAACCCTGGTATTTAGACTAAAGATATGACAACATTATCTTTATGGTTTGAAGTGTGATATCTCTACAAATCATAAGAATCTCAAGTATTTGTTCACTCAAAAGGAATTGAACATGAGAGAAAGAAGATGACTCAAGTTGGTGAAAGATTATGATTGAACTTGAAATTACCATCCGGGTAAAGTAAATACTGTAGGTAATGATCTAAGTAGGAAGTGTGCATGTTTTAGTGGTAATTTGATTACTACTCAACCTTATATTTTGGAAGAGTTGAGAAGAATGGATATTGAATTAGTTCGTAATAAATATTCATACATGTTGTTAGCGCTCTAGATAGAACCATCAATCTTGGACAAGATCAAAGAGAGTCAAGAAAAAAGACGACACTCCTATGAAGATTAAAGGAGAAGTAATACAAAGACAAAAATTTGAGTTTAGATTAGAGGGTGAAGGAGCTTTAAGGTTTGGTACTCGTATATGTTTTTCAAACGATCATGAGTTAAAGAGAAAGATTTTAGTATACAATTCATCCGGGAGCTACGAAAATGTATAAGGATATCTCTAAGGTTTTTTAGTGGAATGAGATGAAAAAGGATGTAACTAAATTTGTGGAGTAGTGTTTAGTGTGTCAACAAGTTAAAATTGAACATCAAAGGCCGTCTGGCATGTTAAAGCCATTGATGATTTCAGAATTGAAGTGGCAGCATATTGCCATGGATTCTATTACAAGATTACCTCTGTCTCAACGTGGTAATAACGCCATATAGGTAATTGTAGATCGACTCACAAAATCGGCTCACTTTTGACCTATGCGAATGATTCATACAATGGAGAAGTTGACACAACTTTATGTGAATGAAATTGTTGGACTGTATGGAATACCAGTAACAATAGTGTCAAATCGAGATCAATGATTCACATCATCATTTCGAAAAAGTTTGCATAAAGCAATGGGAACGAGATTGAATTTCAATACGGCTTTCCACCCACAAGCTGATGGACAGTCTGAACTGATGATTCAAACTCTCAAGGATATGTTAAAGGCGTGCATGTTGGATTTCCAAAGAAGTTGGGAAAAACATATTCCATTAATATAGTTTGCTTACAATAATAATTTTCACGCTACAATAGGTATGACACCATACAAAGCGTTGTATGAAAGGAAGTGTCGATCCATCTTCTACACATTGGGATGAAGTTGGAGAAAGAAGACTACTTAGATTGGAAATTGTGCAACAAACAAGTGAAATAATTTCAGAATTAAAAATTGATGTATAAAAGCTCAAATGAACCAAAGAGCAAATCCAAAAGCCCAAAATTATCAAACGAACCAACCAGGCTATGATACCACTTGTTAGGATAGAATCTTGGGATTCCACCACAAAAGACATACAATAATTAATTATGAATTTTGGACAAAATAAAACAAATAAGAAAATAAATAATGGGACATCAAATATTTACGTGGTTTGGCCAAGAGAATTTGACCTATATCAACGGGTAAAGACGATGAAGAACACTAATACCAAAGGAGATTACAAAAGAGTTAAAAAAACTCACTAAACCCAAATCCTAACTACACTCCAAAACACTCTCACACACCAAATACAAACCAATAAAATAAAAGAAGAAAATTTTGAAATAAATTGATCTTCAAACTTGGTTTGCCCAAAGAAATGCTACTATCAATAGGTGTTTTGTTTCTCCTCAAACCCAAAGAGTAAGGGCCTATTTTTAGGCTTCAAACCACAAGATTATTTTATTCCTAATCGGACAAAGAGTCTAACTGCAACTCCAACCAAGCTATTTAAAGCCATAAACCCAACATCCATGATCTATACTTTTTGACAATTTGGGGTTTATGGTTGGATGCTTAATTTGAAATTTTCTATTAGACGAAGTTTATTTTTTCTATCATTAATTCATTAAAATTATATATTATTATTTCTATAACTTCTTGGATTTAAGTACTCCAGCTTCTTTGAGTTTCTTCTTATATGATTATATGTGAGAGTCTTTTTATGTTTGATATGAATCTTAGTATGTTAGTTTCACTCATATTATTGGTGGTATTCAATTTCTATGTATCATGCTGAATGGGCACCTTTTCGTCATATTTGTGTGATAAAAGGGCAAAATTCTATCATCTCTAGCATATTTGTTTTTATTGACTTTCCTTCTGTAGTACATATTTGGTCTTCAATTAATATGTGAATATTCTATTTTTAATTTTTATGGAACAAGGAGCATCACATGCTATGATGGAGGAATTTGGGATGATGGCCTTAAGGTTGATTACCAGAAGCTTTTCTTTAGAATAGGTTTGTTTTCTCCCCAACTCTAGAATCTCTATATCTCTCTTACTATTTTTTTCCCTCTCTTTATAAATAATTGTGCAACTCTAGATTGGAAATTGTGCAACAAACAAGTGAAATAATTGGTAAAATTAGACAAAGGATAAAGGTTGCATAAGATAGACAAAAAAATTACATGGGCAATTGAAGAAAAGAATTGGAATTTGAAGTACGTGATAAAGTATTTCTTAAAGTTGCACCAATAAAAAGAGTAATGAGATTTGAAGAGAATGGTAAGCTAAGTCCATAATATATTGGACATTTCGAGGTTTTGGAAAGAATTGGAGATATGACTTATCCTCTAGCATTACATTCAAAGTTGTCAGGTATACATAACATATTTCATGTATCTATGTTGCTAAAGTATGTATATGATCATTCACATGTTATTGAATTTGAATTGTTGGATGCAAATGAAAACCTCACAAATAAAGAAAAGCATATTCAAATATTAGAAAGAAAGGATCAAGTGCTTAAGGGTAAGACGATTTCACTAGTTAAAGTACAGTGAAGAAATCATACAGTGGAAGAATCAACATGGGAACGTGAAGACGAAATGAAGTCTAAGTATCCAAATTTATTCGAGTAAGTGTTGTTTTTCAGTACAAATTTCGAGGAGGAAACTTTTTTAGGAAGGGTGAATTGTAACACCCAAATCCTAAATTATGTGCATGTTTTTTTTATATATTTATTTTGTTAATTATTTTATTATTAAATTGAATTAATTACTTGATTGGTAGCGAAATTTAATTTAATTAGGAAATTGTGCTTAATTAGGAAGCCTAAAGCTAACAGGATTAGCTCCCCTAAAAACCCTAATAATAATAATAATATTTATATATAAAAGTTTTGTGGCTGCTGTTGAAGTTCATGTTAAAAAAAGAAAAGAAAAAGCACGACTGCTAAGGGGGAAAAGAGAAGAAGAAAAAAAATAGACTGTGTGGTTTTCATTAAAAATTTGGAGATAATTAGTTGCTTTTGGTTAGTTTGCTAAGAAGACGATTAAGGTAAGTTCCACACTTTAATTTATTAGGTTTGAATTTTCTTCTTCTCTAATTCATTAAAATACCATAGATTATATGAATGAAATTTTATGTGTTATAATAAGGGATTTGGCGAGAATGGTAAGCTAAGTCCACGATATATTAGACCTTTGGAGGTGTTGTAAAGAATTAGAGATATGACTTATCGTCTAGCATTACATTTGAAGTTGTCAATTGTACATAACATATTTCATGTATCTATGTTGCTAAAGTATATGCATGATCCTTCACATGTTATTGAATTTAAATTATTGGAAGTAAATGAAAACCTCACATATAAAGAAATGCAGATTGAAGTATTAGAAAGAAAGGATCAAGTGCTTAGGGCTAAGATGATTTCACTAGTTAAAGTGCAGTGAAGAAATCATACGGTGGAAGAATCAATATGGGAACGTGAAGACGAAATGAAGTCCAAGTATCCAAATTTATTCAAGTAAGTGTTGTTTTCTAGTACAAATTTCGAGGATGAAATTTTTTTAGGAGGGGTGAATTGTAACACCCAAATCCTAAATTATGTGCATGTTTTTTCTTTATATATATTTTGTTAATTATTTTATTATTAAATTGAATTAATTACTTGACTGGTAGCAAAATAGAATTTAATTAGGAAGCTGTGTTTAATTAAGAAGTTGTGCTTAATTAGGAAGCCTAAAGCTAATAGGATTAGCTCCCCTAAAAACCCTAATAATAATAATATTTATATATAAAAGTTTAGTGGCTGCTGTTGAAGTTCATGTTAAAAAAAGAAAAGAGAAAAGGGGTCATGACTGCTAAGGGGGAAAAGAGAAGAAGAAAAAAAATAGGGTGTATGGTTTTCGCTAAAAATTTGGAGATAATTAGTTGCTTTTGGTTAGTTTGCTAAGAAAACGATTAAGGTAAGTTTGACAATTTAATTTATTAGGTTTGAATTTTCTTCTTCTCTAATTCACTAAAATACCATAGATTATATGAATGGAATTTTATGTGTTATAATAAGGGAGGAATGAGATTTGGAGAGAATGGTAAGCTAAGTCTATGATATACTGGACCTTTGGAGGTGTTGGAAAGAATTGGAGATATGACTTATCGTCTAGCATTACATTCAAAGTTGTCAGGTGTACATAACATATTTCATGTAACTATATTGCTAAAGTATATACATGATCCTTCACTTGTTATTGAATTTGAGTTGTTGGAAGTAAATGAAAACCTCACGTATAAAGAAAAGCAGATTCAAATATTAGAAAGAAATGATCAAGTGCTTAGGGCTAAGACGATTTTACTAGTTAAAGTGCAGTGAAGAAATCATACGGTGGAAGAATCAACATGGGAACGTGAAGACGAAATGAAATCCAAGTATCCAAATTTATTCGAGTAAGTGTTGTTTTTTAGTACAAATTTTGAGGATAAAATTTTTTTTGGAGGGTGAATTGTAACACCCAAATCCTAAATTATATGCATGTTTTTTATATATATTTATTTTGTTAATTATTTTATTATTAAATTGAATTAATTACTTGATTGGTAGCAAAATAGAATTTAATTAGGAAGCTGTGTTTAATTAGGAAGTTGTGCTTAGTTAGGAAACCTAAACCTAATAGGATTAGCTACCCTAAAAACCCTAATAATAATAATAATATTTATATATAAAAGTTTAGTGGGTGCTGTTGAAGTTCATGTTAAAAAAATAAAAGAAAAAGGGGGTCACAGCTGCTAAGGGGGGAAAGAGAAGAAGAAAAAAAAATAGGGTGTGTGGTTTTCGTTAAAAATTTGGAGATAATTAGTTGCTTTTGGTTAGTTTGTTAAGAAGACGATTAAGGTAAGCTCCACACTTTAATTTAATAAGTTTGAATTTTCTTCTTCTCTAATTCACTAATATGATGTTCTCTTTAGTTTCTGTACACTTTTGTCTTTAGATGACATTAGTTCTGAAGAGTGTTGGTTTTGGCTGCAGTGGCATTTGAAAATTTATACTGTAAGAATTTTCTTACTTGTATTCACATAACTGCTTCTTGTCCTACCACCATTAGCCTCAGCATTGATAATTAGATGCCTATTACTTTGTGGAAAAAAGACTTTGTTTACCTTGAGAAATGGTTCGGCTGATGCATTAAAACCTTAAAATAGTCTAATTAGATGTGGGTTCTGCTTGAATTTCCAAGGCTAGCTTATTTCATTAGTCATTATTTTGTTTTTTTTTATCGTTTTTTTTTAATAATTTACAAGGTTTGATCTGAAATTGATATTGTATTTCAAGTTCTATTTGCTGTTTAGTCTTCTATGTTTATTATCCATAATATTATGGAGCCTATGTTGGAAAATAGAAATTGGAAATGGTCTACTACAACTACTGAGATATTGACAAGTGGATTGGGAAATGAGGATCTTGTGACTGACTTGCCTGGTCAGCCTTAATTTAACTTCCAGCACTATGCTGGCTATGTGAAGGTGAATGAAAGTCATCGAAGGGCTTTTTTTTTGGAAATGAAAGTGAGGTTGCTTCTAACCCGGCTTGATCAGAAACCTTTGGTATTGTGGCTTATTGGAGGTAAGCACCATTGTTATATATGTGTATGTGTGTGTGGCTTTGTTGGATAAAAAAGTAAAAATATACTACTTCATCGGTTCTTATAGAAGCTGCGCTGTTCTATTGTCTTAACTTTTTTTCTTCTAGACCAATTTTTGGAAATGCTGATCAGTTCTAGCTAAATTGATTGAGTCCAAATGTAAAGGAATATTTGTGATAAAACATGTCGTTAGGGTTCTAACAGCCAAGTACTGGTTTTAGTGGGAAGGAAATTTAGATCAACATCTATTTGCTTTCGGTGGCCATCCATATCCAGTGCTCATATTAATATATTAACCAGAATATATATAGTGTACACAAAAATGAACCTATATATATATATATGCTGCTGTTATTATATAATTATTTAAATTAATTCTTTATTTAAATATAAAATGTGTGGATGTCACATTTTGAATCTTTTAGTGGATGTGATAATTTTATGCAACTCATCTATCCATAGAAAATTATTCAATTACTATTTCTATTTGAAACTTTTATTTAAATATATTTAATGTGATGGTGTCACATATTATAATATTATATGTTTCAGGTCCCGGATGCTCTTCTGTGGGATATGAAGCAACACAAGAGATAGGACCTTTATTAGTTTCAGTCAATAACGGAATTAAACTTAGGGTAATTGATGAAAATGCCCTCCTATATAACATAAATTGGAAAAATGCCCACGGCCTCCTAACTTTTGTAAAACATAGACAAACTACCAAAAATACTCCTGATTTTTTTTTATATTCACTCCTAACCAAACTCATTCATCCTTGATTTTCATTTTTCTTCTTACCTGTTCTTTCTTTTTCTCTTGGTTCCTTCTTCTTCGTTGCTTTGAAAGAAGGATAAATCTTATTGAAGAAGAGTTTCTTGTTTTTACTGTTGTTTTTTAAAGAAGGAGAAGGAGACAACTCACTTAAATGGTAAGATATATTTGTTATAGTAGTGAATATGTGTTAAATCTGACTGAAAAAGTAGGAAAACCATGTTATGTTAAATGATGGTTAGTATACAGACATGCAATACAATGAGAGATATAGGGACCTGCAGTATAGTTGGAGGCCCTGCATTATGGACCGGCCAAATGGCAGGTCCAATGCTATAAGGCTTGAACCGGACAAATGGCAGGTCTGACCTGCAAAATGGCAAGTTGGACCGGCCATTTGGCAGGTCCAATACTATAAGGCATGGATCAGCAAAATGGCAAGTCCGACCTGTAACATGGCAGGTCTAATGCCATAAGACTTGGATCAGCCATTTGGCAGGTCCAATTCCATGCCTCTATGACGAACCTGCAAAATGGCAGGTTTGACCTGCAAAATAATGGACCTATAATGTTCAGTGATTTGATTTAGTGATTTTATGTATTTTTAGGTTCATAATGGTGGAAAATACCATAATTGTTATTCGATTTAAGGGAAGGTTTGAGGTTGATGGTGAAGGAAATTGGGGGTATTTTGGTGGGAGGACGAAAGCAAAGTTAATTCAAATGAACCGTACATATGATGAATTACTACAAATTGCATATGATGCGACAAACATAAACTCCAACGAGTTTCATGTCATAATGAAGTTTATAGTTCGCTCTAGTTACAAGTTGGATCCAATTGAGATTGAAGATGATGAAGATGTTCGGTGTTTTTTCAAAAAATATTTTCGTGTTGATACAGTGCATGCATCACCATTATTTATTGAGATTGAGGTGAAATAAGATATACCGAGAGTTGGAAAACAAGATAATGCCTTTGCGATTCCATTTTCCTTCCGGAGTGGGAGCAATAGACTTTCTTCTTCAAAACATAAAGTGGTTGTTAACAGAAGTGGAATTAGAGGCAATGAAGAAGATGAAATCCCTCAAAATGAAGGTGAGGAAAATAATACAGTGGATTCGTCTGGAATAAATTTCCATGATAGGGTAGCAGAACCTACAATATATGATTACGATAGACTTCATAATATTCCTGAACTCGATGTAGAATACAATAATGATACATATGGGGAATGACATGAATATGAGGAGGAGGATATTAGGTTGGATGAGGATACAATAATGTATAATAAGGCGGGGGGAGATGATAACGAATTAAATGCTACGTTACCTGTTCATGTGACAAATGTTGACATTCCTTTTGTGCCAATGGTTAGTTCTCCTATTGCACCTATTTCAAATGATAATAGGGGTAGGCATCATCCTATTCGTAATGAAAGTGAGTCACAACCAAGTCAAGCTCAAATTTATCAATCTGTTAATTGTCCTTCAACTTCATTAAATGAACCAAGTTCAAGTAACCATTAATCAATATATTGAAATGATGAAATCTTGGTTGAACAAATATATTTAAACAAGAAGGAGTTGCAACAGAAGTTGTCTACATATGCATTGAAGAAAAATTTTAAGTTCAAAGTGATGAAATCTTGTTCATAAAGGTTCGAAGTGCAGTGTATGCTTGATAATTGTAAATGGCAGTTACGCATAAATAGGATCCCAAATGTAGAGTTCTGGGCAATTAAGGTATTCATTACTATACACACATGCTCGCAGCTCGAGTAATGTCATCCACAACATCGCTAAGCAAGCAGTAAATATATTGGAAATCATATATAATCGAAGTACCACGAAATTGGTCGTCAGTATAGACCAAAAGATATTGTGTCTGACATTGAGAGTGAGTTAGTTATCCAAATAACATACCATAAGGCATGGAGGGCAACAGAAAGTGCACTTCACAGTATCGGAGGTAACCCTGAGGAGTCATATCAAATATTGCCAGTGTGGTGTTACATGTTAGGGATGAAGAATCCAGGCACTATTACTCGTATTGCAACGGATGAAGATAATTGTTTTCTATGTTTCTTCATGGTTTTAAGGCAAAACATTATCGGATTCAGTAATATTAGGCCAGTCGTAGCTGTGGATGGTACTCATTTAAAAGGAAAATATATTGGCACGTTAATTATCGCATCCTGTTTAGATGGTAATGAGCAAATATACCCTCTGACTTTTGGCATTGCAGATACAAAAAGTGAAGCATCCTTCACTTGGTTTCTTCAGCAGTTTAAGGAGGCATACAATGAAATTCATGATCTTGTATTCATTACTAATAGACATAAGGGATTAGAGAAGACGATTGTAGCAATTTATCCCACTACTCATCATAGGAATTGTATGTATCATCTCAGTTGCAATGTGAAACTGTATTTTACAAAAAATAAACATGTGCATATGGCTTTTTATCAGGCAGTAAAATCTTATTTAGAGGTTGATTTCGATACACATATGAGGCAATTAGAGGCAATTGATATTAGAGCGCATAGATATGTCATGGAAGCTAATCCAGCAAAGTGGGCTAGAGCTTTTTTCCTGGGCAATAGATATAATATTATGACAACCAATATATCCGAGTGTATGAATGCTGTACTAAGATATGCTAGGGCATTTCAGCTTATACCGCTACTTGATGTCATATGGAGGTTGATGCAGGGATGGTTTTATGATCAACGGATTGAATCAGAAGCGGTCACAACACCAATTACACCATGGCTAGAAAATTTTTTAACTAAGACATTGAACGAGTGTTGTAGATTC
Organism: Rhamnella rubrinervis; assembly: GCA_007844105.2. NCBI lineage: Eukaryota > Viridiplantae > Streptophyta > Magnoliopsida > Rosales > Rhamnaceae > Rhamnella > Rhamnella rubrinervis. Next base: position 14,274,082 of record CM017580.2, on the reverse strand, counting down.
ACAGTAACACCATTGAACATGTATGAATTTCAAGTCCGTAAATTTGAGTTATTAAGGATTGTCAACTTGGAAGAAAAAACATGTTCGCATCGACGGTTTCAATTAGATCAATATCCATGTATACATACAATTATGGCAGAATACTTTAGTGTTTCATCATGGAGAGCAAATTATGTAGCAACTATTTACCGTCTTAATGATAGGCGCATGTGGACGGTACCCCCAGACTTAATTGGACAAGGCTTAAATCCTCCATTAGTTCACCGAGCGCCTGGGAAACCTAGGACTAGAAGAATTTTATCTAGAGGAGAAGAGCGATCATCATGTAAATGTAGTAGATACGGAGTTTTGGTCACAATCGGCAAACAAGCACTGGTAATGTTCTATTGTGATACGTGTATTTACTGTCTAAAAACTATGCTGGTGAATCACTTTTACAGTTTTCTTTATAAGGAAATGGTGAGAATGCAGTTTTTTTATTATGTATTTGTGAGGATATAGTTTTTTTAATAAGGAATTGGAGAGAAATGCAGTTGTTTTTATATGTAATTTGTGAGAATACAGTTTTTTTTATTGTGTATTTGTGAGAATATAGTTTTTATTTTTATTTTTTTTATAAAAGATCTAACCTGCATTTTAATAGACTTGCAAAACTATAGGTCCGCCCTGCTCTTTTACAGGTCTGAATTCTTCGAAAGCAATTAATTTTAACAGAGGTCCTGCATACTGACCGGTCCTCCCTGCCATTCTGCATGTCCTCATTACAAAAATTGATTTTGGCAAAGGCCCTACAGAATGGCAGGTCCTCCTTGCTAGTCTACAGGTCCTGTGTTACTTGCTTAAAAGTGAACAAGTAACATATGACCTGCAAACAAGCAGGGGGACCTACAAGTATACAGAGCCTTTGTTGCTTAATTATTTTTTCAGAAAGTAACACAACCTGCAGACGGGCATGTCCGCCCTGCCATTCTGCAGGGCCTTTGTTACTTGAAAAAAAATGATCAAGTAACAAAGGCTCTGTACACGGGCAAGGAGGACTTGACTGTCTGCAGATCCTGTGTTACTTGCTCAAAAAATGATCAAGTAACAAAGGACCTGCATACTGGCAGGTCTCCCCCTGCTTATCTGTAGGTTTTGTGTTACTTGTTCACTTTTGAGCAAGTAAGAAAGGCCCTGAAAAATGGCAGGTCCTCCTTGCCATTGTGCAGGTCCTACGATACTTGATCCTTTTTTGATCAAGTAACAAAGGCTCTGTACAATGGCAGGGAGGACCTGCCAATCTGTAGGTTTTGTGTTACTTGATAAAAAATGATAAGTAACGGAGGCCCTGCAGAATGGCAGGTCCTCTCTGCCAGTGTATAGGTCTTGTGATACTTTATTATTTTTTATCAAATAACAAAGGCCTTGCAAAATGGCAGGTCCGCCCTACCAGTCTGTAGGTCTGCCCTGCCAGTCTGTAGGTCTTGTGTTACTTACTATAAAATGATCAAGTAACAAAGGACCTGCAGAATGGCAGGTCTTCCCTGCTAGTGTGTAGGTCCTGTATTACTTGCTCACTTTCTGATAAGGACTTGCATAATGGCTGGTCCTCCCTACCATTCTGCAGGTCTGAATTATAAAGTTATCAAGTAACACAAGCCTTACAGAAAGACAGGGAGGACCTGTCAATATACAGGGCCTTTGTTACTTGATCATTTTTATGATGAGGACCTACCGAATAGTAGGGAGGACCGGCCACTCTACAGGTCCTACTTACTATTCTTCAGTAAAAATGGTAATTGGGACCTGCAAAAAGGTAGGTCCGACTTGCCATGGCAGGGCCTCAATATAAATTACAATGAATTTGATCAATTTTCAAACGCTTTTTTTGTATTGAACGAATTCAATTAAATTTAAATGCCATTACATACTACAAAAATATTTACATCACCTATCATGAAATATGTGTACAACTAATTTCTCCCAAAAAAAATGGCCATTTGTATCGTAGAAATCGAATTGTTGTTTGGCATCCATGTACTCTGTGTATTTTATTGTGTATATTCCACAATCACCCCTGCACATATAAAATTCAAAGCCAAGTTTGAGTTAGGGTTACATAAAATAAAATCACAGAAGGTCAATTAAGTTCTAAGTTAAAAGCAATTTACGAAACTTTCTATTGAGGAACGTTTGTGGTGGACTCTCTTTTGATGTCGAATGGTTCTAGGTTACTATTTCCTTCAACCTTTAGTTTTTGATAAAGGTCATAGTACCCATGGACCATAAGGAGGTATGGAAATAATATCGACAAGCACTTGGCATTTTTTTACTAGAACTCATCTTGAGTCATGGCATTGTCGGGGTCATATAGTCTAATAGCTCGGTTTCGAACGTCAACCTTGGCCGCCAACCAATGTTTGTTGTTTTTGTTAACCGGCACATATACTACAGTAAAATAATATCCCATTTCACATATTTTACAATCATACTTACTTTAAATAGGTGAATCAGGGTTCGATAATTACTCACATAATCAACGTCAAGCCAAGACTTTGATCCGACAAGGAGCATGCCTAACACATACATGTCCAATGGAGAATCTTTCATCTCCTTCTCCTAATCAGCAATGTTAGACAGCTCATCCTCCTCTCTATGTTCAAACTGCTACTTCAGATATTTTGTATATTGTGCATGAATTGAACTCTGCCGATCATATAGGGGTAAGTAGCATGAACTTAACATGGCATAATTAACTAATGTCACATATTCTTACCCAAAACATGAAGTCAGTTACAATAGCTCTTGATGTAGTATAGTGCGGCACCCATTTTCTAAAAAATAAAATAGACAGCATGTTAGAGTTACTCATAAAAGACATGAACGAATTGAAACTAAATAACAATTGAATATGTACCAAATCACCTAACCATACTCCACTTGCCATAATCAGCTCAAACGAACTCTTTTCTAGTGCATCATAGTCCCCTGGATGTACCGTGGTAGATGGGTCGTTAATGAAGGCAGACAATGGAGCTCTCTCTACAGGATCTATTGGCGTGAATGGATCCCAAATTGGTATGGTGGGCATGGCAAGAATGGCGGACAATGGCTAACATGTAATCACTTAGTTAGTAACGCACTAAAGAAGTAATATACATAATGTAAATACTAAATTTACATGAGCAATATAAATTACCGTAGGCATAAAATGATTTACGAGTTGACAGACGAGAGAGGATAAATTTTGAACTTCATTCCGTTGTTGTTGTATTTCCTCTCTCATCTCAGTCCGGATGTTAACCAACTCACTGCGCATCTCCTCAATTTGCATCTTCAATCTCGAAATATGTTGGAATTCTGACTGAGATGCATCCTTTGTACCCTCGAAAGCAAGTGAGGGAAGCATAGTAGGTTGGGATCTGGAGGCCTCAACTCGGAACACTGATGGACCAAAATATTTTCTGTCACTTGGTCAATGCCAGAAGGTCTTCATGTATGTTTGGTGAAGTTCCTCCTTAGTTGGGCATAGTTCATTTTTATTGTATACTGAAACGAAACGAATAAGATAAATAAATAAAGCTAGTATACAAATAATTACATGTTACAATGCTTAAGTGATTACGGTAAATGGAAGACTTACATCATTTCGGTCAAATACTGAAGTGGCCAACTTGCTGTATTGGAGAATGGATGGGTACGACCACGCAAGAATCCTTGGTATCCAAGAGGACCCATGATATTTGCCACAGGGTCCAATTATGGCGACAATGATAATGATTTCAAAACCCCATAGCTGATACACAATTAACTAAGGGAAATCCATATATTGCAGTACATTTAATTTATAAATTATTTAAATATGATACGTACTTGACAAGCAAGGGAAAATCCGATTACATTGTAATTTAGGACCTCCAACCCAAGCTTAATCCTGGATCGCAAAAATGCGATGGTTGCATCGTCATTTTGTATCATATTGAAGCTGTCATTCCTCACCAATCTCTTCTTGTCCCCGCCAAGCAGCACCGGCTCTAGAAAGTAGAATATACAACACTTGACATTATCGACAACTTCTTCCTCATTGAAATCCAAGTCCTCAAAGGCCTTACTAAATTCGTCTTGTGTCATTGGTCCACGTTTGCCAAAGAATTTGGTCCACAAGTCATAAGGGAGATGTTCCAACTCCGAATCATGGGGGAATTTACCTATTATCATTGAGAAACATTTCCTATGAAATCACGCCCCGGTATCATTGAATTCAAACTCCATTACATTTTTATCCTCACACTCAACTTGGTGCAATAGAAGATGGTGAATGAATCCACCGGAAAATTGAATAGTCTTGATTTAAAAAAACTTCCCAATAAATGAAGCTAGCAAATTGTCCATGCCTTAACTTATTCTTTATAACATCAATTGCGCAATCGAGATTGGAGTTACTTGTGAGGTGCCGTTTATTGAAATTGGAAGAACACATTACTATATGGACCTGCCATTTTACAGGTCCGACCGACCATTCTGTAGGTCTCCATATAATTTGCTCTGTTTCCCTACCAAACGGTAGGTCCGACCGACCATTTTGTAGGGAAATAGATAAAGTTTAGTATACTTTAGGACCTGTAAAATGGCAGGTTCGACCGGCAAGTTTGTAGGGCTATTGTGATAAAATGCAAAGACTTGTAAAATGGCAGGTCGGACTTACAAGATTGCAGGGCCAAAATTACATTGTTTGCACTCGGGAATTTGGACCTGCAAGGAAGTAGGTCTTCCCTGCTATTTGGCAGGTCTGTGTCGTGATAAACTTTCTAGTGAAGGACCGGTCATTTAGAAGGTCGGACCTACCATTTGGCCAATCCTTTTCGTAGGCCATAACACTTAACACAGACCTGCCAAATAGCGGGGAGGATCTGCCTCTTTGTAGGTCCGAATTCCAAAGAGCAAACAATGCAATCTTGGCCATACAATCTCACAAGTCTGACCTATCGTTTTACAAGTCTTTGAATTAAACAAATATGGACCTGCAAAAAGTCAGGGCGGACCTACCATTTTACAGGGATTTGAATTTTTTATAATCTCTCTGCAAAGCCATTCTGTAGGTCTACAATCTACATACACAATTTTTAAACTATGCTTTACAAGATGGCAAGTCCCCTAAGCTAAATAGAGTCCTTGTAAGATTGTAGGGTCGACCTGCAATTGCGCAGGGATTCAAACTTAGATCTATGCAATCTCGCAGGGAGTTTGAAAGCCATGCCACTATGACTTCAACCCCTGTAAGAATGCAGGGAATTTCTATAAGTAATTGGACAAAGGTTCCTCTTATTCATTCTTAAACCCAATTTTCACAATCAAATCAAATGAAAAATCAAATTTTATTTTAAAAAAATATATAGGGCATAAAAAACAAACCGATTAAGATTGTTCAAGTGTAATGTTGGTGGTGGTCGAAATTGGGGCCTACTCCTCGACATTGCCACATCTTTTCTTCTTTGCGGGTGGTGAAATGGGGGTTTCAGGCACTACCCTTTTCATACATTGTGGGCTCTCCTTAGCAGTTGCTTCTCTAGTTTTTAGTTTTTGGTTTGTGGTGGATTGTTTAGATGAAACTTGTTTTTCACTTGCCTTAACCAACCTCTTCATTGAAGCCATTGTTGTTGTTGTTTCCGTCGATGGAGAAAACGATCAGAATCGTAAAAATTCACAAGCTCAGGTATAGGGAGAGTCGTGCGACAGAGGTAAGGGTAGAATGGGAAGTTTGTCTATGTTTTACAAAAGTTAAGGAGTGGTGGATATTTTTCCAATTTACATTATATTGGTGGGCATTTTCATCAATTACCCTTAAACTTAATTCTTTTTCATGGAATTTAGGTATTGAGTTCTACCAACTTTGTTTTGAATTTCCTATATATATATATACATAAATTCTTACTAAAATTAAAGTTGTTTCTATTGCTTGGAAGCTTCTTCAATTGGGGTTGGCTTTTCATACTCAGACGCAAGCAGTGATTATGAAAATTGGGAGATGACTTTATAGGTTTGTTTAAAATTATTATGGGAGCAAGTTAGTGATAATTTTGTACCGCAACATGACTACATGGCTAACAAGGGAGAATCTAGATATTCAGCCTAAAGAGTGGGAAGATTATACAACAAAAAGGATTGCTCAATTGTATGGTTTTGAGCTCATTTTTCTCCTTAACTAATTGTCATTTTTCTGCAATGATTGAAAACATAAAAGAAGTGCAATAAACAAATGCAATAGGGCAGCTCGACAAACATATCATTGTTCCGGCACAAAATCATTCGATCATGTTTCAAAAGATTTGGTGAATAATTTTGTTTCATTTATTTGAAGCAAAAAATTTAACATAATATATATTTGTTCTGAAATAATGACATATCTACTATGTTTTTTTAGATGAAAGATGGTGTAAAGCTTGATAGAATCCAACTTTAGTTTGAAACACACTTCAATAAAAAGACAGACAAATGGGATGATGCTAAATCATAAGAGATATATGCAAGTATAATTGCATTTGTAAAAATTGAAAGAAGTACTTCAATTTACCTTGTTATTTAACCAAGTTCATGAATGTGAACATGTATTTTATAGAACCAGATGCTAAAAATGAAAGAGAAAACTGACTGAAGGTCCACCAATGACACTTAATGAGATATTTGATGTTGTTCTTTCTTCAAGGTCTGGTTATGGTCGAGGGCGTGGTCCAGGCTTAAAACCACCTTCAAAAGCATAGAGAATTGTTAAGGAATAACTGAAAATTGCAGAAGAAAGGGCCAAGGCAGTAGAGAAAATGAATAAAGAATTGATTAAGCAAATGGTTGAGTTAAAAGCACGTCAAGATGGAATGGAAGCCATATACGATAAGCTGCAAGCTGATATGAGATAGTATTATGAGGGACAAGGTGGACTATTAGCAGCTCACTACCTTCTTTCGTGAATGACATAGAAATTAATTGTGAGCGACTAATAATAATTTTTTTTAATCTTTTATCATAATCACAATGCCAGTGTCTTTATTCAGCAAGTGTAATTTTTAATAAGCATGTGAAATCACACACTTTAATATACTTCTAATTCCATGTGAACTGACACTCGAGAAATAATGGCATTCAACATGTGTGATTTTGTATATGCATGTGAATTGGCAGCGCAATGTATTTGAACTAACACTATGCTTCTCTATTTTACAAATGATTGAATCATTGATAGAAGGATGAACTTGAGAAAGGAAATTTAGAAGTGAAAGAAGTTATTTTGGACACTAAATATTCTACTTATCTTGGTAAGAAAATTAGGAAGTAAAGTGTATTCATTTATGTTATATATAATATTAGAAATATGGTATTTTGAAAAAGACATTTGCACTTGTCTTTCCTGCAATTTTACTTTGGAGTGGTAGTTGATGAAAAGACCATGCAGACTTGATATAGTTTAATGTTTGTATCTATTCCTAATTAGACATGTTTGCTGCTCAAGCATATATTAGTTAAGTGTTGTATGATCCATAATATAGATGACAATATAGATGCTGACAATATTTTCATCTATTAATTTAAATATGGTATATGTATTATGCATTATGTGATTAAATTAGAATTTGAATTGACATGTTATACGTATTTGATAGGTATACAAATAATAATTTTTTTTAATTTATTAAATTAAGTAAATTGGATATTATCCAATTTTTAAATTGGATATTATACAAAGACAAGTGTAACTATTATTGAATTGATATAAATTTTTTGTGACTATAATAAAAACGTTTTCAAACTTTAGCATTTGTAACAAAACGACATGTATATATTAATTGTAACTTTAAATAAAACAATGACAAAAATTAAAGATTTAATATTTATAAATTACATTTTCATAGCTATATGGTTAGTCACAAATTTCATAATTGTAGCCACCTTTATATAGAGATATCAAATTGTAATTGATGTGTGGCTACGAATTGTGATTTTGTAGCACTTAAGCAAATAACAATGAAATAGTAGTCATAACTAATAACATAATTTCGTTGCAAAATGGCCAGATCATCTACATATCCGGCCCCATTTACTTACAAAATGACTATTAAATCATGAAAAAAGTACCATTTAGTAACGACATTAATCATAACTAAAGGTACTACTCTATTTACGACATATGCATCGTAATTAAATATGCTATCTTTAGTCACAAAACTCAATTTTAGTGACTTAAAACTAATTTATTACGGTACTTTACTTATGAACAATGTACAAAAAAAATCATTGTGATATGGTATGAAGGCACAATATTTTGTTGCTAATTAATCTTCAGGTACGTTTTTAAAGTTTGTGAGTAATTAAAAATTTTCTTATAGTGTGTTGAGTCAACATGCCTGCAAAGCTATGTAAGAAGCTTGACATACGTGGAGTAAAGCTGCACACTAGAGTGTCGCCAAAGAAAGCTATGAAAAGTACAGCAGGTTTGACATTTAGACACATTAATTTTACCCTAATATATTTAAAAAGAAAATATAATAGTAAAGGTACATTTTGTAATGTTGTGGTATGGATACCTTGACAAAGATGGTATAACATGGATAAATGTTTGAAAAGTAGCAAAGAAGCTTAAGACAATGATGGCCTCAACACGAAGCATAATGTTGTGCATGCTACATCTCAGCTTCCACAGCAAAGTCGGAGTGGTTCGTCAAGTAAATATAGTTGTATATTTGATATGTATATAATTAATTAAATCATAGAGTAGTGAAGCAAAATATGAGTGCAAAATACTCTTAAAGCCAATTAGAGGCAAGTTAAGTACTTAAGAACCTGTATCCAAAAGATAAGTCATCAAAATCAATTCTAATATTATTTTGACATAATTCTTTCTAGATTAAAATTTCTGTTTAAAATCTTCAACTAAGTTAGCATGTAGATATATTGATTACAACATCATCATCTTTAAAGAAAAAAAATTACAGTTTGAGACAAAGGTCCACCTTCATCGGTCTTCTTGTATTAAAAAAAAAGACATAATAGATAACTTGTATACTGGTTATAGGTACATTTTGAGCTATATATAATTGCTAACTTAAGAATCTTTTCGAAGTAAGGACGTATGTGTTAGCCTTGAGATCTGGTGGAATTACCTATCTACACTACAAAAAATTTTGGATTTAGTCACGAAAAAGCCTTCCTAGAATTTTAAAATTTGTAACTAAAGTATATGGTTTAGTTATAATTTTTTATTCGTAACTAAATATCAAAAATTGTTAGAATTAATTACGACGTAAACATCATAGCTATGTTTCATAACAAATGCTAAAAAAATAATGACGTCAGTAGAAAATTTTTTTGTTTAGCTACGAAAATCATTGCTTAATTTTTAATACTTGAATGTTTAGCTTAGCTACGAGATGTGTGTCGTAACAAAAGACACCACATTCAGTCATAAAAATTAAATTTAGTGACTTTAAATTATCCTACCACGGGCCTTTAGTCACAGTCAAGCTACAAAATATTTTCATTGCTACACAGTATTAAGGCATGATTTTTCGTAGCTAATTGCTCTTCACGTACGTTATATAGGTTTATGGCTAATCAAAAAAAAATTTGTAGTGCTAATCAAGTGACCCCCCAGGGATACATGAAGTGCTTAATGAGTTCATTTTTTTTATGTTTATGATAATATATATTGAGAAAATTAAGTTAGAAGATTAATATAATAATGAATTTGCAGCACATAGTATTAAGTAGTTAGCAGCTTAGTTGGTTTGTGAGAACATATAAAGATAGTGTGACATTGATAGTTTATACTGATATATTTTTATGTATACTTGTAAATGTATTTCACATAGTCCATATGCATCTTAGATACAAAATATGATATTAGGTACACATCAACCAATCTAGCTTTCAGATATTTAGGAAAAGAGAGAGAGAGATTGGATTACAAAGAAAGGCAAATCGTGTGGAGGAGGTGGAGGGAGTGGTGGAGGAGGGTATTGGTAGCACACTTGGTGAGCGGCCACAGCCCAAATGTGCCAACCTAAGCTAAGCTTATATATATGTACCAAGTTTATGGATGTACATATATGTATATATATATATATATATATATACATGCTTCCCCACCCACCAAATCCATTCAAACCCCATCCATAAATGCAATCCTACCACTAACATAAACTTATTAAAATCATTGATTGACTAGGTTCCTATACATCTTCCAATATGTATGTGTAAACGTAGTTTTGGTGGTTGTTGCACTGCATTTTACAATTATGATTTTTAAATTCGCAATTTATTCTCTTTGGTTTCAAAAGTAAAGAAAATCGATGCTTCCCCTTCTTTGAGTAATCAGGTGGCTCTTCACATTTGTAATCTTAGGACAGTTTCTGTAGGGTATGAAATTTTGGTGGGAATATTTATGTGATTCCTTTGGATTTTACATTGCTTTAGTTAATCAATACTGCTTATCATAATCTTTATAAGCTGATTCTGAGTTAAGGATCGTGTCACCTGATTCTGAGTTAAGGATCGTGTCACCGGATGATGAACCACAATATCAGCCTCTACTAATTTGTTCTTTCCTTTGTTTTGATTTCTTCCCCACGAAGAACCTATGAATACTGTGAGTGGAACTCATCAAAGGGAGTTCCAAAACTTTAGGCTCGTTGGTTTGGAGAGAGAGCCTTAGACCTCTTGATTGATTGATTGACAAAATTTTGCTTGCCTTCTTATTTCCAATAGCCTCTCTTTTTATAAAGATTACACATGCCAATAAAAAGTCTTTAAGGAAAGAAATATCTTTCCGTACTAAATAATACGATAGTCAAAGGCACAAATCAATACGAATAAATAAGAGATAGAAATAAGGAACTAAATATCAGGTGGGACCCATCTCTTATAGACATTCCCATAAAGGCATCTGCAACATTACTCCCCGCTTAAAGAAAGCGCTTGCCCTCAAGCTCAAAGCCTAGATAAGCAGTGCAAAATTGATCCACATCTTCTCAAATGGCATCGTCGGAAGGAAGGTTGCTCCATTGGACTAGAATCTCCTATGTGCCGCAGTTCAGCTGTGAATGGAAAATGGAACCAGGAGTAGGCACAACACGACCATCCTTCAATAAAGACAGAGTTGGAGGGACTTTGGGGTGAAACCTTTAAAAGGCTTTAAAAGAGAAACATGGAATAGATTATGAAGTTTATTGTTGGATGGCAAGTCCAACTGGTAGGCAACTTGTTCAATTTAGGCCTGAGCTTGTTCCACACCTTCCTAGCAAGGGACTTTTGACAGTAGGGTTGTAGCAGTAACCAAACGAGGGACCCAGGAACAAACTCAACATCCTTATAGCCTTTGTCATAATACTCTTTCATGTGTTGTTCCATTGACTACAGTTTAGCACAAATATCATGTAAGGCCTCTTCGTGGTCAAATAAAGCCTTGTCAACTGCATCGATCCTAGAAGAACCAGCCACATATGATAACAAATGGGGAGGGTCGCGACCATAAACAACCTTAAACAGAGAAGTATGTAGGGTAGTGTGGAATAAGGTGTTATACCAATATTCAACCTAAGGAAGCTAATGCACCTAATTCTTTAGTGTGTTGCTAACCAAACAGTGCAAATACATTTCAATGGTCCTATTCATAGCCTCAGTCTACCCATTGGTCTGTGGGTGGAAAGTTGAGAAGACTGCTAGGGTAGTTCCACACATTCGAAAAAAGCTCTTTCCAAAAATTGCTGGTGAAGGTAACATCACGGTCACACATGATGGATTCATGTATACCATGTAACCATACCACATGCTCAAAAAAAATATGCTCCAATTCTTTACATGTCACTCATGAATGCATATCTTAAAGGAACGTAGATTCCTTGATCTTATTCTGTACAGCATCTAGTAACAATACCTGAGGTTGTGTAATAGCATACAACTGTTTCTCATGGTTAATCCAATGGGACAATGCATTTGTAGATTTGTTTAGGTGTCTTGCCTTATAATCTACTTAAAAATCGAATCCCATAAGTTTACTAAGCCAATGTTATTGACGGTGAGGTTGTAAGTCTCTGTTCCAGTAAGTATTTCAAAATGAAATTGTTGGTGCAAATGAGAAAGTGCCATCCCCATAAATAAGGTTGCCAATGTTGTACTACCTCAGCCAACCCAATTAATTCCCTTCCATAAGCTGTAATTTGAAGTGTCTAGTAGCTAGCTTCCGACTAAAAAAGGTAATGGGGTGTCCAGTTGGTTGTAGGACAGCTCCAATTCCACCTCCCAAAGCATCGTACTCCATTACAAACTCACAGTCAAAATTAGGTAACTAGAGGATTGGGGCATTCACTAAAGCACTCTCGAGATCATTAAAAGAAGCCAATGTTGCTTTGGTATATTAAAAGGAAGTTTGTTTGAGCATATTGGTCAAAAGAATTATAATCGATCCATAGTTACGAATGAATTTGTGATAACATCCGATCAACCCTAAAAATCCGTGCAATATCTTAAGTGATTGCCACTGAGGCCATTCGGTCACTGCTTGAATTTTGTTTGCATTAGCTGAAACACCTATAGCAGATACAATATGTCCCAAATAGGCTACTTAGGTTTCCCTGAATTAGTATTTAGACTACTTCAAACAAAGGTGGTCCTCCCAAGTCTTACTATAAATTAAAATGTCATAAAAAAGGACATGAATGAACATGTGCAAATGTTGGTGGAATATCTTATTCATGAGTGCTTGAAAAGTTGACGGTATGTTTGTGAGCCCAAATGGCATAACAAGGAATTTGAAATGGCCATGATGAGTTTGGAAAGCTATCTTTTCAATATCATGTCAATCCATGCGAACTTAGTGATATCTCGACCTCAAATCCAATTTGGTGAAGTATTTGGCCCTATGTAACTCATCTGACTATTCATCGACCACCAGTATGGAAAATTTATCCTTAATAGTTTTGGTGTTAAGCTCTCTGTAATCGACATAAAAGCGCCATGTACAATCTTGCTTATAAGCTAGCAACATAGGTTAAGAGAAAGGAGATCTACAGGGCCGAATGATTCCCTCTATCTCATTCTTTTGTTAGTATGGATATCGATAAGGTCGCACCACTATTGATCCCAAGCCTAGGTGAAGACAGGTGAGGTGATCACATTTTCGAAGGGGCAGTAAACTGGCTGGCTCCTAAAATAAGTCATCAAAATCATCTAATAGTTTTTCAAGGCGTTGTTCCAACAAAGTAGGTTCTTTTAATAATTGAACCATAATTCCCATGGTTTGTTGCTGTCCTTGAGCGTGATTGGTGTTTCTTCCCATTCAAAAATCATAATGAAGGCAACAAAAACCTATAATATCGATCCCAATGTTTGTAGCCATTTGACACATAAAATAATGTCAAAGTCATCTAAAAGAATAACAAAGAGGTTACCAATAAAAATATGGTCTAGAACATGAAATTGTACCCCTCTGCTAATGCCCTTGTTTAAAACATCGTCACCATTGGCAACGGATACACTTAAACTTGTTTAGGAATGCATAGGGTAAACTAAGATGTTGGGCGGAAGTGGAACTGATGAAGTTATGTGTGCTTCTCAAATTTACTAAGCTCAATAAAAGTTGGCCTTGCAATATGGCATGGATCTGCATGGTATGTGTATTTTGCTTGCCTATCATTAGATGAAAGGAAACTCAGGTTCTCCCACCTTTTCTTATTCTGTCACGATGTCTTTAGGATCAGCCACCTCCAACCAAAACAATTTTTTACATTGATGGCCAGGCACATATAGTCCATCACAATTATAACAAAGCCCCTTAGTGCTTCTTTTCGCCAACTTAACACGAGATAACCTCTTGAAAAAAGGGAGGTTGTACTACTTGAATTCGTTACCAAAACCTATCAACAAATTTTATCTAGAAGGTCCCTTTTCCATCACTAAGGAGACAGGTGGCAATGTAGTTGCGAGTTTAGGAGGGTAATATAGATTTGGCCACTACTCTCGTTGTGACATTGTTGTCATAGTGAACTGTTGTTTTTTTCATAAGTCCTTGCACGGTTCATTACTTGAGTGAGATTGTGTGGGTTTTGTGTCTCCACATCCAGCCTAAAGGTATCGTGTAATTCTATAGTAAATAAATCCATGTGTTGATCTGGTCGAACTAAAGTTGCTCATGCCAATAGACGTTGGAATTGCAGCTGATATTCCTTCACCGTTCCCATCTGTTTTAGCTTTACTAGGTCCCCCAAATAATGGTCGTTGAGTATAGTATGTCCTCAATGACTCTCATATAAGAGCCGGGTCTCCCTTCTCCATTTTGTAGTACCACAATTGTGCCTCCCCTAACATATGAAAGGCGGCCAGGCTAACCTTGTCCGGTTCGACTATCTGTTGGTTGTGGAAGAATTGCTCACACCTATGCAACCATACCATCAGATCCTCAGAATTCTCAAATGTGGGGAAATCTAACTAGGTGTAACACAGAACCGTTCCATTCACAGTCTATGTCTCAATTCTCCCATTCGTTCTGGTGTTGTAGGCCTCATAATTTTGACTACTACATTCAAATCTCTGGTATGTTGTTGATTTGTTCCAGCTAGAAAGCCCTACAGCTGCTGCGAAATCTATTGTAGCATGGATTCTGTCTACTCCATTCTCCATTCCATTCACAATTCCGCTTCAGCCACTCTAGCTTCCATAAAAGTTTATACTTCCTGGAAGAGAGCTCACACTTTATCTTGTGAGGAGGAGTCACCCATGGTATGTAGCTTTGATATCAACTTGATATGATTCCGAGTTAAGGATTGTGTCACTAGACGACTAATCACAATATCAGCCTCCACCAATTTGTTTTTTCTTTTGTTTTGATTTCTTCCTCGCAAAGAAACTATGATTACTGTGAGTGGAACTTATCAAAGGGAGTTCCAAAACCTTAGACTTGTTGGTTTGGAGAGAGAGCCTTAGACCTCTTGATTGATTGATAAAATTATGCTTGCCCTTCTATTTCCAATATCCTCTCTTTTAATAGAGATTACACAAGCAATAAAATATCTTTAAGGAAAGAAATATCTTTCCATACTAAATAATACAATAGTCAAATGCACAAATAAATATAAATAAATAAGAAATAGAAATAAGGAACTAAATATCATGTGGGACCGTATCCTGTAGACTTTTCTCACAAAGGCATTTGCAACACTTTCTTTCTTTTTTTGATTATAGACCACAAATTTAATCTTCTATTTATTTAGATCAAATATTGATCTCAATTAAGTTGCTTTCAAATTATTAATTCCCTGTTCATATACGCTACTCTTTCTTCTCTTAGTTGCATGCATTTACATTCCATGTATATATTAAGTCAATAAGAATATTAGAAGTTTCTATACATTAATTGGAGAAAATAAACTTAACCCAATAGTTTGAAATGTTTACATGTAGAATGCATATATATGTATGTGAGGGAAAATATTCATGTACATGCACATGTATGTTCAAATGAATCAAATCTTCACCAAGATTTGGATATTACTGATCAACTGCATTGTTTTTATTTTGAATTTAATTTGTTTTATTTATAGTTTTTAATGTTTTATATATATATGGGACATATGTATATGACTATTCTTTTAAGTTTGTAACTATTGTTTTAACTTAATTTTTATTTTATGTGATATTCCATTGGTCACACACACACCTTTAAAAGGAAAATAGAATAGAGGCTTCATTAATTCCCATGCTTACAGTGTTAAACACAAATATAGTATCCATATTTATAGGGAAAGGAAAAAATACAAAAGGAAGTATAGTGCCCACTAAGACCTCTCCTAGAAAAAGGGCATGTGTGAGGTGATTTGGACCCATAGAATTGAAGCAATTGAAGATGATCAACCAACTGCTGAGTTCCCTGCTGTTGAATCACAACAGATTCCTCCAAGTGGAAATGCTCCTAATGAGCAGCAAATAACCAATAATCAAGGTAAGGATATAATCTTTTATAAAAAATTATATATATATATATATATATATATTATTATTTATTATGTGTGTGTGTTGCAGTACAAGGCAATGTAACTATCTTAAAAGTGTAAACAGATGGAGGACATGTAGAAGAAGCAAAGCATGAGGGTGGAGGCTTTGAGATGGAGAATACGCGTAATAATATTTTACAAATTTTACTCTATAATTTAGTAATACTGGAACCATATGGTGCATTTACTGATTATTTTTAGTTGTATTTGTTTTCTCATATTATATGATGTAGATGTACCAACCATTGGTTGTACAATAAAACATGGAACGACAAGAGGCATTTCATTAGCGAAGAAGAAACTTCCAAGGGAAAATGGTCGTCAAGCCCCCATATGATGTGTTTTGTAGAAAATTATTCCACGGAGTTTTTATCCGAGATTGGTGTGACAGTTAGCTATCACAAACCACTTCATATACAAAATTTGATTGGTGTATGTTCAGAAGTGAAAAAGAAAATGATAGACTTCTTAAAGGTATTATATATCATACTTCTTTTGCTGCTTAATTTGGAAGGTGTTATGATAAGTATTATCACACTTATATTACCTTGTAGGAGTCTTTTGAGTTTAATGAAGATGTCTTCACCATGAGTGCAATAGATGCACAAATGATGTGGAGTTTCAGAACATGGAGGTACAGGTTGTACGAGAGGATGAAAAAGTCTGAAAAGGAGGAGAATATTGCTGCAATCAAACCTGATCAAATAACGGAGGAAGAATAGATGATTTTTGTAAATTATATCAGCTAGGAGGATTTCTAGGTTAAATTAGTTGAAACATGTTTAGTCATTACTTGTGTCATTTTTTTATTATTTAAACTGTCAATATGGATATATATAATTTCTCCATATTAAGCATTTGAATATGATTGTCGTTTTGTGTGGGAATTTTTTTTTCCTTTCCTGTTATTTTTTTCACTTTCTTTTATTTCTATAACAATATTTTTAAAAAAATTAAATTGGCTTGCATAATGATGCAATGATAGTCCATGTTTTCATGGTTCTATGTTGCTTTAGAAAATAATTGGAAATGCTCTTATCCTTCCAGTGTTTTAAAGTAAACATTTGAATAAACCTTTTGGTTTTTGGTGAATAATTAAATAAGCCTTCATCGAAGGAGGGTCATATCATAAATTCCATAGTTGATGTTAATTGGATGAGGTAGGTAAAAAAAATACGTGCAATTATAGAATACAATTTATTTGATATTTAATAAAGTACGTGGATATTTTTATTTTATTTGGGATAAATCGGATATGTGCTTATTTTGTTATTCATTGGACTAATGGAATAGGTCCAATTTTAGTGTTGTGTAGCCATTGATATTTTTAAATGACTTTGAACCATGCAATCCCATTTTCGGATCTTTCAGATTTTTTTAAAGATAATTTTCTCCTTGACTCTTTTTTCTTTATTATTATTTATCTGGTATGAAAACCTCTGTGCATTTCCACACGAAGCTACCAAGATTAATCATGCCATCGACATGAAGTCCGTTGCTCGAATGATTTATGAAAAGAAATTAGATGTGTGCAAATATATGAGTGCAATTTTCTTACGATATACTTACACTTGGTATTGATGGTCAAATATATTAAGTATATATGTATACATAGTAAATTTTTATTTAATAATTATTCCTGGTATGTATACATGAAGTAGAAGAAAATGAAAATGAAGTTAATAAAATTCAATTATTTCATGACACCCATTATAGCAAGAAAAAAAACAATGAGTGGATGAAGGATCGAAACAAATATATGTTAGACGATTATTAATTTGCATTGTATGGATATGTAAATCAATTCGTAAATATACTTTATATCTAAATTATAACTACTAACATGTGATTTGAAATTAATTTTTAGGAACAACTTGCAGAGTTGTGAGACTCAACTTCATATAGTGAAGATAAGATATTGACGAAAACAATAAAAAGCGTCACCAAGAGTGTTTAACGATGAAAACAATAAAAAGCGTCGCCATTAAATGGTTTTTAAGACGAATATATATAAAGTGATGCCAAAGTTATTTTGCTACAAAATAAGTAGATTGTTACAACACAGTTTCGGCGATGAAAATGTAAAAAACGATGCCGAAACTATCTCGCAACACAACAAATATGTCGTCAGAAACTAGTTTTGGGAACAAAAAGTATTAAAAATGTCGCCAAAAGAGTCTCACGATGCAACATAGACTTCATTATTAATTCATTTTGGCATTGACATGGTTAAAATTATTACCAATTATAGACAATGACGAAAGTTAGGCATTATCGTCAAAAGTATGGAGAGACTAAATTCTAAAAAACGTCACCAAATGTATATCGAAAAAAACTCTCATCAAACAAGTCAAACACTTTGTATATTTTAATGTATTAAATATTCATAATAATATTTAATTTGTTGTTGTGTTTATTATATTATTATGTTATTGTAATTAATATTTCTAGAAATATCAATCAATTTTGCAGTTTTATATATATCTATTAACTATTTTTGCACATAATTAACAATCAATTATGAATTATATAGCTATACATACCTATTAACAATTTTGGCACACAATTAACAATTAATTATGTAGCTATACATATCTATTATCAATTTTGACAAACAATTAACAATGAATTATGTACGTACATACCTATTAACAATTTTGGCACATAATTGACAATCAATTATATAGCTACATATACCAATTAACAATTTGGGCACATAATGAACAATCAATTATGTAGCTATACATACATATTAACAATTTGGGAACATAATAAACAATCCATCTATTCATACCTATTAACAATTTGGGCACATAAGGAAAATATAAATGATGTAGCTATGCATACCTATTAATAATTTGGGTACATAATGAAGAATCAATTATGTACTCAGGTGTACTCAGCCTTACTTAATGCGCCAGGTGAAGGGGGATCTGTTAGGGGTATGAGCCAGCTGCTCTAGACTCCGAAAAGCTTACAAAACTAGAGCAGCAAGAAAGTCTTATCCGTTAACAAAATCCTGGGCTGATGAGATCCACATCGAGGCTCTTTTTTTTTATTATCAAAAAAAAAATTATGTGTTACACATATTCCAATGTTTATATTATATACTTGCTACCCATAAAGATTTTATTTCCCCTTTATGAATTTTTAAATGAAAGACTTAAAAAGGTTACCCAAGTATATGTCATGAATAAAATATAATACAACGGGATGTGCGAAAACTTGTACTAAATTTTAAAATTAAAAAATTGCGTTTGAATGGAAGGTGGAAAAAAAAAACAAAGAGGGAAATTGTGGTTAATTAAGGTTAAGACGAGTAAAATTTTGAAAAAAAAATATATGTTGAAAAAAATATATTTATTTGAAAAAAATATATATGTTTATAATAAATATTTGAGTTGCATATACTTGCAGAGTCAAAAGTATGAAGTATATATTGTAATTATTTTTTCATTTAGATAATATACGAGGGAACAAAAGACTGAATTCAAATGGACAAAAGTCTAAAAATAAAAATTTACATTTCATTTTAGAAGAAGTAAAGATGAAAAAACAAGTTAGATGTCATAGTTTGATATATCAAGATTGACTGCATTTATACTCTTACTAATATATATTATTTATAGGAATATGTTAAAAAAGCATATATGTAAATGCAGGATACATACTACAATCTACCCACATCCACATCATAAACTTTATTAATATTAAAGCAAACATAACTAATTTATGCCCAAATAGAAAAAAAAAAAAACATAAAAAATTGTACAAATTAAATGAGCATCACAATAGTAAGTATTATTAGTTTTCAATATCATCTTTAACTTGTACATCTTCATTTTTAGTGCTATAATTTTCATTACTCATCTCACTTTCACTTTCATCGTTTATAAAATCAATATTATCATCAATAACTCTACTACTTGGCTCGACAAATTGAATAACCTCTGGTTCCATATCCACCCTATGAAGTTCTTATTGTTCATTAATTTCCGCATCAATATCAAAACTAAATTCATTTGAATTATTAGCTTGATATGCATCATGCATTGTCAATTGATCTTTCACAATTTTATCCGGAACGTCGTAAAAATGCTTATGATGCACCTTCTGTATAACTTTCTAATTGGTCCCCAACTTAGGATCATCAATGTAAAAAACTTATTTAGCGTGATATGTTAACACATAAGGATCATTAGCATACCATTTGTGGCTCACATTAATACTTATAAAGTGAAAGTCCCATTGCACCCATTTCTTTGTAGGGTTAGTGTCAAACCAAGTGCATTTAAACAAATCCACACGTCTATCGTAAATATAATTTACTTCAACAATTGAATCAAGAATTCCATAAAATTTCATCCTCTCATCATCACCACCACCATTATTATCATCTTCAAGTTCCTCATATACTAAAACACTACTATTTTGGGTTGTGAGTCGATCATTGCTATCTTTCATAGTGAATCATACTCCATCAACAATACAAGCGGTATATTTAGGCACTCATTTGTCAGGCTTACATGCTAATGAATACAAATCATTAGTAGCCTCAACTGCTCTTTGAGAACGCAACGCTTTCATCTACAAAAAAAAAATTAAAACATACAACCAATATAAAAGTTGAAACTCATAATAAAATAAAACAAAGTAAGACTCTAAATTGTTTGTTGACTTACCCGATGTCCAAACCAATTAGGAAATAACTTTTGTTGTCTTCTAAATAATTTTGCCACTAAAATATTAGTGTCATCGCTTTCTTTTTCTAATTCAAGCATGTGCTCATTAAATATTTGTCATATTACACAACAAAAGATTAAACAAAGTTAAACCATATCATCTAAAATGATAAAATTTTAAAAATGTCAAAATTAAAAAATTCATAAGGTCAATAAAAATATTACTTACTTTAAATAATCACATTGAGAATGTACTAATGTATTTTTTTAATTTCCGATTGTGGTAACTGTATCAGTTGCGTCCCACCATATATACTAACTCTATGCTTGAAAATAGATGCTCACCAACTTTGTCATTATCATCAAAATTACGCTCTGGTCTGTTGAACTTGGTCTCAACATCACGAAGATACATAGAACAGAATTTCAATGATTCATTAACAATATATGCCTCGGCGATAGAGACTTCGAGTCTTACTTTATTCTTGACATAAGATTTGTAAGTTCCCAAAGCCCTTTCAATTGGATACATCCATCGAAAGCCAGCTGGTACAGCAAGTCTTGCTTCATGTGGTAAATGAACAGCTACATGAACCCTGATATAAAAAAGGGTTAGTGGAAAAATCCTTTCTAATTGGCAAAGTATTAATACGGTCTATTCCTCCAACTTGTGCAACACATCCTTTTTAATTTATTTTGCACAAATTTATTGAAAAAAAACAAGATAACTCTGTCAATGTAGTATAAATGTCATATGGCAAAAATTTTTGAATGTCAATAGGAAGAATTCGTTAAAGTAAAACATGACAATCGTGACTTTTAAGTGATCCAAGTTTACCATCTTTAACACTTATATATTTCGATATGTTAGCAGCATAAACATCTGGAAATTTAATTCCCTTAACAAAGTTACATAATTCTTTTCTTCTCTACAGTGTCAAAGTATACATTGGACATGGTTTAATGTATCTATCACCATTCTTCACTATATGTAATTCCTTCCTCGTATTCATATCTTGCAAATCCATTTGAGCTTTATTACTTCCTTTGATTTTCCATCAATGCACAAAAGAGTCCCAACAACATTATCACAAATATTGTTCTCTACATACATGATATCTATATTATGTCGCACTTTCAAAGATGAACAATATTCCAATTAAAAAAAAATACTTTTTTTCATCTAATTCAATTTTGTTGGTGTATGCTTTCGCTTTCTATCTTGATTACTTGGGTTCTTTTCCAATTTCACCATCTCAACACTTTTTAGTTAATTTGGAATATCAAACCTTGATAATTCTTTTGGTGCAGCTCTTGTTTCTTATTTATTATAATGTAGTCGACTCCGTCTTCATGAATATCTAGAATGTAAGAATCAACGGTGATCTGTATAACATATCCTACTTCTCAACCGTGTAGATGAAGTCTCCTTGTTACATACTGGGCACGCCATATAGCCTTAAGTGCTCCAACCCAATAATAACCCATATGCTGGAAAATCGGTAATTGTCCATAAATGAGCAGCATGCATTTGAAAACTCTGTCTAGTGGAAAAATCAAATGTCAATGTACCAACCAACCATAACTCTTTGAGTTCTTCAATTAATGGATGTAAAAATACATCAATTTCTCTACCAGGTAATTGTGACCCTGGTATAAGAAGAGACATCATCAAGTATTGAAGATTGGGCGGTTAGGCCAAACTATATGCCACATCATCAACTTTCTCAAGAATTTCAAAAGGTTCAATGTAGAGTGGACTTAACTTTCCCTTATTGCCAAACCTCATTATGCCCTTCATGGGTGCTATTTTTAGGAACACTTTATCTCTAACTGCAAACTCCAACTTTTTCATCGGTTATCAGCATAGCTCTTTTATCGATCTTGAGCTGTTTTGATCATTTCTCTAATCCTTGTAACCATTTCTTGAGTTTGTTTAAGAATTTCAGGTCCGACAAGCTTTCGTTCGCCCACTTTATCCAAATGTATAGGGAATCTACACTTTCTCCTATACAATGCTTCATTGGCCGCCATGCCAATAGTCGCTTGAAAACTATTGTTGTATGCAAACTCCACAAGTGGCAAAGGAGCTTCCCAAGAGTCCTTGAAGTTTAACATACAAGCTCTCAACATGTCCTCTAACGTTTGAATAGTCTTCTCGGACTGTCCATCTGTTTGTGGATGAAAAGTCGTGCTAAACTTCAATGTTGTTCCCATAGCTCCATGCAAGCTTTTCCAAAACATCGACGTGAAATAGGGATCTCTGTCGGATATAATGGAATCAAGTACTCCATGCAATCTCACAACCTCATTGACATACAGTTGAGCCAACTAATCCAACGAATAAGTCGTCTTTATAGGTAGAAAATGCGCAGACTTTGTAAGTCTGTCCACTATTACCCACACAGCGTTTAACCCTTGCAAGGTTTGAGGTAATCCAACCACAAAGTTCATGGTAATGTGCTCCCACTTCCATATAGGAATCATTAGTGGTTTTAACAAACCCAATGGTCTTTGGTGTTCCGCCTTAACTTGTAGACAAGTTAAACATTGCTCAATAAAATGAGAAATTTTCCTTTACATGTTTGTCCACCAAAATGTGCATCTCAAGTCTCTAAACATCTTCGTGCTTTCAGGGTGAACAGATTATGGAGTACAATGAGCTTCGGTCATAATTTCATTCTTTAAATCATGATCATTAGGTACGCAAAGGCGATCTTCAAATCTTAATGTACCATCACCATAAATGTTGAAGTCCGGCTTTTTCCTTTCGAGTACCTCATTCCTTATCCTTAACAAATTAGAATCTTGACCTTTTACGAATTTTATTTCTTCGAGGATAACATATTGCACTTTGAGAGCAGCTAGAGTGCTCGAATGTTGTCCAATGACTACCTCAATGTCCAACTCCTTAAATCTTATAATATCTGCCTTTGCTTGGTAACAAGGTTGGCACTAAAACCAGAATACTTCTTGCTCAATGCATCTGCCAAAGAATTAGCTTTTCCCGAATGATAGTTAATCACATAATCATAGTTTTTAACCAATTTCAACCATCTTGTTTGTCTCATGTTCAAATCCTTTTGTGCAAAGAAATACTTCAAACTCTTATGATCGGTAAAGATTTCGCATCTCACTCCATAGAGATAGTGCCTCCAAAATTCACACTTTTTTAAATTTTGCATACAATTTCTTTTTTTTAAGCCTTTGTAAGATGGCTTCCAAGTGTTGCTTGTGTTTTTCTCATTCTTGGAGTATATTAGGATGTCATTGATGAAACTATCACAAACTTGTCCAAATAATCTTTAAATACCCTATTCATGAGATCCATGAAAGCAGCAGGGGCATTCATCGAACCAAATGACATTTCCAAGAACTCGCAGTGGCCATACCTTGTCCGAAAAGTACTCTTAGGTATATCTTCTTCCTTGATCCTCAATCCATGGTAAGAGATACTTGTTCTTGATCATTATGCGATTGAGTTCTCGGTAATCGATGCACATTCGTATTGTGCTATCCTTCTTTTTCACGAACAAAACATGTGCTCCCCATAGTGATACACTTGGTCATATTAAACCCTTGTCTAGTAGTTCTTGTAATTACTCTTTAAGTTCTTTTAACTCTGCTAGTGCCATTCTATATGGAGTTTTTAATATTGGTGCAGTTCTAGGCATCAGCTCGATCGTGAACTCTATCTCTCGCTTCTGCGGTACTACTGGTAGATCTTCCGAGAACACATCTTCAAATTCTCAAACAACCTTTATATTTGCAAGCGATGGTGCTATCTTATTGGTATCGATCACACTTGCCAAATAAGCTTGACACTCTTTCCTTACACTTCTCATAGCTTGAAGTGCAGAAATAACACGTGCGGGTGATTTGGATTTTACTTCTTCAAATGTAACAATTTCACCCTCCAATGTAAAGATGATCTTCTTCTTTTACATTGAAAATTAACTTCATACATGGATATCCAATCCATGCCAAAAATGATATCAAAGTCATTCATATCAAAGACAATTAAATCTACTAACAAGGTATTGCCTCTAAACATAACCTTGCAAGATTTTCACATGTCACAAGCACACATCATAGTTCCAATAGGTGTGGAAACACATAATTCAAAATCCAATTTCTCAGACTTCACACAAAGATTTTCAGTAAACTTTCTAGACACGAAAGTATGCGTTGATCCAGAATCAAATAAAACATACGCATGATGATCAGATACTGAAAGCGTACCTGCCACCACATTACCAATCTTATCCCTTGTCCCAGATGGTGCAAGTCCTATGTTAGCCGCTAAGGCTTTCGACACAGCTTCAATGACACCAAGTGCTAGTTCGATAGATGCCTCATTCCTTGTACATACCATTCTTGACTACACATAAGTCACATATAATTTAATGAAACTTCAAAAAAAGACAATAAATCAAGTCTTCGAAGTTTCAGTCATTCACTCAGTTGCATATACTTTAGCAACAAAGTTACTCAACATATAATCATTGCAAAAGAATTGCCAACATTTAATACATCATAAAATGTAACAAGCCTCATATTATTCATAATATGGATAGATAATTTCAAATGTAATAAAATATAAACCAAAGTCATAATATAGCATAGCATGCTTACTTATTGCAATTAACTCATAAATAAAACTAAACTAAGCGCTTTAAATCCTTTTGGATTTTCTTATTTGCTGACGCCATCCCCAACTCCTCGACCAATAATCCTGGGGGTTTAGCAACCAGCAAATGGAAAATCTTTTTTACTTCTTGCAGGACCTAGACCAAATTGGCCTAGAACAAATCACGTTCCTTTTCCGTTTGATGCTCTCAAACTCTTCAAAATAACACTTGCACTCAAAAGCATCCTCAATCACTTTATTATCTTTATGAACTTTAATTTCTTGTTCACATTCTTCATCGGAAGAATTTGAACTAGAAATATCAAAGAGATCGGAAAAAGGAGTCAGATCTTCAATATCTTTATTTAAAAATACTTTTAGAGTTTCTTCTTTTTGTCTCTGCCTTGCCTCTTCATATTGCTTGTACTCTTCCAAAGTAGCATATCGAACAGAAATGTAATTCCCTTCATCAGCAGTTATAGCTTTCCGTTTTCCACAAAGAAATTCTTTCACTATATATCTTTATTCCATATCCCAATGTTCCTCATAGGTAATATCTTTGTCTTCAGTCTCAAATATGGTGTCTTTATCACTATCGCTTAAGAGGATAGGATCTAATGAGGAATTACTTTTTAAGTTGTCAGACATTTTTCCTGTAAGAAACATTTAATAGTCACATTCAAATCAAAAGTCAGAAAAACAAACAATTAAGTTTTTCTAATTATACCTTATGGTTCTGTTGACATCGTAATGCTCTTGAGGTTTTCTTGGGGTACTTTTAAATTCATCAAATTCGATAATTTAAAGCATTTCAAATCATTCATATATAATCAATTACTTATATATTTCATCAAAATATAAATATTACACATCAAAGTTTACCATATAGTTCATAACCATGCTCTAATACCAAAATTGTAATACACCCTAACTATATCCCTTAGATCGAACAAAGTTAGGGTGGCTACCAAAACTTAACTTGTAAAAAATGCGGAAATTTAAAACTTATTCAATCATAAATATGTGGACAGTCAAAGCCCATACTTAGACTGCTTTAATTACTTAAGATAAATAATTATCGTAAAATAACATAGTAACTATTTAATTACTTAACTTCCAACATAATTTTAAGAAGATTAAATAGTTAACTCAATGTATTATAACTAGTCTTAAACACATATCCAACCTCATTAAAACATTCCAATTTAATAAGAAAATAGTACTCAAACTAAAACAAAATAAAAACAACAACACCAACATGTAGACAACATTATTACTTTATTCAAATTCCCCCAAGGACGCTCCTCTCAAGTTACCACGTGTCTACCATCCTCACAAGTTAGATCAAGCACAATGATCTAAGCATGCTTACCTTGGAAAAGCAAAATAATGAAGACGTGAGTTTACAAAATTCAAAAGGCTTTCCCAAATCCAAATAAAATATCAATAGTAAAACATAAAACTTCATGTTCTAACTGAAAACTTCAATGTCAACAATCATAAACTTGCTTAATCATAAATGTCCTTTCTTACTTAAGGAATTACAACATTCCATAACTCATCACAAACTTATAACGTGACCAAAGAACTTACAATGCATGTATGATTCATGATCTTATCACAAAATGGTTGGATTTCCATACAAATTCTCAAAGGGATGCATGCATCTCAATCTCACTTATAGCATAACACCGTAAGCATTTCAGTCTAGCTTGTAACTTACAAAATATCAAAAAGGGGGTTCATGTGTCTCAATCTCACTTATAGCATAACGCCGTAAGCATTTCAATCTACTTATAGCTTACATGGTTTGTCATGATCAAATCCAAAACTTATATAGCACGCTTTCAAAGTACCAACCAAATGCAATGTATCGTTCATAGTCCATCGTACATTGTTATGTTTATGCATGCTTTAGCTAATTATTGATAAAAGAAATATGCATAAATCATATACTTATCATATTCATCAATTTCACATTATTATGACAATAATCTCAAAACTTCCAAAACATGTTAACCAACAATCACATAAGAAAATTGCACAACAGCTGTATTGTAAAATTCACAATAAATTCAATTCTCATCTAAATCACATGATTTCAAAAGCATTAGATGTCTCGGATTGACCATAATTTTCTCATAAATTCCAAAAGCAAGTAAATACTTAATATCTACTTTCTAATATGAACTATCACACAGATTCTACAGTGAACCAGAGATGTTCAAACAATTTTTATAAATTTCAAAAAAATCATTTTAAGATGAAACGAGTGGACTGTAACAGATATAGATCACTGTGTAAATTTGTTCATATCAATCCGAGTAAAAATACAAAACACATTTCATAGAATATCAAAACTGTCTCAGCATTCCAGCAATTTTGTCCTAATATTCAAAAATTCATAACTTACTCATAAAAATTCAAAAAATAGAAATTCCAATTCCAGCATGTTCATAAATATCTTAAGTCCAAACTTTAAAAGTTTCAGAAAAATAAATCCATTTACCCCATGAAACCTTACAGACAACACCCACTAGTCACAATTTTCCAAATTAACAGTATGAATTTTGAAAAATTCTATTTAAATCTACAAAAATCGGATTGGGACAAAACAAAAAGGTAAACATTCGTAGATAGCAGATCTATTAATGAAAAATATAGTCAAAATTATTTAAAATATATTTGGATTTTGAAATTTATTACAATCATCAAAACATTGTATAAATCGTAAAAGTTTCATTTAACTTTTCTTTAAAACAAAATAGAAATAAACATAAAATAATAATATATTGATAAATCATCATGAATAAGATGAAATAAGAAAAATTGATTTAGGAAAGCCAAAGTTAATTCTTGAGTTCTTCAACATATCCGAATAGTTCTTCCGTCAGAAATCCGAAAGAAATCAAACGCCTTTTTAAATTCATATGAGAAATGTCGTTTTTTGAATAATTAAAAAGAGGAAGAAGAATATATATATGACACAACAACTGAAAAGGTCACAGAGAAAAAGTAGACAGGGAAAAACCTGTCTTAAGATTATGGGTTATCTTTAAATAGATAGTCTTTATGGTTTTGTAATTAAATATGAAATTAAATAATAAATATACCAAATAGTAACTTACCAAAAATTTCATGGTCAATTGTCATAAACATTATTGATTAAAATCCCATTAAATACTATAATTGCAGAGATTCCATTTAATAAATAAATCAAAATACTAAAACAACTTAATGGTAATTTAATGCCAATTAGGGTTTTGAAACCCTGATGCATGTTCGAGGGTCCCACAACCATCTACCCCTTAAAAGGATGCCAATTAGGGTTTATAGAAGTGACAACATTGAAGGTTGCTAATGTTCCCTTTCCAAATTTAGAACCTACCAATCTTTTCCTTGGAATTATTAAAGTGAGCCAGAAAGATACACTGCATATGGTGAGTTGGTAACTTAAATTTTTTTACGTTAATGGTACTTCTAAATTGAAAGGCTTGACAAGTTCATAGTTCATTTTCTTTAATCTTGTAGTTTGGAAATTTTATTCATGAAACTAAGATTCTGCTTTATATATTTGTTTGCTTTACCTTAAAACCAGCAAAAGGAAACAAATTCAAATGCAGAAATCTTTAGAAACATTTTCTGGAAAGTACCGCGAATGGATAAGGGTGGAAATTTTTTTAATGAAAAAACAAAATATTGTGTTAAAAGTAACTTTGTTATTAATGCATTAAGTAAGATATTTGCTTTTCAATTATTTTGTATGATAATAGAAAAAAACTGAATTATTATATATATCTAATTTCTTAACTTTTGTTAGATTTATTTTGTGGATCCTGCATGTATCCACTATAAAAAAATTTAACAACTGTGACAAATTTTCTTGTGTTAACAGTTGATTTTTCACAAAATGTACACATTTAGTGTCAAATACTTGTGTTGGATCATGATACTCGGTGAGGCATATAAAATAGTGCCAAATTGACTTTTGTCGCACCATTTTGTTACATAAAGTATAATTTCTTCGATGGGAAATTTTCCCGCCTAATTTTGAGGTTAATTTGTGACAAAAATTTATAAATTATCACTATAAAACCTAAAATTCTTGGTCAAAATTGCAGCACAATATTTGTGACAGTAATAAGTGTTTACACTATATGGTATGTTTGGAAGAGTTTATTACGGAGTGAGATACTATTATATAATATTATCTCATATTTTACAAAACAAATAGGGATATATTATATAATACATGAATATATATTTATATAAAAATATGAGTTAAATTATACACCATCTCCTATTGGGTTTCAATTATACAGTGTTGTTCAATATTATAATATTATAACATAACAATCAAATTATTTTGAAATTATTTTTATATATGTATAGTAAATAATACAGGCTAATACAATCCAGCTAATATAATACAGTATACCAAACATGACCTATATAGTTTAGAAGAATTATGATCACAAAAAAATAAAGGAAAATATAATTAATATATATATATATATATATTTTTTATTTCTTTGCTTTTAAACGACGTGTTTTAGGATTCTGAACGTATCAAAATAGTATTCTAAAAGTGTCTTCTTCTACCTCTTTACTGTGTTCCCTATCTGAAAGTACTCTACTCTTTCTCTACCATCATAATCAATAACCGGTAATATCCCTCTCCAACCCTCCTATTATCCATTTATATTGCTTTCCCTTTCTAGATTATATGCATGCATTGGGTGTTTGCTCTGTGATCTTCTTTTTTTAGAGTTTCCAGCAGCACGGTGAAGGTCCAGTCTCAGGTTGGTCAATGCAAGTGTGCCATTCCTTTTAGTGTTCGGGTAAGTCATATTATTCTTCGATTTACTTGATTTAGTGTTTGGCTGGAACAAATGTACTTAAATCAGTCTCCGTCCTCTGTTTCCCCCCACAAAAATCAGTTCGCACCAACCAATGTTCTTCGCTGCTTCTCTCTCCAATCTTGTCCTTATATTTTCTCATTCTAATATTTCATCTGTTTTAAATTGAAACTGTATTTTTGTGTATTGGGTCCTCAAGCGAATAGGTACGCGAAATTGAGGCATCGCTAACTCCAGGTTCTTGGTTTCTCAAGGTACTGGTAATTATTGTATTGATATCGTATTCATGTTTTAGTTAAGGCGGTAGCTTTGCGGCATAATTTTAGATCCAAACAATGCATTGGAACAGAGTGTTGAAATTGTTCTTTTAGTTTTTGTTAATGTGGGTACCTCTTAATTTAGTTACTAGCCGTAGAGGAAAGTTTCTCATTGCAGAGGGGAATGGTGAGAAAGTGGGAAGAGAACAGAGTGAAAGGACGTGTGAACAAAATCATATAATTGTCTCATTGGTATTCCTACTATTATATATATTGTTGAGGATGAAATTGGACGAAATTAAAATGTGAACAAGATAATTAATCTATAATTTTTAAAGCTTCAGGAATACTGAAAGAGAAATTCCATGTGCCAGCTTTTGTGTATGTTAGCCTTCTTTGCTTTTACTTTGATTACAATAGTTTTTTCAAAATTCATTTTCAGGGTGCATGATTTCCCTCATTACTCACGGATTGTATACTATATATCTGAATGGAGTATCTTATGGCCACCAATGTGATTTTCCTTTTCTTGTAGATGTCTTATTAAGTTGAATGTATATGTTGTCCGTCTCATGGGAATGATGGTTAGTGCTGTAGTCATGACTTTGATGTGGTTCTGTTTCTGACAAAGTGTGTGCTGACAAAGTTTAATGGAAATATAATTGATTGTCAACTTCAGTAACAGCTTCTGTTTCCAACTTTTTAGACATAAAATTGCAATTACCTTAAAATATTGTGTTTTTGCTTTTAATTTTTTTCTTTTTTTGTACAAACCAAAGTGTGTTGCATTTACTATTTGAATTCCTTTATGATGTTTCAGAAGTACTCCTATATTTATTGGAAAAGCTTTAACTTTCTTATCATATTCTATTTGAATACATTTCTTTGTATCTCTTTAATTATTTGCTATAGAAACTCACTGGTGACATTATTTTTTTATGGATATAAGTGATATATATAACATGGAAATACTAACTACCGTTGTTGGTTATATAAAATACGTAGATGATTCTCTTTTTGTGCCTTCGGTATCTTACATTATTAGTAATTATTGCTAGATTCTGCATAATGTAATTTTTTTTTTCTGTGGAATTATACTTTTTTTTTTGTTCGAATTAAGTGTTTATGACCAGCATGTCTTTTTGGTGATCATGCCTCTTAGTAAATTTTTGTGATTTGTTTGGATTTTGCATTGGACTAGCTCAGAGAAAAAAGTAGTGAATAAATGCATGCTACGTGAAACCCAACTGTGAACCAAATTTGTTTTCATTACTCTTGACAAGGTGCTGAAAGTTCACAACTTCCTCATATGTTATATAACAAGCCTATCTGAAAGAATAATATAAGTAAATTTAAAACATAACTTCAACAGACAGATCAAATGATTTTAATATGCCTCACCATTCTACTAACTACTAGAAATTTTCTGCATAACTACATGCACACAAAAATAGTATGATCTACTTTAGTAGTTAATGTCAATACATAGTAATTTATCTTTCAGCTCTTGGTTACAAATTGTATTCTTTTATATATCAAATATTCAGCACTCTAGATTTGCAGAGTTTCTCAATTTACATCAAACATGTGATGTAATTGATAATTAGTAATTAGTTAAAGAAGTCCATAACTGAATAAAAAAACAAGAAAAAAGATATTCTTAACTGAGATCGCAATGAATAGAAATGAAACAAGTACAATACCTTCACCCGTATATTGTCATATGGAAATACCAACATCACGGACATGAAATCTGTGGGAAAAATAAAGGTAGAACATGAGTGGAGCAGTGTAATGAAGGCAAGTACCAAACACAATAAAATATACATTTTACATTACGCATAAGATTTTGAAAAGCTTACATTAAATTCTGCACAATCTCAAACTGATACGCAATTGTAACTTTGACTGTCCGTTGGGGATTGAAATTGTTCAGTATTACTTCAGTCAGCCCTGTTTCCTCTAGTTTACCATCTCTTTTCTTTTCAAACACAGCCACCATAGGATCGCTCTGTGATGAAAATTAATAAAACATATTGACCGCACAAAATCATAGCTAGGGCATTGCCAAACGAAGTATAAAACTATTTCAGTTGGAAAACATTCTCAAATAATTGAAAGCCAAATGGATTGGTAATATGTAAGAAGGTTACGGAGAAACTTACCTTATATGTGATGTCACGGTCAAACAAGTTTATACTGATAGAGATATATAACTGCATGCAGCATAGATTTTGAAATAAATGAAAACATTCCAAGGAGAAAATAAAAATATATATATATATATATATATATATATATGTGTGTGTGTTTGATTAGATTGCAGTCAAGTTTTGTTCAGCTGCCAGTTGAAACTGATAACTAAGCCTATTTTGATTTGGATCTTTGATTTGGTATTGGCATTGAACTAACTTCGTACTGGTTGCTTTTTTTTCTATTATGAACTGAGTAGTAATACTCAATATTAATTATTGTTTTTGTATATATACCACAATATTGTGATCAATGGCAGTCATATATCGAATATGATATTTGAAATTGGTATTATGAGTTCTAGTATTAATCTTATAGGTGATCTTCTGTCTCCTCTGCTTATGTACCCATCATTCTCTGTTCTGTTATTGTGGGGTAAACTATAAGTATGTCTTAAGCCCCTTTAGTTTAGCTCCTACATCTTCTACTTAGTTATACCAAAATGACAGGGTTGGCTTTTACCAATTCAAACATTGTTGACAAAAAACCCAGAGCCATATTAAATTTGCCACAAAATTTGCTGCTTGAAAGTAATATATATATATATATATATATATATGTTACCTATACCCAAAATATTATATAACTAAGAAACCTTAAAATGACTTTTTGTCTTGCAGGTCTCTTTGCTCCTCTCTGTTTTTTTTCCTTTCTTATTATGATTATCATAATTATCTATAAGGATTAATTGAGGGGACATTATTTGAAATTTAGCAAATACATTAGTCAACCTTCTACACTTGAACATCAACCAGAAATTTTTACTCTTTGTGAGGAAGAAAAAGGAAAAGGGTGCTGTGTACACATAGGCAAAGTAATCCAGTCAGTAATTAGATATGCCACACAAAAGAAAAAATGTAAATATTCTCTCATTTTCTCTTTAA
Organism: Rhamnella rubrinervis; assembly: GCA_007844105.2. Classification (NCBI taxonomy): domain Eukaryota; kingdom Viridiplantae; phylum Streptophyta; class Magnoliopsida; order Rosales; family Rhamnaceae; genus Rhamnella; species Rhamnella rubrinervis. Next base: position 14,240,507 of record CM017580.2, on the reverse strand, counting down.
GCATTTCATAAATTAGAGATTGCATATATTAAACACAAGTTATAATCAAACAAACGACATGAGGGTTATTTTCACTTGAATTGTATAGTGTGACACTTGGTTACTTGTACTATATTGCTATAAATATACATACTGTACACAGTTATGACCAACTATACCAAAATATTTAACAAAGAATGGTAGATATTAGATAAGGTTTATTGGCTAATTTCCATTATTTTAAGCTTTACCCAACTGATAATCACAGCCTCATTCTCTCCAATTTGTCACTGCTAATTAAAAAATAGTACTTGTATGGTGGGGATTGGGAAACTTTCCCAAATAGATGATGAAAGAATGAGGTTGAAAGTCATGGAATGGATTCGAAGCTTTGAATATGTTGTGGTGAAAGATGAGTGGGTGAGAATTTGGTTTTTCTATATTAGATGAGTGGATTCAAAGCGATCATTATGTCAGCCTTATTGGTTAGAATTCTGATATCTAAGCCTTATTATTTATTGATTCATAATGCACACAATTCAACTATATATACGAGCAAACATTAACCAATTCAAGACCACTTATATAGTGCAACCCTTTTAGCCACTGATAATATAAATACCATATAATCACGTAATTTAATAATCTTTTGCTTATCACTGCTAATATAAGTTTCTATTTGTTCTATGTATTTGTTTGTGCATTTAGTTATTTTACATAAGTTGCATTTAGAAGAATTTGATGCATACAAAATCTTCTTTGTCATTCTTGAATAAGAGTAATGAAGAATCAATAAATGCATACACTTCATAATGTATGCTTTGTACAGTGTGTTTAGGTGGACACACACACACCTTAGATATGCCTCTATTTAACAGTGGTCTTTTTTTATTTTTTTATTTTTAATATTTTGTAGCTTTGTGATTGTTTTCAAATGCTTCTTTTTTACTTGGGCTGTAGTATTGCAATTTACTTGAATACTTTGGTATTTTTCAGGTAGCTTATTTATTTCTTTTCCACTTTTAGTTATTATCCAATAATCTTTTATGCTACTTGAAAATTCACCGTAGATTGATAAAAGTTGGATGCATCTTGGAAGTTGATTACACCATAAATATGCTAATGGTCTCAATGAATTTTTAAAGTTTGCCATTGATCACATGGACAATACAAATACAATCCGTTGCCATGTTACAAGTGCAATAATGTTTGTTGGCTACACTGGAGCAAGTTCGGGATCACTTGCTCATCCATGGCATTGTAAGGTCATACGAACCATGGCTATATCATGGAGAGATGTCGGATACCCTAATGATGATGCTCCAATAATGGAAGACATTGATGACAATATCAACGAGGACATAGATGTTGGAGATGGAACTTGGGATATGTTGGGAGAATTGAATAATCACAAAAAATTTCTAATTGGACAAATGCATCTACATCTTTTTCTTCTGCGAGTGATGTCCCCATTCAATCAAATACATTTGTTAGCTTATTTAGAGATGTAGCGCAAACTTTGTACCCTGGTTGTAAGGCATCTAAGCTGTCATTCATTGTCAAGTTGCTGCAATTGAAGATAATTAATAAATGGACTAATGGCTCTTTTAAAGAGGTGGATGGAGATTACTATCATGAAGTTGTTCTGTACTATCATGCTCTTAGTCGCTTTTACTAAGCAGTCATTTTCAACTTCTTCTACTGAGGAACAATCTCTAATAGTCACAATACAAGAAGACTCAATTTGAAAAAACGCAACATATACTTCATAATTTACTCGAATATAAGCTTCATCTTCATCACTTGTCTCCCCTTGATGATAAGAATCAGAAGTACCACAAGAATAGAAAAAAAATATATATTCATGAAAAGTGACAACTATGGCAACATAAGTCTTTCTAACCATTTTGAGACAATCCATATCCTACAAAACACACTACAAACTCAAGGATCAAGTTTAGAACATTGTTGATGGTGTAAGTGAACAGACACCAAATAACCAAAGACTCTTAGCTGTATATGCACAATGGATGGCAAAGTATGGGAATCGGATAACACATCAAGTGGTCATCTAAAACCAAGGACACTAAAGGGAGTCCGATTGACCAAATAAATAATAGAGATTAAAGCGTCACCCCACAAGTGAGATGGAACACAACCTCCTAGTAGAAGAGAGCATGTGAACCCCATCAATTTTTTGAGGTGAATCCAGGCAAGTAGTTTGAATAATGGTACCAACAGATAACAAAAAATAAGTAAGCTCTTTGTTCACATATTCACCACCATTATCAGTTCTCAAAATTTTGATCGAAGATCCAAATTGTGTCAAGACCATTTGATGAAATACCTTAAAAGCACATCACTCTTATGTTTCAAAAAATAGAACCATGTCATCCGAGTACAATCATCACTAAAGGTGATAAACCATCGCATAATATTTTCTGCAGAAAGAGGTGCAGGTGTTTGATAAAATATTATAATTAAATGCACAATATTGTATGCAAGTAATAAAGCAAAAAATAAAGTATTGTTCACACAAGGATATCTAATTATACTTATTATCAAAATTAATTAGATCTTAGTATTATTTGGACAATAAAAATTTCAAGTAGTATTAAAACAACTAAATAGCATAAACCAAGGAAGAAAACTAAAAGACAAATTTAAGTTGATAATTCAAAAGAAAAGTGACACTAGAGCATGAGATTTTACCATCACCTATCAAATTCAAATCAAGTTGTAAATAAATTTAAACTCTAGCTAATCATGTTGATCACCTTCACCTTCATTTATTTATAACCTTTTCACGGAGAAACCAATGTGCTTATATAAATTAATCAACTATATACACTACTAAAACAACCACATTCGACAACACCAATATAGCTACGGTCAAGTTCAAAACTGTCGTTATACATATTTGGCGATGGTCACGCTAATCGTCGCCAAATATAACTAACATATCGCGATGATTAGAGCTGTGACCGACGCCAAATGTTTCTAGCCAAAGTTGACCACTTGGTCAACACATGATTTTTGGCGACGGTCTAGTTTTCAATCGTCGCTAAATATGTTGTGTCATTTTAAATAATAAATTATACTTTTTTACTTTTCTAAAACATTAAATAAATGATAATTATGGCGATGGTCAGTGGTGGGATCATCGCCAATTGTTTCCAACAAAAATTGACCACGTGGCTAGCACAGGATTTTTGGTGATGGTCTAGTTTCTAACTGTCGCCAAATGTATTGTTTCATTTTTAAATAATAGATTATATGTTTTACTTTTTTAAAAAAATATTAAATAAATGATAAATGTTTCCGGCCAAAATTGACCACGTCACCATCACATGAGTTTTGGCGACGGTCTCATTTCTAACCATCGTCGAATGTGTTGTTTCATTTTTAAATAATAAATTATATATTTTACTTTTTTAAAAAAATATTAAATAAATGATAATCATCAATTAGGGTTTCATTTTCTTTCGTGCGCTGCACCTCGCTTTTCTTTTTGCAACTCCCTCCTCACTTCACAATGCCTGATAAAGCCTCGCCATCTACATCCAATCATCGGGCTTTCCTTTCCTCTTCTATGGCACTGTCACAATTTCCCATCCATCAGCCGTCCTCTTGATGCCTTGGCCGGAGCTAGCGATCAACTTCAGTTCACAACCGATGCTGCATTGATCTCCGCCAAGATCGGCATCTCTATCAAGGACCTTGTGTCATTGCCGTTGCTAGATGTCACCGCTGGGAAGAGGATTGAGCGTTTCATGATAAAGGTTCGAGATAATCTGTTCAATTTCATGTAGTCCTTTTGTGGAGTGGATGGGGGCAAATTGATTGTGCCCATGGATATTTTGGATAGATGGTTCAAGAAGTATCAAGAGAAGGCCAAATGCAATGAATTGCTGGGTTGGTTTTTACAAATGATTTGAACATCAAACTGTAAGTTTATAAATGTAAATGTTCTTAACTGTCTATTTAAAAATTTTAAATGTTATGGGATCATCCTAAACTTTTCTTCTAAGGTAGGACTTGCACCTGAAACAAACATTTTTGCAAGGACTATTTGATGATGTACAAAAAGCTCCGCCTTTGCCTTCTAAAGCACCCAAAGAAATAAAAGAGTTGGTAAGTATTTTGGTTAATATAAAAATTGAATCTTTGACTTTGTTTTGGTGTTTTTAAGTTAGTGACCTTTATGCTCTTAACTTTTCTTCCCTCTGGACTGGATTTTTCATTTTAGAATTTAATTGACATGAGAGTGATCACTTGTTTTGGTGTACATTTGTATGGCAAGATTTAGATTGGTTCTTTCAAATTTTTGCAAGATAAGTGTGTTCAAAAGACTAATATGGCTTCTGCCCCGTTGTCGATTACAAATGAGCTGAAGAAAGAGGTGAACCTGACTTTAAAATCCTTCAATTAAGACATATTTGCACCATGATTCCCTTTAACTCATCATTTCTTTCAAAAGTTTCTATTGTTCTGCTTCCTTCTATTGAATGCCTTAATATGTATGTGTAACACCCCTTTATCCAAGCTCGAAGACCCAGCCAAAGGAATGTCACTCTTTGAAAATTTGTACAATGGGTTAAATAAAAGAGAACTCCTTTTGAAATTTAAAGACAAAAGCCGGATACAAAATTTCCTTTACTCTTTAGGATAAAATTTAAACCGTTAGTAATAATAATAACCCAAATATATCTTTAACTGTAAACAAAACGGTTCTTTACACAAGACCCATAGCGTAAAGAAAATCAGTTGTATCCCAATTAGAGTTTTAGTTTAAATCAAAAGGACAAAATAATGCGGAATAAATTTGTACTATCGCCACCCTTCGCTGGACCGCCACGATAATGCCAAACTGCTCAGGCTAGGTTTTCGGGATTACCTATGCACAAAGAAAACAAACAGGAGTGAGTGGAAATCACTCAGTAGAGTCCCAACATGCATGTAGTAGTGCAATGCAGTATGGTGATGTAAATGTCTATAGCCATGGGACTCAAATTTCTAGACTCTCTTAAAAAGGAAACGTTCTTGTGTCATCTATATGCATGTTTAAAACTCAGTCTTTTTCTAACCTTTTATGTAATAACTTTTAAAACTCATATCGTAGGACTTTTCACTTAGCATAAGTTTTAGTTACGCTAGAACTAGTTACCCGTCGGCAACTTTAATTTCCTAAAGCATCACACACGCATACTTTCAAGGAAATCCTTATACACTTAATCGTTTAGAGGAATCAGTGTGAGTAGGGAAAAAACTTGCTTTCATCCACGTCATACAAGTGCTGGGGTTACTCCCTCCACATACGAGAATCCTTTCTCTCCACTCACTAGTTAGTGGGACCTCAACTAAATGATTTACATTCACAAACATATATGCTCCGTTCGCTATACATGGATGCCTACGTATGCATGGTAGTGACTTCTCAATGCTTTAACCTTTAAAACATGATTTGACCAAGAAAACCAATTCATTGCATGCAACAAAACTTTCATGACATGTTAACGTGCATATGTATGTCCATGCTATATGTAGCAATTCCACTTTCATTTCTAGAGAACGGTACTTACAATGGTTAAACCATATCCCATCCAACAAATGAATGTAATCACAATTATTATACAGTCACATGCCACAGTAATCCAAGTTCACACTAACCATATATATATATATATATTTATAAATATACATATATAAACACATATTCATATGCATAAATAATTGTTATTTGTATAATTACATAGCATGCTTACTTCAATGCACTTATTTAGACAAGCCCAAAAACCAGCATGTCCATCAGGTTTATAAAGGCCATAACTAATTCATTAAAGCTTAGATTTCTAAAACTCAGAACCAATGGAACCATAACTCATCACAGTACAAGGGAAAAATATGTCATGGAAATCATAAAAATTATAACCATAAGAATATAGTGCAATCCCGTGGGTGAAAATGTTGTTCTACTCCCGAATTTTCCCAGAAAATGGTTAAACTTGTAAGACTCATAACTCTTTCATCTTAATTCCGATTTGAGAAATTCCAAAGCCAAAATGACCATCATTCATTGAATTAAAAGGAAAAAATATCAGACAAATAAAGAAAATTATAAACCCTTCGAAACCATCAAAACCCGTGGGTTAGGTGCAGACACGTTCCAGAATTTCCAAATAGAGTAGCAATTTTGTAAAAACATTTTCTCCCTCATTACACGTCCGAATCTAGTGATTCAAAAACCAAATTACTCATAAGGCACTCAAGTTCATTCAGTAGAAATTTTGGAATTTTTGGACACATACACAAAGAGCAATAATTAACCAAATCCACCCAAAATCTCAGCATTTTAAAACCATTTTGCACAATTAATTTCTCATATAACTATAAGGATTTTAGCTCATTCAACTTTCATACATTAACAACTAATTACTACCCCAAAGTTCCAGCTTTTAATTACATCTAAACCACTGCACAATGAGGAATAAATCACCAGCTCACATAATCAGGAAATTTCCAGCATCAACACATCTCATGTATCAACAAGAATTAACAAGAGATAGATGCTAAAACATGAGAATATAACTAGTTTCCATCCATCCCACTTAGCCGAAATTTATGAGCTCAAAAGACAATTATTTTTCAGTAAGAAAAACACTAAATCAAGGGTCCAAAAATGCCATGACAAGATACAGCAAGCTGGAAATTAACATAATCACAATGAAGACCAAAATTTTACAAAAATTGAAAACCCTAACCTACCACACATTGGGGCTTTGGCCAAAATCCTATAGATCCACTTAAATCAAGTTAAAGACAGCACATTTAAACTTATTTCAAGTTAAACGAAGTAGATCCAAAATAAAAGCATTTAAAAAGAGTGGATCTAAGTCAAAAACAACAAGAACACAATACAAAAACACTAACCAACACATCTAAGGTTGGGAACCTACCTTGAGTTAGCTTAAACCTTACAAAAATCTTTGAAAAGTAAGATGAAAATCCACCTCCAAGCTACTGGAAATGCTGGCCGGCCCTTCCTCCTTCCTCTCCTTGAAGTTTTGAAGGAAAACTCTTGAATCAAGCTTGGAACTACACCTTTCTTCTTCTCTCTTTCTCCTCCTTCTCTCCAAACAATCTCTTCTCTCTTTTTCTCTCCAAAGTGGGCGGCATCACTAGGGTATATTAGGGTTTGATTTCAGCCAACATGTGGCTTATAAAGTGGGGCTTAGGGTTTTCAAAAAGGTAGCTAGTGTTTTGATGAGGTGGCAAAAGCTAGACCACTTTTAACTCATGCTTACCAAATTTGAATTTGGTCTTGCATGTGGTCCCCCACCTCATTAAACAAGAACACTTCAAAAATAATCTTGTCACACGGACAGTCAAAACTTAAGTCCCAGTCATCACACTGCCAGTCAAAGTAATGATGTGCAAGGTGGACTGCTGACTGTTGACTTTAACTTTGACTTTGCCAAAAAAAAAACAAATACAGAGAACATTTAGCATATCACAGACCTCCCAGTCTTAGTCACCCAACACCAGACCATGACCTGACAGTATGTTGACTTTGATCAGAATTGACTTTGACCAAAAGTCAATTGCACACAGAAGTAAACAGATATTACAACTCACCCCTCCTAAAAAGAAATTTCGTCCTCGAAATCAAATGTAGGAGTTAGAGTACTTACTCGAACAGAGATGGATACTTGGCTTTCATTTCGTCCTCCCGCTCCCAAGTTGCTTCTTTGACCGTGTGGTTCCTCCAGAGCACCTTCACAAGTAGAATCTCTCGGTTCCGCAACACTTGCTCCTTACGATCCAATATCTTCATCGGTTTGTCCTCGTATGTCAAGTTCTCGTATACCTCCAACGGCTCGTACTCAATAACGTGTGAGGGATCATGCATATACTTTCACAACATAGACACGTGAAAAATATCATGGACACCAGATAACTTGGGAGGCAACGCTAAACGATAAGCCAAAATCCCTACTTTTCCAGTATTTTGAAAGGCTCGATGTAACAAGGACTTAGCTTCCCCTTCTTACCGAACCTCATTACACCTTTCAATGGTGCAACTTTGAGAAATACCTTTTCCCCAACTTCGAACTCCAGATCCTTGCGTCGGTTATCGGCGTAACTTTTCTGCAGATCTTGTGCAACCTTCATCCTTCTTCTTATCTTGTTAATGGTCCCACTGGTCTGTTGTAGAATTTCGTCCGAGAAGCTTTCTCTCACCAATCTCATCCCAACGCAACGGAGATCTACACTTTCTTCCATAAAGAGCTTCATACGGAGCCATTTCAATAGTAGAATGGTAACTATTGATGTAGGCGAACTCCACTAAAGGAATGTGTTTTTTCCAACTCCCGTGAAAATCCAGCATGCACGCTCTTAGCATATCTTCCAATGTCTGGATAGTCCGCTCCATCTCAATTTTGTCCTCATTGCTTTGTGCAAGCTTTTCCAAAATGGCGATGTAAACCTTGGGTCTCGGTCCGATACAATCGACACTGGTACCCCATGTAGTCGTACGATTTCATCCACATACAGTTAAGCTAACTTCTCCATAGAGTGAGTCATACACATGGGTAGAAAATGAGCCGATTTTGTAAGTTGATCTATAATCACCTAAATAGCATCGTTACCCCACTGAGACAAGGGTAAACCGACGACGAAATCCATGGCGATGTGCTCAAACTTCCATTCCGGAATCATCAATGCTTTCAGCAAACCAGATGGTCTTTGATGCTCGATTTTCACTTGCTGACATGTCAGACACTGCTCCACAAACTTTGCTACATCTCGCTTCAAGCTAAACCACCAGAACGCTTTGGATACATCTCTATACATCTTGGTAGCCCCCGGATGAACAGTGTAAGGCGTATAATAAGCTTCAACTAAGATTTCCTTCTTGATTTCTTCATCATTTGGTACACACAAGCGAGTACCAAATCTTAACGTTCCATCTCCTGCGAGGTTAAACTCCGGCTTCTTCCCTTGAACCACTTCATCTTTGATCTTCATAAGAGCTGTGTCCTGAGCTTGGCCTTTTTTTATCTTGTCCACGATCGAAGGTTGAATAAAAAGTGCAGTCAATATGGATGAATATTGATTAGGAACTAACTCAATATCCATTCTTCTCAAATCCTCCAAGATATGTGGTTGAGTAGTGATTAAACTCCGCTGAAACCTGCGTACTTCCTACTTAGCGCATCCGCTACTTTGTTTGCTTTGCAGGATGATAGTTGATTGAGCAGTCATAGTCTTTTACCAGCTCCAGCCACCTCCTTTGCCTCATATTCAACTCTTTTTGAGTGAAGAAATACTTGAGACTATTGTGGTTGATATAGATTTCACACTTTGCTCCATACAAGTAATGGCGCCAAATCTTCAAAGCAAACACCACTGTCGCAAGTTTTAGATCGTGCGTAGGGTAGTTACGTTCATACGGCTTCAACTGGCATGAAGCATAAGCAATCACTTTGCCTCCCTGCATGAGTACACAACCCAATCATTTGCCCGAAGCGTCGCTATTGATCACAAAATCGTCTTCATCGTTCGGCAGAGTGAGAATAGGCGCTGAAATCAGCTTCTTCTTAAGTTCTAGGAAACTCTCTTCACACTCTTTAAACCAAATAAACTTGCTTTCCTTCTTTAACAGCTGTGTCATCGGCAACGAAATCTTTAAGAATCCTTGCACAAACCTGCGATAATATCCAGCCAAACCTAGAAAACTTATGACTTCTCCGATATTGGTTGGTCTTTTCCAGTCTTGAACTGCTGCAACTTTACTGTGATCCACTTGGATACCCTTGCTCTATATCACATGACCAAGGAAGTTGATGCTCTCTAGCCAAAATTCGCACTTCTTGAACTTCGCGTACAACTGCTTCTCTTGCAACCTTTGCAACACTGTCTTCAGATGCTCTTCATGCTCAACGGCCGACTTCGAGTAGATAAGTATGTCATTGATGAACACAACAACGAATTTATCCAGATAGTCATGAAACACTCAGTTCATCAAGTCCATGAATGTTGCTGGTGCGTTTGTTAATCCAAATGGGATTACCACGAACTCGTAATGGCCATACCTCGTTCGAAAAGCACTCTTTGGTCGATCTTCCTCCTTGATCTTTAGCTGATGATACCCAGAACGTACCCGTTGCCAAGGATCGATTTTTGAAAAGACGCTTGCTCTATGAAGTTGATCAAATAGGTCATCAATCCTTGGCAACAGGTACGTGTTCTTGGTCGTCATTTTGTTGAGCTCTCGATAATCAATGCACAACCGCATTGAACCATCCTTCTTCTTGACAAACAGCACAGGTGCTCCCTATGGTGAGACACTGGGTTTAATGAAACCCTTGTTTAAGAGGTCCTTCAGTTCTTTTAACTATGCTGGTGCCATCCTATAAGGTGCCTTTGAAATGGGTGCAGATCCCGGTACCAGGTCGATGGTAAACTCCACTTCTCGATCTGGTGGCAGCCCTGGTAGCTCTTCGAGAAACACATCCAAGAACTCACGGACTACCCTGACGTCTTGTGGTTCCAAAGCTTTTGATTCCTTGTCGTAGACACTAACAAGGAATCCTTGACAACTTTTTTGCAAACACTTATGTGTTTGCAAGGCAAATAACAACCTTGGTTGCAGTCTTGGCTTCGACCCTTCAAACTCAAAATACTGGCCAGCAACGGGGCTAAACAGTATTTTCTTCTCCTTTCAGTCAATGCAAGCTCTACCCTTAGACAACCAGTCCATACCAAAGATTACATCAAAATCAAATATATCTAATACGATCAAATCAGCAAGCAGTTTTTCATTTCCGAGACGCACCTCACAGGAATTCAACATAAAAGAAGCACATATACAAACACCAGATGGTGTGGCAACAAACAAATCATTGACAATACGAACAGGTTCTAACGCTAACCTAGACCCAAATCGTTTAGATACAAACAAGTGCATGGCACCTGAGTCAAATAAAGCATAAGCATCCAATCCATACAAAGAGATCGTACCTGCCACTACAGTAGCATCATCTTTCTCAGCTTCCTCTCTTGAAAACGCAAAAACTCGACCCTGAGTTGGTTGTTGTCTCCTTCCTTACATTTCCGGACAATCACGTATCATATGATCGGGCTTGCCGCGCTCAAAAAGGCTCCTGTCTTCTTCCAGCACTCTCCAGTATGATTCTTGCCACATGATTAGCACAGTGGAATGCTAGGTCGGTTGCCATTTCCTCGAGGCTTCTTGTTGTCATTGGTGTTGCGATTGCTGTTCCACTTCCTTCCTTCAACCTTCCTCTTATGCTGGTTCCTTCCACCCCAAGACTTCCTTTGGTTAGAGAAACTTTGCCCAGCAGTCTTGCTCACTTCCAGGGTGTGATTTTTCGCAATCAATTGAACTCACTGTAGCACGTCAGTGTACGTGGGTAGTCTCAGTACTACTATGGCATTGTAGAGTTCTGGCTTCAGTCCTTTCTCGAAGCGTCTTGCCTTGCGTTCTTCAGTATCCACCAAATGTGGCACGTAGTGAGAAAGTTCATCAAACTTCCACTCATAGTCAACCAAGGAAAGGTTCCCTTGAGTGAGCTGCAAGAACTCAGCTTCCTTTTTGTTATGTTTCACGATTGGAAAGTACTTTTCCAAGAACAATTCTTTGAAGTGATTCCATAGCATAGGGCTTACTTCAACGTTATGAGTGCGCTTGATTATATCCCACCAATGGCTAACTCCTCTTCTGAGCATGAACGAGGCACACACCACGTTTTGGGACTTTGAGCACTCCATCAGCATGAAAGTCTTTTCTAGTTCTCGGATCCAGTCCTCAGCTACCAATGGATTGGTAGAGCCTTCGAAAACTGGAGGGTGGAACCGCTTGAATTGCTCCACAACTCCACTAATTCCGCTAGCTTGTCGTACTCCTTGACCCGCAAGACTTGCCAAAGCCTCAAGCAATTGGCTGGCCATACTTGCCGGGTTGTTCTCGTTAGCGTTGTTAGCTGCTGGTCTCCCACGTGGCATCTTTAGAACAGTAGCATACCATGCAAAATAATTAAGATAGCTATAAAAGAAAGCAACTAGAATAACACTTAATTATAGAATAAATCTATCATAAAACAGGTAAACAAGAATAATAGTTAACAGGTACATAACACAGTCAAATGTTTCTGACACAGATAATAACTCCTAACTAAACTATTATTGATACTACTACGATAAGGTACGACTCGATCCTCTACTCCTCAGAAAGAAACTCCTCGGGATCCTTTTCTTCTTCTTCAGAATCCTCCTCTCTTTGGGGTCCTCTTTTTCTTCGGGGTCTACCTCTGGTGCTTGTGGAATTCCCACACCGATGTGGTCCAAATAGTCATTGAAAGCCACTTGTTCTCCGGGATCATCCCGATGCTAATCCATGTACCAGTGGTACATAATGTAACTGTGATCTATCTGAAACTAGTCCAGGTGCCAAGCATCTACGTACTATACTTGGTTACCCTCTTGAGGCACAGCTATTGTATCCCTGCTCAAGAATCGAGCTACCTATATCTTTTTTCGATCAAGTTCCTGACATTGCGCATCTTCAGACTCCCTAATTTCCTTGTGGTCATCATCGGAGGTCAAGGCTGGGGCATGTGCGGATTGGCGATGGGATGGTTCTTCCTGCACTGCGACTTCCTTTCCCGGATGCTGGCGGGGTATGCGAGTTGGGCACTCCGCATTCACCTCTGCTTGGTGAAGTTTGGCCACGATGTCACTCTGAAAAGACGTGGGCTCTGGGCTCATCCTCGATCTCTTGGAAATAGGCATATCCATCATGTCGTGGCTCCGTTTGCACGAAGCACGAGAAAAGGTACTAACAACTTGACCCATCTTAATATAGTAATCCAATTGAAAGCACAAAATCAACAATAAAGCAAAACCAAACACGAATAAAATAACTACCTTTGGCGTGCGAGTGGACACTGGAGTGGGCGATTAGTACAAATTTTTAATAACCTAGGCTCTGATACCAAAAATTGTAACACCCCTTTATCCAACCCCGAAGACCGGCTAAAGGAATGTCACTCTTCAAAAGGGTACAATGGGTTAAATAAAAGAGAACTCCTTTTGAAATTTAAAGACAAAAGCCGGATACAAAATTCCCTTTAATCTTTAGGATAAAATTTAAACCGTTACTAATAATAATAACCCAAATATATCTTTAACTGTAAACAAAACGGTTTTTTACATAAGACCCACATCGTAAAGAAAATCAGTTGTATCCCAATTAGAGTTTTAGTTTAAATCAAAAGGACAAAATAATGCGGAATAAATTTGTACTATCGCCACCCTCAGCTGGTCTGCCATGATAATGCCAAACTGATCAGGCTAGGTTTTCGGGATTACCTATGCACAAAGAAAAAAACCAGGAGTGAGTGGAAATCACTCAATAGAGTCCCAACACGCATGTAGTAGTGCAATGCAGTATGGTGATGTAAATGTCTATAGCCATGGGACTCAAATTTCTAGACTTTCTTCAAAAGGAAACGTTCTTGTATCATCTATATGCATGTTTAAAACTCAATCTTTTTCAAACCTCTTATGTAATAACTTTTAAAACTCATATCGTAGGATTTTTCACTTAGCATATGTTTTAGTTATGCTGGAGCTAGTTACCCGTCGGGAACTCTAATTTCCTAAAGCAGCACACATGCATACTTTCAAGGAAATCCTTATACACTTAATCGTTTAGAGGAATCGGTGTGAGTAGGGAAGAAACCTGCTTGCATCCGCGTCATACAAGTGCTGGGGTTACTCCCTCCACATACACCACTAAGCTCGCATATGATCGCATACGAGAATCCTTTCTCTCCACTCACTATTAGTGGGACCTCAACTGAACGATTTACATTCACAAACATATATGCTCTATTCGCTAGACATGGATGCCTACGTATGCATGGTAGTGACTTCTCAATGCTTTAACCTTTAAAACATGATTTGACCGAGAAAATCGATTCATTGCATGCAACAAAACTTTCATGACATGTGAACGTGCATATGCATGTCCATGCTATATGTAGCAATTCCACTTTCATTTCTAGAGTACGGTACTCACAATGGTTAAACCATATCCCATCTAACAAATGAATGCAATCACAATTATTATACAGTCACATGCCATAAGAATATAGTGCAATCCTGTGGAACCATAATTCATCACAGTACAAGGGAAAAATATGCCATGAAAATCATAAAAATTATAACCATAAAAATATAGTGCAATCCCGTGGGTGAAAATGTTGTTCTACTCCCGAATTTTTCCAGAAAACAGTTAAACTTGTAAGACTCGTGACTCTTTATTCTTAATTCCGATTTAAGAAATTCCAAAGCCAAAATGACCATCATTAATTGAATTAAAAGGGAAAAATATCATATGAAAATAAAGAAAATTATAAACCCTTCGAAACCATCAAAACCTGTGGGTTAGGTGCAGACAGGTTCCAGAATTTCCAAATCGAATAGCAATACTTGACCAAATTTGAATTTGATCTTACATGTGGTCCCCCACCTCATTAAACAAGAACACTTCAAAAACAATCTTGTCACAGGGACAGTCAAAACTTAAATCTCAGTCATCACGCTACCAGTCAATGTAATGATGGCAAGGTGGACTGCTGACTGTTGACTTTAACTTGACTTTGCCAAAAAAATAAACAAACACAAAGAACACTTATCATATCACAGACCTCTCAGTCTTAGTCATCCAACACCAGACCATGACCCAATAGTCACCAGTCCATGCGTTGACTTTGACCAGAGTTAACTTTGACCAAAAATCAACTGCATACAAAAGTAAACAGATATTACAGTATGTGCAAATTAACCTTGGCCCTAATTTTTTATCAGGCAAGCGAGTTATTCAAGAAACTATGCTTGAAGTTGGATGCTCAAGCGAGTTATTTAGGAATTCTCTTAGACAAAAAAATAATAAAATTCTATTTTATTATATTATTATAATATAATAAAATAGTATTTTATTATTTTTTAACCAAAATAAGATTTTTGGCGACGGTCACATAAAAACAGTCGCCAAAAGTATATTATTATAAAAATAATATAATAATAATTAAAATAATAATATTGTATTATTTATGGCAACGGTCACGTGACGGTCTCCAAAAATATCTTCTTATTCGCGACGCCTTACAAGGTGACGGTACATTGCCCGTCACTAAAATATTGCAGCGATGGGTAATAACCGTCGCCGAATTGCATTTTTGCAATAGTGATACCTATGTCAATTAAAAATCCATGCAAACCCATTAAGTTATATAATTAAGATGTTTTGACAAAATGCAAGCATCCTTGCATGCATCTATGACATGTAGTATACAAATACAATCAAGTTCACAAATATGCATGGTATTAAATGGATTTTCACACACATGCAAGGGTTTAATCTTAATGTGGTATTTAGATCATTAGCCATATGGTAGCCAATCAAATCTAAAGTTAAGAACCAATACTCAACATAGAAAAACAAACATAAATTTATTAAAAGAACAAATAGAATATTCATGGTCAGGATACATCATAGCTCTAGTCTAAAGTGAATGGTGACCAAGGTTGATCCAAAACTCTAGAAGATTTTAACTCCTCCCTTTCTCTCTGCCTTCCTCCCTTTTAATATCTCTGTCTCTAGAAACTTTGAATACTTAAATTTTTTAACGCCCTTTTCTCTGGTATTGATGGCTTTATATAGAAGCATAAAATCCAAGATTTTAAGAATAAAAAATCCATAAGACCTTCAACCAAATTAGAAAAGTTTTAGTTTTCTAATTTGCTTCTGCTAGAAAATCTGCATGTCAACAAAATTGTGTCTACATTTTGAAGACATTGAACATCAAAACAATTCTGTAAAAATATGACAATTAAAGTTCTATGTCTTATCTTTCCAACTACATACACATGTCTAAAAACAAGTTGGAAAACTCTTCAAATATCATTTCTCCTAAAACTATACAATTCTTCCAAGATCGCATACTGGTATTGATTGGAATTCCAAAAAATTCTATAAGATTTTATCAATCATCCTCAATGTCCTAGCTTTCATTTCCAACTAATTTCATGTAAAATCACCCACTAAAAGACCAATTATGATCAAACAAGTACATGTTGTGTAAAATCCCAAAATTATATGAATTGTTGTTTAGTCCTCAAGTAATGTGCCTTATTCTGTAATGTGCTTAGTAAATATGTTTTCCTCACTTGGAATCTTTATAGATATTGAAAATTTGGTACAGATTTCTTCATATTAGCATATCTTTATATTTCCAATGCCCCAATTTAAAACAATGTAAAATGATATAAGCATTAATGAGAGTCATTCAGTCATTTGTATTTAATTTAATAACTAACTTTTATGTATTTTAGTTTATTAAATTGAGCATAACATTAGTTTTAGGTACATGCAAAGTTAATTGAGTTAAGAAGGATAAATGATGTGGAAGCATTGAAAATGAGGACTTACCGAAACAAAACAAGGAGAAGACAAAAAGATGTCGGGTGTGATGTAAAGTTTGATGACAAACACCCGATATGTCCTAGAAGGTGCACCATCAGAATGTGTAATGTGTAGAATCCAGAGAAAGTCTAGTGTCATATTAGGTGCAATGATAGGGGTCTGACTTGATGCGGAGTAGTGACGTCTAACTTTAGGAAACTTTAAGTTTAAAGTGTTAGGTAAGTAGGGCTAGAATATTATTATAAATAGGTTTGCTTCTCTAGGTTAAAATAAAGATAAAGATGGCAAACATGAGAATAACTTTTCAAACTATGTATTCTCAAGGATGAGCAGCTAAATTCTTCTTTTTTAGGTAGGAGTTTCTTTCAATAATCAATTGTATATGTGTGAGACTTGAACACACAAATCATCATCAATTTAATTATTTATTCAGCCTATCTTCTTCTTTGCTTTTAAGTTAATTCTAATTACATATAAATATACTGCAAATTCTTCTATGTGGATTGAATGCATGCTAATTAGATTTGAGTAGTACTTTGATTCTAATGATTTTTAGTAATTAGAGATTATTGGATAGGTTGAAATTCTATAATGTTTGCATAGTTTTCTAGTTTCATTTGTAGAGTTTTAAATAAAGTTGGGTCACATTCATTCTGAATCTTTCATAGTTAGGAATTGCTCATGAACATTTCTTAATTATTCAATATTATAGAATTGCACCATTTTTTGATGTCAAATTGAATAAAAAATTGAGTTCTCTATGTCTGTGATCGTATGCAAACTGATAATACGAAATTACTCTGAATCGAAACTTCATCATCTTGATTGTTTAAAGTTTTATTTAATTTTTCTCTTAAATTGATATTAATTGAGTTTGTGTAAACCCTCCCCTGTTTATTAGTTTATATTTAATTATTTATAAATTCAGATTAATTATTATAATAGTCCTTGTGAATTTGACTTGGATTTTCCTATACTATGAGTTTGGTGGTTTCAATTATTAATTTTGATGTGAGGCAACTAAACCATCAAAATTTTGGCATCGTTGTCAGGGACTATATGCTGATTTTCTTTCTAATTCTACTCTAGTTTTAAGTTTGTGTTGTTGAAGTATATGACCAGGTCATCTCATCAAGGAGACTCACATTACGATCCGGAGTTAGAAAATATTGTGCGAAGATTGAGAAATGAGGCAAAATAGAAAGATACAATTGGTCATTCTTCCTCTATTCCTCAACCTTCACCTAGCCTAAACTTGGCTATTAACTTGATCCCTAATAATGATTTTGTAATAGAGAACATGATAGCATGATTTAACAACATAAACAATGATAGGAATTTAAAGGAGTTGGCTCCTTCAATTTAAATTGACAGCCACTGTGCATTGATTTTCCTAATTTAGAAGCTACATTTGAATTGAATTCAGGGATAAAACATTTATTATTCACTTTTCATGGTCTTGCAGGTGAGGATCCTCATAAGCATTTAAAGTAATTCCATAAGGCATGTTCTAACATGAGACCATAAGGAATAATAGAGGAGCAAATTTTGTTGAGAGCTTTTCCCTTCTCATTTGGTGATTCAACAAAGGACTGGTTGTACTACTTACCTTCAAGAACTATTACCTCTTGGAATGAGATGAAAAGATTATTTTTGAAAAAATATTTTCCTGCTTCGAGAGCTACCAATATAAGGAAATAGATCTATGGTGTTAGACAATATGATGATGAATCACTATATGAGTACTAGGACTGATTCAAGAAATTATGTGCTAGCTGTCTACATCACCAAATAAGTGAACAAATCCTAATTGAATATTTTTATGATGAATGCTTCTAGTGGTAGTGCTTTGGTATATAAAACTTCAGATGTAGCTAGACGCTTCATCTTAACAATGATTGCCAATTCACAGCAGTGAGGAATAAATCAATACCTTCACAAGCTCTTAAAGACCCTCTATAGCGTCAAGCTATGGCTGATGAGCTTTTTGCTTTTTTTAGAAATAATACTTGGGATCCGATTCCTCACAATTCTAAACAAAATGTTGTTGGAAGTTATTGGTTTTAAATGGGTGTTTTTGATAAAAAGGAATGCCAATGGCATTGTTGAACGGTATAAGGCTCGTATTGTGGCCAAAGGATTTCACCAATGGCTATGTGTGGACTATAATGACACGTTTAGTCTCGTGGTCAAACCCAAAACCGTTCATCTTATTTGTTATATTGCTCTAACATGTGGGTGGTCCATTCTCCAATTATATGTCAATAATGCCTTCCTTTTTGGTTATGTAAGTGAAGAGGTATACGTGTCACAACCTCTTGGTTTTGTTAATATAACTAATCTGTCTAATGTTTGTAGGCTTCGCAAGATGCTATGTGGACTTAAATAAGAACCTTGGGCTTGGTATTTGGAGCTAAAAAATTTTGTACTGTCATATGGCTTAAAAAACTCTCGATCCGATGCTTCGCTATTTATTTATTAGACTAATGATATTACAACTTATTTTTTAGTGTATATTAATGACTTGTTGGATATAGGGTCTTCCTTAACCTTCAATAGAAAGTTCATAGCTAATCTCTCCTATAGGTTTTCTATTAAAGACCTTAGTAATCTCCATTTCTTTCTCAGTGTTGAGTAGTTTACACCTTTTGAGGTCTCTTTTTATCATAATAGAAGTACATACAAAACCTTTTAGAATGACATCACTTGGATGGAATGAAGGAAGCGATGACACTAATGTCCATAACCAGCAAGTTGGTTCTCACTGATGAACCACCTTCTGTTGACCTCCACAAATCACAGTGTTATTAGTTTGCTTCAGTATCTCTCTCTCACTCATCCTAATATTGGGTACGCTATTAATAAACTTGCTCAGTACATGCATTCGTCAAATCAATCCCACTAGGCAGCCGTCAAACATCTTTTATAGTACCTCAAGCATACAATCCATCAGGGCCTTCATTTATCACGGAATCAACCTCTTCACTTGCTTGCCTACTCTAATGCTGATTGGGCTGGTGACAAAGACAACTATACTTCCATCTCTGCTTACATAATTTGCCTTAGTGGCTGTCCAATCTCTTGGTCTTCAAAGAATCAGTGCTCTATTGCCTAATTGTCTATTGAGGCTGAATATCACACTATTGCCTCTATCATCGTTACATTGACTTGGTTATCTCATCTCGTATATGAACTTGGTGTCTCCTTACCATCTACTCTGATTATCCTTTGTGACAACCTAAATGCCACATATACTTGTTTCAATTTAGTTTTCTACACACGTATGAAGCATTTGGCTCTTAATTATCATTTTGTACGTTACAAAGTAGCTGCAGGTTTTCTTTGTGTTTCTCATGTCTCCACTAAAGGCAAATTGGTTGATATTCTCACTAAACCATTAAGCAAGGAACGATTTCATCTTCTTTGGTCCAAGATTGGTGTTTCTAATGGAACCACCATCTTGCGGGGGCATATCAAGGATAATTCTCCACAATCTTAGCTTTCCATACAAAGGCTTACATGCTCTATTTTAATTCTTTAATTCTTTGACTTTATTAATTTATTCTTTATAATATTCTATTTACTTTCTTTCCTTCTTTAATTCTTTGTTATTTTCTATTTACTTTCTTTCCTTATATAGGTTATATAGGCAATATATATATGTAATCATTTCTCAAAAGTAATATACAAGTCTATTGGTATATGTAATCTTTCAAAAGTAATATACAAGTCTATTCATCCATATCAAAACTTTATAACTAGTAGTCCTTGTCTAGTGCCAACAACTAGTTTTTTAGCTCCATTGTATTCATTCCACTAAATCATATTATTCGGGTGACCAATAACATGATTTGTCGCACCACTATCAAAAACCCTCACTACAACAAAACCCTTATTCAGCTACCAATTTTTTCGTCGCTAAAAATATGCATATAGACGCTTTATACTTTTAGCGACCAAAATAAATCATCGCCTAATCTATGTGGTATTTTGTTTTCCCCGACCATTTATGAATATTGGTCTCTAATTCTAGCTACGAATAATAATAATTGCTGCTATATGTATTTCGTCACTAAATTTGGCGACGAACAACAAAAATTGTCGCCTATATTTGTTTCACGCTAAACCTATACTGCAATAAAATTTATAATTACGTCGCTAAAACTGTACTGTAACAAAATTTCAAATTACGTTGTTAAAACTATGCTGCCAAATTTCGTAGTTCGTCGAGAAAACTATACGACAACAAAATATTTGATTTCGTCGTCTGCAATTGATAGGGACAAATTATAATATTTATCATCTAAAATTAATAGCATCGTAATATTTAATTTTGTTACCTAAGCTATACCTTAATAAAATTTGAATTTTGGTGGCCTAAAAGTATTAGCGACATTGCATCTATTTCGTTGCTTAAAATATACAACGACGTTAATTTATATTTTGTTGTTTAAAATATTCGGTAACAAGACTCAAAAATCATAGCCAAAATATTTGAACGATGCATACTGCATGATCGTATATATTTTAGTACTAATATATAATATATATTATAACAAATTTATTATATAATTTAATATTGATATTTAGATATTATTAATTTAATATCTAAATAAATTAGATAGTCAATAGGCCCACAAATAGGTTCAGAGCAGAGCATAATAAGTGGAAAGCTAATTTTCAGAGTAATAGAATGTACAACTAATTTGAGTATTAAAAATAATACCACTATAACTTAAAAGATTAAATCTCTAGTTACGAAACATGAATACAAGTCATATAGCTAAAGAAAGAACTTGAAAAGTAAAAAGGAAGAATCCACAAAATGGCTTTTGTTACTGTGTTTGGCAAAAGAAAGCTTCTATAATATGACAAGCAAACTAAAATAAACACAATCATATTCCTCCTATATTCATTTTCCTCACATCTTAAAGTGCTCTAAGGAATTGACCATCCATAACAGTCAGAAGAATTGATCATCCATTTGAGAAAGAAATTTACCACCTTTTCATTTGCCATGCCTTTCGAATGAAATTGTTTGGAAGGCATGTCAAATGAAAAGGTGAAAAGATCCATAATTTATTGCTTTGCATTATTGATTTTCACAGCAACTGGCTCTGAACAATATGGACAATTTCCAAACAAAAAATTAATAATACAAACAAATATATAAGGAAATCCTTTATTTCTCATTGTAGAGCCAAATTTACCATTAACATCAATAAAGTGTGATTAACTATAAAAGTTAAATATGATAATGTTTGAACCATATTGTAAAAACTAATAGAAAGCAAAATGCATGACTAACCTTGCTACATTTTTTAATTTCCCAAGAAAAACTCAAATCGCTGCATGTCGTGGAGGAGGTGGTGGAAATTGGCGCTGGAATGTCTGCAAATCAATAGAATAAGAACCTATATTAGCTATGATGAATTGCTGCATCTTCTCCATCATTTGCCTATATTGATGCTTTTCCTCTCTTATGCCTCATAGTTCTTGCACCTCCTCACGTAATTGTGTGACTTCCTCTAAAACTTATTGATTGACTTGCCTAGAAGTTCTAGAAGATTGGGGTGGTTTTGGACCATAACCCAATCCAAGATAATAACTTGATTTTGTTCCTAAAACTTGTTGAGTGATCTCTAGTTGAG
Source organism: Rhamnella rubrinervis (assembly GCA_007844105.2). Lineage (NCBI taxonomy): Eukaryota > Viridiplantae > Streptophyta > Magnoliopsida > Rosales > Rhamnaceae > Rhamnella > Rhamnella rubrinervis. The sequence continues at coordinate 14,218,361 of CM017580.2, read as the reverse complement.
TAGGTGGTTAAGAACCTTCTTTTGTCTCCAGATTGAGAAGGTTCTCCATTTACTCCTACAAAAATAAAATATATACATACACGCATAAATAAAATAATATGATTTTATAAATTAAAAAATTAGTACTCGTTTATAATAATTAAATATAAGAAAAAAATATAATAAACTCTTACATAAAAAAAAATTTACTACATCATACTTACATATTGAGCTTTGGCTTCATCATTTATCTATGTATTTTTTTTACTACTAAAATGAGTATCATATAATAAATGCACCTACCCTTGGAGCTACCCTTCAGGAAGATCCTAATACTCATAAATAAATAACAATTATAATATAAATATTAAATACAAAATATTCAAAAATAAAAATTTCAAACCTTTGAATTATTCAATCGGTGAAAAATAAAGGGTTTTGACCCACCATAATGGTTGTACGGCAACTTAGCACGATTAATCTTGTTTACTTCCAAAAGTTTCTGCATATTCAAAAATGATGCATAATTAACTATATACATAATAACTCTATGTTCAATCATTATATATTTACTAAAAAAATATGTTAACTATTAAATTATTACCTGATAATGTTCACCAGCAAAATGTCTGCAAAGCTAATCCCAATCTTCTAGTTCCATATCTTTGTATGGGTGTCGCCGTGCTTCTTCAGGATCGTTAAAACTTTGAAAATATTTAGCATGGTCATAGCGATTTTCACGATAAGCTCTTTCCACAATAGCATTAAGATACTCAAAGATGAAAGGATCTTTTTAATTAATATCAAACTTTTCCTACAAAAAAATTTATATAGAAAAATTAATACACTTTCCAGATTGATTAGTTGAATAGAAATGTGCACTCTGGAGGTTGGAAGTTTTTATTTATTGAACTTTTTTTATGTTTGTCTCTCAATAATGATTTTGATTTAGAAGATTACTATGGTAGGCAAGGACAAGTCAGTGGTTTTGTCGAGTATTCAGGATCATGTCTCATATTTAGCATTAGAAGCTGGATCTACGAAACCCCTGGGATCCAGTTGTAAACATGCCGTAAGATCTGGTGGGATTAATTAGAAGCCTACATATAGTCCTTCTATTGGGCAATGAGGTACATACCATGGGTATGGGGATACTGTTGAAGACGTGCAGTTTTGTCCATCAAGGTGGCTGTTTTCTATTTTTTAGTTTGATTATACTGTACAACTTATTTTTTCTAGTGTACTGCCACTCTTAGTATCATAAGAGGATGATGCCCTGTGTGGCTATATGAATATATGCTAGACTAAAAGAAGGAAGCTCTTCCCTCCTTTGGTTATGTCTCCTTAAAATACATAATTCTACATAATACATGATTGTGTGTTGTTTTGGAAAGAAAATGAGAAATTAGAAAAATGTCCTATTTGTGATGAATCCCATTACAAGATGAATAATGGCAATGGAAAAAATATACCACATAAAGTACTTAGATACTTTCCATTGAAGCCGAGATTGAAGAGATTATTTATGTCTACACATACATCGATTGATATGCAGTGTCATCGTGAGAAGCGAGTTGATGATGGTGTGCTTCGACATCCCGCTAATGGGGAGGAATGGAAAGAATTTGATAAATTATATCTATCATTTTTTGGTGATGCACGGAATGTAAGGTTAGGACTTGCTTCAGACGGATTTAATCCTTTTGTTAATATGTTTAATTCGTATAGCATGTGGCCAGTTATTATTGTACCATATAATTTACCACCATGGAAGTGTATGATGGAACCATACTTGATGATGTCTCTTCTTATATTAGGGTCACAATCACCTGGTAGAGAAATTAATGTATTTTTACGTCCATTAATTGAAGAACTCAAAGAGTTATGGTCAGTTAGTACATCGACATTTGATTTTTCAACAAGCCGAAGTTTTCAAATGCATGCTGCTCTCTTATGGACAATTAACGACTTTCTAGCATATGAAAATTTATCTGGTTGGAGTACTAAAGGTTATATGGCATGTCCGGTATGTAACAAGAAGACTTCATCTACGCAATTGAGAAGTAAGATATATTATACAGATCACTATCGATTCTTACATTCTAGGCATGCATGGAGACTTAGTCGACTACACAATAATAAACGAGAAACTAAAGTTGAACCAAGGGAATTATCAGTGGTGGATATTTTGAATCAATTGAGAAGTGTTGAGATGGTGAAATTGGGAAAGAACCCAAGTAATCAAGATAGAAAGCAAAAACGTAGACTAACAGAATTGAATTGGATGAAAAAAAGTATTTTTTTCAAACTAGAATATTGGTCATCTTTGAAATTACAACATAATATAGATGTCATGCATGTGGAGAAAAATAATTGTGGTAATGTTGTTGGGACTCTTTTGTGCATTGATTGAAAATCAAAGGACACTGATAAAGCTTGAATGGATTTACAAGATATGAACATGAAGAAGGAATTGCATTTGGTGAAGAATGGTGATAGATATATTAAACCATGTGCAGCATACACTTTGACACTACAGGAAAGAAAAGAATTTTGTAACTTTGTTAAAAAGATTAAATTTCCAAATGGTTATGCTGCTGACATATCAAAAAATGTAAGTGTTAAAGATGGTAAACTTGGATCACTTAAAAGTCACGATTGTCATGTTTTACTTCAACGAATTCTTCCTATTGGCATTGAAAAAAATTTTCCACATGACATTTATACTGCATTGGTGGAGTTATCTTGTTTTTTCAATAAATTTATGTAAACTCAATTAAAAAGGATGCGTTGCACAAATTGGAGGATCAGATCGTGTTAATACTCTGGAAATTTGAGAAGATATTTCCACCATCTTTTTTTGATATCATGGTTCATGTAGCTATTCATTTACCACGTGAGGCAAGACTCGCTGGGCCAGTTGGATTTCGATGGATGTATCCAATTGAAAGGGCTTTAGGAACTTACAAATCTTATGTCAAGAATAAAACAAGACTCAAAGGCTCTATCGATGATACATACATTGTTAATGAATCAATGACATTTTGTTCCATGTATCTTCATGATATTAAAACAAAATTTAATAGACCAGAGCATAATTTTGATGATAATAATAAAGTTGGTGATGCATCTATTTTCAAGCGTAGAGGTAGTCCATATGGTGAGAGGCAATTAATACAGCTGCCATAATCAGAAATTGAGAAAATGCATTAGTATATTCTTACTAATTGTGTGGAATTACATGATTATTTAGAGTAAGTGATTTTTTCCTAACCTTATGAATTTTTTTCTTTTGTCATTTTTCTATTTTATCATTTTTATGATATGTTTTAACTTTGTTTAATTTTTGTTGTATAATATGAAAAATTTTCAGTGAACACATGATTGAATTAGAAAAAGAAAGTGAAGGCGCTAATATTTCAGAGGCGGAATTATTAAAAATGCAACAAAATTTATTTCCTAAATGGTTTGAACATCGATCAAGTCAACCAACAATTTAGAGTCTTATTTTATTTTATTATGATTTTCAACTTTTATATTGGTCCTATGTTTTAATTTTTTGGTTTGGATGAAAGCGTTGCATTCTCAAAGAGCAGTTAAGGCTACTGATGATTTGTATTCAATACCATATAAGCCTAATAGACGAGTATCTAAATATATTGCTTGCATTCTTGATGGAGTACGATTCACTGTTAAAGATCGTGATGATCGACTCACAACCCAAAATAGTGGTATTTAAGTGTATGAAGAACTTGAAGATGATGATAATGGTGGTGGTGATGATGAGAAGATGAAATTTTATGGAATTCTTGATTCAGTTGTTGAAGTAAATTATATTTATAATAGAAGTGTGGTTTTGTTTAAATGCACTTGGTTTAACACTAACCCTACAAAAAATGAGTGCGACGGGATTTTCACTTTACAACTATTTATGTGAGCCACAACTGGTATATTGATGATCCCTATGTATTAGCATATCAAGCTAAACAAAATTTTTACATTGATAATCCTAAGTTGGGGGCCAATTGGAAAGTCATACAAAAGGTGCAACACAGGCATTTGTATGAAAGCCCAAAAAAAATTAAGGAAGATCAATCGACAATGCATGATGCATATCAAGCTAATAATTCAGAATAATTTAGTTTTGACATTGATGTGAAAGTTAATGAACAACAAGAACTTCATAGGGTGGATGTGGAAGCGGTGGTTGTTCAATTTGTCGAGCTAAGTAGCAGAGTTAATGATGATGATATTGAAAGTGAGATGAGTGATGAAAACTATAACAATGAATTTGAAGATGTACAAGTTGAATATGATATTGAGAAGTAATAATATTTATTACTGTGATCCTCATTTAATTTGTTATGCATAATTGATTTTTTTTTTTGTGGAAATTAGTTATGTTTCCTTTAATATTAATAAAGGCCATATACTAAGTACCTTTTCATAAATCAATTGGTAGAATAAAACTAACCCTACATATTTGATACTTTTGGCTTTATACATATATGAAGAGAGTTTAAATAATTATTATAAATGGTTTTTTTTTTAGTTTTTTCCCACATTGATGATGACTTGCAAGCAAATTAATGATAATTTAAAGCTTTGATTAAGTATTATATAACAGCAAACCAAATAAATTAACTAAACTAATGTGACTATTTTGAAAATGTTGACTCTAATATATTTTAACAATGAAGTTTTAAGTTTCATTACAATAAGTTTCTAGCGTTGTTTTTAATAATTTTTGTTGCCTCCTATATTTCCCAACAAAATATTTGTTGCATAGCTACACCAATTTTACGTCGTTTGTTGCATTTCATTACAACACACATTTCCCCAATAAATAACTTTTGGTGCCTTTAAATCAACTTGGTGGCATTTTTTAACTTTTCGTCAACATAGAAGCTTGATGACGAAATACTTGTAACATCGCCAAATTAATGTTACATCAATTTCTACTTTTTCAACGCCAACAAACCAATTTTGTCATAGCTACATCTCATTTGTATCATTCCTAATATTTTCGTCAACAAATAGGTTTAATGGTGATGTGATGATGCGTCCTTCAATACATTTGGCCATGCTTTGAAATTTTTTCGTCGCTAACATATATCAATGACAACCTAGGATTCCGTCACCAAAATCATATAGCTATGATTTTAATATTTCCGTCGCTAAAATTATTTTGTATCAAAATATATCATCAATATTTACATCGCTAAACTATTTCCCGCCATTCCATGTGGGTTTAGTGAGAACATCAATCTATTGGCGACGAATTATGAAATTGGTCGCGAATCAAAACCTTTTGCGATGAATTTTAGAGTTGTCGCTAAAAACATCATCGCTAAAAGTACCTTTTGTTGTAGTGCCTTCTAGGTTTCCAATATTCTCTGGTGTCGCATAATATGCATTAGTGTTTGTAACACCCCTATAGCCAAGCCCCAAGACCAGATTAAAGAGATGTCACTTCAAAAAGGCAGTACGAAAGAGTAATATAAAAGAAAATTTCATTTTTAAATAAAGTAGTAAAATCGAATGAAAAATTTTCTTTACTCTTTAAGATAAATCAAACCGTTAGTATTAATTATAAAAAAAAAACCATAGTATCTTTAACTTCAAGTAGCACGGTTCTTTACACAAGACCCACAACGTAAAAAAAATTACTATATCTTGATCAGAATTTTAGTATTATTAAAAAGGAAATAAAACTGCGGAACTAATTTGTACTGCTGTCGCTTTCTGCCGGTCTACCACGTCATTGCCAAACTGCTCGGCTAGGGTTCAGGATTACCTAAACACATGAAACAAATAGGAGTGAATGAAAAACACCCAGTAGGTTCCCAACATGCATATGATGATGCAGTGTGAAATGCTGAAGAAGTATCAACAAGTATGAAAATATCTTGTTCATTTCTCTTATAAATGCAACCATCTATGCAATGACTTTAGAAACTCTTGTACGTAGGACTTCTCACTTTCCGTAAGTGTTAATTACGCTGGAGCAAGTTACCCGTCAGCAACTCTAATTTCTTAAAGTAGCACACATGCATATTTTTAAAAAATCTTTATACATTTAATCATTTAGAGGAAACAGCATGAGTGAGTATGAAACCCACTTGCATCCGCGTCATGCAAGTGTCAGGGTTACATCCCGCACACACACCAATACGCTCACATGTGTGCGCATGTGAGAATCCAATCTCTCCACTCACTAGTTAGTGGAACCTCAACTAGATGATTCACATTCACAATCACATAAGCTCCATCCATTTTAAACTTTAACTGCCTACGAGTGCATGACCATATCTATACAATGCATAACTTTTAAAACATGAGTTGACAAGAAAATAATCTCTCCTGTATATAACAAAATTTCCATGATGGATTGAAATGCATGCGTATGTTTGTGCCATAGCTAGCAAACAACATTCTCATGTCATCATTATATATAGCTTCAAACACAATTAACTTCCATATGCAAGACAACATATGCATTTAAATACTTATATATATATATATATTTTATCATGCATAACCATAGGTATAAATTCATTCTAATAACTCAAGTTATTATTTTCTATACGCAAATCTATACATATACACACACACACACACACATATATATATATATATATATATAGATTCATACAAATATATCCATGCGAATAGACTCATTTATTTCCAAAGAAATCATTATGAAATAGCATTCTATTTACAAAGAAAAGCAAATATAGTCATACTTAAATCAAATTTCAGCAACCATGCTTTATAAACAAAATTGTAACCTTACTAAATTAACCAACATAAGAAGTACAAAGTTTCATACAAAATTGCCAACAAGAAACAACATTTTTCCTAACTTAAAACCATATACAAAAACTGGTCACGAATAGTTACAAGTTTCAGAATTTTTCAGTAAAACAGATAAAATTGTAAAAATTATAAACCCTCATTTTAATTCCAAATTGGAAAATTTCAAAACTAAAATAGCCACAACTTAATGAATTAAAATAGAAAAATATGAATAAAAAATTAGGAAAAACCAAAGGTCCTGAAATATCATCAAACCCATAGGTGATGGTGCAGGATCCTTCCAAAATATCTATCCGTCCAGTAATTTTGAAACATTTCTTTCTCCCTCGTTAGAACTCCGATTGTAGAAAATCAAAATTGTTCATGAGACACTCAAGTTTATATAGTAAATATTTTAGAATTTTAGAAAAATACCCAGATGCCAGCAACAAACCAAAGTCTACAAAAATTTTAGGAATTTTCAGATTCACAAGTCACTCCAAAACCATACCCAAATGTAACCCTAACATGCCATGCCTTTTGGGCTTTTGCTCATCCACTTGGAATACACTTAGATCTAGATAGATCTAGCATTTAAATACAATTTTCAAGAGATTCCAAGTGGTCCCAAATAGAAAATAAATAGAGGAGGAGAGATAATCATGTCAAACACCATTAAAATCATAAAATCACCAATAAACACATAGATGGGCTAGGGACCCTACCTTGCTTAGCTAAAACCCCACTTAAAGCCTTGAAAATGCAAATCAAAAACTTCCTCCCTCCAGCAGCTGGAAGCTCGCCGGCCCTCTTCCTCCTTCCTCTTCCTTGAAGTTTGGTTGAAATCCTCTTGAAAAAGCTTGGAACTAGCTTGATTTCCCTTCTTCTCTCTCAAGAACCCTTTCATCTTTCTCTTTCTCTAGTGATGGCCGGCAGTAAGGGGGGTTCCTAGGGTTTAAGTTGCATTCGAAAGGTGTCTTTTAAAGGGATAGTTAGGGTTTCAAGAGAGTGGAGCTAAACTAGCCCACTTTAACTCAAACTTGACCAACTTCAAACTTGGTCTTGCATGTGGTCGCCTCACCCAACAAGCAAGACCACTTCACTTTCAAAATTGGCACATACACAGTCCAGTCATGGGTCCCAGTCATCACACTGCCAATCAAAGTGATGATGTGGCAGGGTGGACTATTGATTGTTGACATTGACCTTGACCAAAACTTTGACCTTACTATAAAAGAAAATAAACACACATAATACATAGAAGATCACATACCACTCAGTCCCAGACAACCAACACCAGACCTTGACCCGACAGTCAGTAGTTCATGCATTGACTTTAACCGGAGTTGATTTTGACCAAAATTGATTTTGACCTAAAGTCAACCGTGCACAAAAGTAAGCAGATATTACAGTGTTGTTGTTATTAGTTGGACCCTGAAAATTTTTATCAAATCTATTATAGCATTTAGCAGCTACATGTCCTTACCTTCCATATAATTGACACTGAGGGTGACTATAGTGTTCCAACCTTTATACCAGCCTCGCCCACGACCACGACCATACGACATATTATGACCACAATAACTGTTCTGAGGTGTATTTCGGTTTTGATTATTATTCCTCTTTCTTTTTTTATTTATTTATTTTTTTGCATTGCCTATTGGCAAACTGAGCAGCTTGATGAGGTTCTATAACTGATTGTTGTAGATGTATTTCCCAACTAAGCAATAAAGGTAAAACTTCTTCAGCGTTAATGATTGTTCACTATGAATTAATGTTTGCAACAACATCATATTCAAATGACCCTATTTAGCAACTATATAACAAATTCATCATTGGAAAGAGTATATATTACAAAAATCAAACTATTAGCAATCTCTTTCATTTTGCTATAATAATGAGGGATGGATGAGGCATATTTCCTTGTTGACTGAAGTTATAGTTTCAACTGCATAATTTTTGCATGAGATTTAGTGTCAAATAAGCTTTCAAGAGAAGACCAAAGTTGATGAGAAGTAAGAGAAGAGGAAACATTACAAACTTGAGTGTGTATCTCCTTAGAAATAGAAGATAAAAGACATCCTACCTTTAGCCATATTTGATACTCATCATCAGAAACAATCCGCGTTTATTTGGTCCTCTCAGTAGTAGTGGTTTCAGTAGTGGTATCTTTAGTGGTTTCAATAATGGTCATTAGTGGTTCTTGAATTTCTCCAATGAAAAAATGTTCCAAGTTTGAACCAATTATGTTAGGCAAGATCTGAGATTTCCACAACACATAATTATCATTTTCAGGTTCAAAAGGAAACCTGTAGTTAGGAAGAGAAATCTGAGAAAAAAGAGAAGTGTTAGATGGAGAAGAAGAAAAGGTAGCCATTGTGACCTATACCATGAAAGAGCCAAAGAAAACAATAAAAGACTGCAAAAGACAACTTCGATTAATTACCTTGAGTTACAATATAGCATATACAACTTTACTTATTTCACTGGGAACTATTAAGATATACGTATGCAAGACACATACACATATATCTAATATGAAAATAATATATGCATATTTATCAAGAACTATATACACATCTATTGTGGATAGATAAACTCTATCCTTTATGTAATGTCTGCTTTTTTTTTCATACAGTTAACTTTTAGTCAAAGTCAACATTTAGATCGATATATGTCATATTATGATTTTTAAATTGGTTTTATGTTGATTAAGACTAACTTGTTTGTTTCCTTTTAACTAACTAATTGTGCTTGTATTTATTGGTGGTCAAAGTCAAAGTCCAAGTCCAAGTCAAAGTCAAAGTGAATTATTTCAAAACCTTGGCTATTTTCCTTATTATCTATGTAGTGTCTTGATGATTAGTGTTGGAAATTTTTGGAACCTTGTATATTATTTCAAAACCTTGGCTATTTTCCTCATTATCTATGTAGTATCTTGATTGTTTGTATTTGAAATTTCTTGAATTATTAGGATGTATGTATAACCTGCTAGGTGTGTGAAGATCTATGCCAAAAATGAATAAAAGTTGCTGGAAAAATTTAGTGATGTGGGCTGTTTTGACTAACCAAGCATGATGCCATTAAGATTGCATGAAAGGGTGGTATTTTGAGCCTAGTATAATGCTTTGTAACCAAATTGATTTTCGTATCCACTTTGTTATGGCCAATCTTGCTTTAATTAGTATGTAGATAATTAAAGTTTAAACCTTTATGCTAAATGTAATATTGGTTTTAGTAAGGTTATTAAAGTTACTATTATTTTTATCAAGGTTTCTAAATTCTGAAAACTTAGTTGGATGTGAGTGTAATATTTCTTTCTTTTTTTGTTGCAATTGAATGTATATCTACAAATGGTTTCGGAAATAAGTTTTTTTTCCCTTGTTAATGTATTTATAAATAATTATATATATATATATATATTTGTACTTATGAATAATGAAATATAATTGTAGTATAAAAATAGTAATTATGTTTACACTTATATATATATATATATGATTGCACATGTATTTATATATATCTAGGAGTAGTTTCGAGCTTGGAATATATGTTTGGGCCTGTACGCAGTGTAATTGTTTTGATTAGATTCACTTCTTACATAGGATTGAATTGAATACTGTGGGTAAGCATACCCTACGTATGATAATGGAATTTCATATTAAGGCATAGGCATACACATGTATTATAATATGTCATGAAAGTTTTGTTACATGCAAGGAAATATTTTGTCAATCAAATCATGTTTTAAAAAAGTTATGCATTGAGAAGTCATGACCATGCATACGTAAGCATTTATGAGTACAGTGATTGCAGCTTATATGATTGTGTATGTGAATCCATTTGGTTGAGGTCCCACTAACTAGTGAGTGGAGAGATTAGATTCTTGTATGCGCGCACATGCGAGTGTATTGGTGTATGTGGTGGTTACAACCCCATCACTTGCATGACGCGGATGCAAGCGGTCACCTCCCCCACTTACACCATTTCCTATAAAGTGTATAAGGATTTCATTGAAATGCATGTGTACTGCTTTAGGAAATTAAAGTTACTGACAGGTTAAGCTAATTGGAAAGTCCTACGAACATAAATTTTTTTAAAAATGGTCATTGCATAAATACTTTTAGAAAAGACTATGTTTTGCATCTGTGTTATGACTGCACAAGAATGTTTCTTTTAAAAGGAGTCAAAGTTCTATAGATATTGATATTTCATTTATACATTGCATTACACCACTGCATGCATGTTGGGAACCTACTGAGTGATTTTCCACTCACTCCTATTTATTTTTATATGTTTAGGTAACTCTGAAAACTTAGCTTGAGTGGACTTGGCGGTGTTGTGGTAGACCAATGGAAGGAGGCAATACAAAGACTTTCCACTTTTTTAATTTTTTTTGGACATTTATTATACTCTGATAGTCAAGACAGTTTCTTTATGTTGTGGGTACTTTATAATAATCTACATATAATTTAAGTTTTGAATCTCTATGACTTTTCAGTTGTTGTTAAAGGTTTGGGATTGCTCCTAAAGAGTAAAGAAAACTTTTGTTTGAAATTTCTCTTTTGTCCAAAAGAACTATTTCTTATACTAATTATTTCGAATGCTTTTAGATATGACGTTCCTTTAGCTGGGTCTCTAGATTTGGTTAAAGGGGTGTTACACTTTATTACACTTTACACTAACATCAATTTACTTTGAGTTGATTTTTTTTTCATTTTTTTTCTTTTTGTATATATTTTGAGTTGATTAAATATTAACAAAATCATAATATGTTACCTGAAGGACCATACTTTTTTTCATTTGAGTTTTTACTGAATTTCTGATGAATGCCAAACATCTTTCACTACAAGAGAAAAGACTTTTTACAAGAGACAATGTCTACTGTTAATATCTTTTTACAAGTTATATTATAACATTGTATATGTGGAACTTGTAAAAAAAATAGTAGCTTTTACAACGTATAATGTCTCTTGTAAAAGCATGTAACATGCACTTGTAAAATCCAAACTCATATGTTGAGAATATGTTTTACAATAAAAAATACTTGTAAAAACTTATAAAGTAATATTTACAACGTGCAAACATCCTTGTAAAAACTAAAAAAACATGCTGTAAAAATTATTTTTAACTAGATGTGCATAATTTTAACAATAAAACATATGTGTTGTAAAAAGTCTTTTCCAACTTTTTAATTAATTATTAAATATTCAAATTTCTAAGATGTATTATTTTTTAGAAATTTACATATATGAATTAGTTTTTCTTTTTCTCGTTCGTACTAATCCTCTATATTCCACAAAATGTAGAAAATTAAAAATATTTTATCAGCACATCTAGAATAATACAGTAATATCCAAACATTTAAACCATTTGTAATTGTCATTCAAAGATAGTGAAAATATATGTACCGAAATAAAATGTTGTTTACATCTCTCAATTGTCTTCATACATTCATTTGTGAAGAGTAACCCTAAAAATCTAAGTCCTCTAACATATCTTTACTTTCTTGTTTCTAACAAAAAAAAAAGTATGTTCAATTGTCTAAAAACAGAGTATGTAAAAAATATAGCATGTTTAAGTGTTTTGCAACCTTATGCAATTACTAGGTCATGCAACTGATTTTCCTTTAGCTTCCTCCAGATAAAAAAATTGACGATTAGTTCTATATAAATGTAGCTCAGTGTTGTAACCATGCATGACCCAAATTTTCCAACAATTTGGACCAATAGCTATTTCATTTCATCTACAGTTTATGCTTGATCAATGGAGTCAATTTCACCAGCACCAACAACTTCTCCTGAACCTGACCAATGCAAAATCTAACAATCAATTCTTTATAAAAGTGATGGAGGTTGAATGTTAGAGTTTCCATTTGGTGGATTCCTTGTTTTATTAGTTTGCAACAAGAATAATAAGTATCAAACAAACTTTGAACTAACAAAGAAGAACTATTAAGTGATAATTACTATGAGCTTATACCATTAAGCTCCTTAGTTCTTGCATTTCAACCTCTACAGTCTCTAATTTAGACTTTACTTCTCTTAGTTGTCTTCCATACTTTCTTGTGATCTCACATTGAGATTCTAATACTTTCAACCCCAAATCGAGCCCTCTAACATGTCCTCTATGCTCAGGTCCAAGAACTTTTGTGACTGCACCAGATTTGTAGAATTTTGATCATACTATAGCATCCTTGACTGCATATAGTTCACTAACAAAGTTACTAAAGATGGAGAAACTTGAGACCAAACTCAACAATTTAACCTATGCAATAACGTAAAATGTCATAAATTCCTAACCACTTTATTTGCAATATCTTCGTTTAAAGCTTCTCCATTTTTTCTCATGTGAGCCTTGATCCAAACATGTACTATTTTTTATCTTATCAGGAGCCTTACTTTTTTTGTTTCTACAAAAAACCAGAGTATATTAACTTAGTTTCACATGCAAATTAGTAAGCATTTTAGAAAGGAGAGATTTTCATTCACCAATTACCATTTCATACTCTAGTCTATGATACCTCTTTTGACCTATTGTATGTGGCATTGTTTGTTTTGTTTCCATTTCTCGAAACTTTTTTTCTTTTCTTCCACAACAAATAATAGTAGTAATAATAATAACATTATCATAGTAGTAATAAATTCCTAAGAATAAAATTTAGATCAAGTTTAGCTACCAGCTTATCATATTTTCTTTACTAAGCTGACTTTGCACAAATTTATGCCACTCTACTTCAAACTTAATATTGATTGGCTTAGGAGGAATTTATTGTGGTCCATTAGTCAAAATTTCTTTTGAAATTCTTGATTTGTGCTCTCTCCAAGATTTTCTCATGCATGCAATTATATTTTTCAAGTGGAACTCAGAAATTTTAAATCTTGACTGCACAAAGTTCACAACAAAGTTATTAAAGATATAATAATTAAACAAATAAAACAAAAAGCCAATACAATTGAAAAATATATAGCTTAACAGCGGTCCATAAGGCAACTATAATGTTATCAGGCACATCTCCCCAAGTTTTTATTGTAATTAACATTATTTCTTTTACAAGTACTTCTAAAAAAGTGGTATACTTCCTTCCAAATTCTGAAATGGGTTGCCCTATTTCACTAAAAGCAACTACAATCTTTTCCCCATCTGAAACTTTCAACATCTTTGACTTACCCCTAACATTTTTTGTTGGTTTCTCATTACTAAGACCATTTTTTGGTGCTGAGGAGTTTGGAGGTACTGAATGTGCAGTTGGTTCTTGAGGACTTTGAACATTATCTAAAATATGCAGCCCCATATTTTGTTCCCTAGTTGTGGTGCTTATATCAGCCATCAATTGCCTCCTTTTTCTTTTAATTGTATGTCTTAATGACCATATATTTATCATAATCAAATAATCAAACGTTATAAATTTGAATATTATGCAAGTATCATAAAGTAAAGATTTTATATACCTCAACGTTATCAGACATTGTAGATGCCAATGGTTAAAACCTTTGCTTCCGTTCAAAAGTTTATTCTTGTCAACTAACTCAAAATAGGAGATATTCATTCAATGAAATTAGACAAAACTTACTGTGCATTACAAATGTTTTAATGTAGACTAATCTAAGAACAAGATGCTTACTAAGATATTATTGATAAGAGTAATTGTATGCGTAGCATTTGCTTTAAGACAAGGTGGAAGCTGTGTGCATGAGCAACTTAAGATTGATCAAAGCTGGTTCACATGAGTTATACTAGTAAAATTAAAATCTCTCTATCTCTCACAAATTTATTAAACAAATTTTAGTTTACAATAAATTGAAATTCATAGCTTATTTAATATTATGATTAAAATTATTGTCTATATTTTTCTTATATATTAAATATGTTTGTTAAATTTAAAGCAACTATTGAATAGATTAGATTATTGGAAGAATATTCTGAATTCATTGTATTTTGTATTTATTCCTATATTATATTAGGGATGGCAAATGGACCTGATCCCGCCCTACTAGGTCCCACCCCACTCAAGGCGAGGATTCCCTGATTATTCGGGTTGATAGGGTGGGGCCGAGGCAAAAGGATTTATGCTAGCAGGGTCAGGGAACACTATCCCTGCTCTGTACAAACTGAAAATGAAAGCTAAAACATGAAGATTTATCTATGATTCTTTCAAAATTTTCTAGGCACCCAATAAAAAAAAAAATTAAAGTCGAACTTGAAGGTTAAAGTTGTTTTGGCAGATTTACACAGTGTTGGTGGAAACTGTATTTAAAAACCTTTCCGAGCTCGAATTAAAACATATGATATATGGTTAGAAAACTAAGAAGTTAAAATTTAATTTTCATATTTTTTTAGAATTTTCTAGGTGGATTTAAGCCTCCAAAATATATATGAAATCAAAGTAACCTGCAAAGTTCAAATTATGGAATTGCCCACCACTAGACTGGCAGTGACCACCAACGGTGTGATGGTGCCCACCACCAAGTTGGTAGTGCCCAAATTTTAATTTTGCAATTTTTTAGTTTACTTTAATTTCATGCACACTTAAGGCCCCTTTGATAAAGTTTACTTTTAATTATTATATATATATAATTACAATTAATTATTGTTGTTATTTAATTATTTAGTTGTTATTATGTATGTATTATATAATAAACATTACAAACCCATGTAAGGCGTAGGGCATGGGGTAAGGCGTTGGTGGCTTGGGCTGTGGGGTGTGAGGCGATGGGGTTACACGGCAAGGGAGATATGGCAGGGGTGGGGTGGTTAGTTAGGGAGAGGGGTGCATGGAGTCATCAATGCCCCATCAATGAATTGGTGGTGGGCTACGGAAAGGGGGATTGAGAGCAGGTGCATCGAAGGGAGGTGTCGGTGCCCAACTGATAAGGTGGTGGTAAGGCATTGACAGGTGGGGCATGGGTGCCGACTTGGGCACACCGATGCCTTCTACTCTCACTGTTGCCTCCACCAACACACCACCAATGGGCACTAAAGAAAACTAAATTACAAACTACATAGAAAACACAAAAGCAAACTACATTTACACCATTTAACTAAAGATTAAATTATAAAAAAAAAAAAAAGAAGTAAAAATACATGAATTTAAACACCAACACTTCACTCAAGCATTTATTCAAATACCTAGCATGCATTCTAAAACTGAATCATTTAAACACCACACCACACCACCTCAAATCTAAATACAACTAAGTAAAAAATACATTCAATTAAACTCCCTAAACACCCCAAGCTTCACTAAAGTATTTATTCAAACACCTACAATGCATTCTAACAACAAAACTTATAAGCAATATACAATCTAAAATCAAAATATTACCAAATTTTAAACCCATACAATTTAAGGTTCACTAAATTATTTATTCAAACATTTAGCATGCATTTTATTTTATTTCAAACATTCTAACTTCTTTCATTTATTATAACACATTCCATTTCTAATTCAAATATAATATTTGAAAATCAATAACCCCAAAATAAACATAAACAATCAGTATTGTATAAAAACCTTAAATCCAATAAGAGAACCATTGAAGAAATTTAAAAATATATGAAGTGCTCTAACCTTTATTATGGACAACAATGGCAACGGTGGTGCAACAGTGACGATGACAGCGACGACGACAGCGACAGCGATAGCAACGCCAACAAAGAAGAAGAAGAAGATGAAAAAGAGGATAAGAAGAGGAGGGCGCCGTCGATGGGGATAGCAAGTGATTTGACCAAAAAGAAAAAAAAATGGAGAAGAAGGGTTGGTGGTGGTATGTGTGGCTACCACCGATATGGCTAAAATTTTAATTATCAATGACCAATGCATTTCAAGTGTATAAAAGTAATTTCAAGCTAATATTTTGATTTTATAAAAATATAATTTTTTTATTATTGCATATTGAATTTGACTATGGCATTAAAAAAATCATAAAATCTTAGGATTTTTTAATGCCATAAGCTCAACCTCATTTAATAAAAAATAGCCCAAAAGTAGTATAATTAAAAAAGTAGCCAAAAATTACCTTTATACTCTTATGAACAGTCTCATTTTAAAATTGGAATAACTCATTTGACCTACACAGCTAGTGACCACCACCAGACCAATGTGCCCATCGGTGGGCCACCAACGGCTTGGTGTGGGCCACTACCAGTGCCACATTATCGTCCTCTATCATTGTTAAATGTTATATTTATCAATTGCACATCACTTAGATTTCAAATATGATTTGAAGGCCTAAATCTACTCCAAAAATTTTAAAAAAATATTTAAATTAAAGTTTATCCTCTTAGTTTTCTAACCATATATCATATATCTTAATCCGAGTTCGAAAAGGTCTTCAAATTTAATTTTTTTTAAAACTGTATAAATCTACAGAGACAACACTAGGGCCTCGGTGGGTCAGGTTTGAAATATCATTTTATGGCATAAATTAACCCAAAAAATTATAAAAAAAATATTTTAAAAAAAAAGTTTATTCTCTTAGCTTTCCAACCATATATCATTTGCCTCAATATAATATTGGAAAGGTCTCCAAATATAATTTTAATGAAAACTATACAAATCCACCAATACACCACGTCGATGGATTTGAAATGGTCTGGTGGTGGGGTGGTGGTGGCCACCACTAGGCCAATGTCCCACCGATGGGCACCTTGGCCCATTGGTTGGCCACTACCACCCCACCACGATGTCATTATCAAATGCACTAAGTAGATGAGTATAGTATTCGTAGAAATTATATTTAGAGACCTTTTAGATTTCGGATTAAAGCAAATGATATACGGTTGGAAAGCTAAAAGAATAAAAAAAAATTTTAATATTGTTTTATAATTTTCTGGATTAATTTATACCATAAAATGATGCTTCAAACCTGACCCACATACAATCTCGGCAGATTTGCATAGTTTTCGTATAAATTATATTTGAAGACCTTTCCAATATCGGATTAAAACATATGATATATGGTTGGAAAACTAAGAGAATAAACTTTAATGAATATTGTTTTAGAATTTTTGGACGCATTGGTGGTCCCACCGAAGGCCTGTCGTTGGGCTCACCAACACCCTAGTGTTGTCTAGGCAAATTTGTATAGTTTTACGAGAAATTAAATTTGAAGACCTTTCAAACTTCGGATTAAGGCATATGATATATGATTGAAAAACTAAGAGAATAAAATTCAATGTAAATATTTTTTTCTAAATTTTTTGATGGTGTCGGTTGGCCCACTGATGTGGTGGGCCCACTGACATCCTAATATTGTTTTAGTAGATTTACATAGTTTTACGAGAAATTAAATTTCAAGACCTTTCTAAACTTGGATTAAGGCATATGATATATGATTGAAAATCTAAGAGGATGAGCTTTAATGTAAACATTTTTTCCAAATTTTTTGATGGCATTGATGGGCCCACCGACACCCTAGTGTTGTTTATGTAGATTTACACAGTTTTATGAAAAATTAAATTTGAAGACCTTTCCGAACTTGGATTAAGGCATATGATATATGGTTGGAAAGCTAATAGATAAGCTTTAATGTTATTATTTTTTAAGAATTTTTTGACGGCGTCGATTGGCCTACGGACACCATAGTATTGTCTCGGCAGATTTATACAGTTTTATGAGAAATTAAATTTGAAGACTTTACCGAACTCGGATTGGGACATATAATATATGGTTGAAAAGATAAGAGGATAAGCTTTAATTTAAATATTTTTCAGAATTTTGGAGTAGATTTAGTCCTTCAAATCATACATCAAACTTGACTTATGTGCATTTGACAAATACAATTTCAAAAAAGATATAGAATTTACATGATACATCAGAACAATCGTTTCTAGGATTTAATGATTCCTAAGGGGTGATTCATCCTTTTTTCTATTTGTGTTGTGGTCATTTGATTTAGTAATAAAGATAATAATGAATGGTTTGGCTCGTGTATCAATGGTCAATCTCTGGTAGAAGAGAAGGTTCCGTGGGAACAATTTTTTATTTCTATGTCTTAGGATACCTTATATTTTTTCTTTGAAAAAAAAAAAGATAAGAAGTGTGGGGAGAAATGATAAGAAGATATTGGAACATCAATTTGGAAGAGATGATGGAAGCGGGAGTTCATTTTGGTTATGGTACTAGGAAATGGAATCCTAGAATGGCACCTTATAGGTTCTGGTGGTAGGGTGGTGGTGGCCAACCAACAAGCCAAAGTACCCGCCGGTGGGACCACCGATGGTGCCTTTGATAGACCCACCAACGGGCACCTTGGCCGGGTGGTGGCCACCACCACACCACCACCGGGCCATTTTCAAATTCGTCGATGTGGTATATTTGCAGATTTACATAGTTTTCGTAGAAATTATATTTGAAAACTTTTCTGATATCGGATTGAGGCAAATGATATATGGTTGGAAAGTTAAGAGAATAAGATTTTTTTTGAATATTTTTTCAGAATTTTCTATCTTCATTTAAGCCTTTAAATCATACTCCAAACCTGACTCAAGTGCTATCTCTGCAAATTTGCACGTGAGTCAGGTTTGAAGCATGATTTGAAGGTATAAATTAATCCAAAAAATTCTAAAAAAATATTAAAAAACTCATTCTCTTAGCTTTTTAACCATATATCATTTGCCTCAATCCGATAACGAAAATTCTTCAAATAGAGTTTTAGTAAAAAATATGTAAATGCAAATCTACCTAGGTGGATTTGAAAATGGTCTGGTGGTAGGATTGGTAGTGGGTGGTGGTGGCCACCACCAACCCATTGTGCCCGTCGGTGAACCTACCGACGGTGCTGTCTGTGGCCCCATCAATAGGTATAATGGGCTGGTGGTGGCCACCACCAAACCATTTTCAAATCCGCTTAGGCAGATTTGTATACTTTTTTTTGAAACTCTATTTGAAGACTTTACTGTTATCGGATTGAGGTAAATAATATATGGTTGGAAAGCTAAGAAAATAAGATTTTTTGTGAATATTTTTTAAGAATTTTTTGGGTTGATTTATGCTTCCAAATCATGCTCCAAACCTAACTCACATGCAACTTTGTCGAGCACTTAAATCAGGTTTGGATCATGATTTGAAGGCCTAAATCAAGATAGAAAATTCTGAAAAAGTATTCATAAAAAAGCTTATTCTCTTTTTCCAACCATATATTATTTGCCTCAATCTGATACCGGAAAGGTCTTCAAATATAGTTTCAAAAATAAATATGCAAATCTACCTAAGCGGATTTGAAAATGGTCTGATGATAGGCTTGGTGGTGGGTGATGGTGGCCACCACTAGCCCATTGTTCCCGTCGGTGTGCCTGTCGATGAGGCCACCGACAGTTTAATTTTTATGGATACTATTCACTTTCTTCTTCGATACGATGTAAAATTTTTCAGCGAACGTAATTTTTTACAGTTTACAGTTCCTACTTGAAGAACTCATATCAAACCAAAAATCATTAACAAATCAACAACCCAATCAATAATAGAGAAAAAAAATCAACAATTAGTGTTAAAATTAACTTACATAAGCTTAAATAGACATTAATAGTAGGTTTGATGACGATAAAGAAAATGTGTAATTCGATCGAAATACAGATTAATGAAAATGTATTTTTGTTGTTTAAGAAAATTTTTGCTACTTTTACATGCATTTAATTTTGGAAGATGGCAGGAGGTGTGCGTATGAATTGAAGAAGAAGAAGATAGAAAGAGTAGTTAGGTAAAAGTATTTATGAAATGGGCTAAAATTTTAATTCCTATAAAACGTAGCTAAAAAAAATTTAACGACCCACCATAAGCTATGACATCAAAACTATGGGATTCAGGTGGTTTCTTTGCACAGCCAAATAAACTTTATACACATAAATTTTTTTTACGGGTGTGTATTATTTGGGCTTTTATGCCATTTTCTTTTGGGTTAAGTAGGAGAACTATGAAGGGATTTCTTTTATTTTTTTCTCATGAACACTATTTTTAATTAATTAACTGATTAGTTATTTAGTTATATTTTTTCTTTGGGGTTGGAACAACTTGACTTGTGTTTTCCATCCACATAATGTGCCAACTATATTTCTACAAAAGTTTCTACAAAAGGAGAAGATCATAAGCGTTTAATTCCAGCTGTTTGTAGCAGAAACAAATCCAACTTTCATGTTTTCCAATAAACATAAATGAATAAAACTTTTATCTCATTTCCTCAGTCAACAAACAGCTTAACAATGAATATGAATTAAATGCTTCTGCAAGATAAATAAATTTATAGCTTTATTAATGAGAAAAAAAAAGTGTCAAATCTATTATAGCAACACCAAAACCAATTTATTCCTTTAGTTTTTTTTTTTTTTTTTCTCTTCCTGCTTATGAAGAACCCAATTGAAAAATACAATTGGTAGTAGATCCAGTACCAGTACAAGAACCAGTTCATGTATCTTATTCACATGGCAAAGGAGTATCTATAAGAGAGAATACTGAGTTAAGAGTGGCACTTGACAAACAAGTGCATCCACGTGCAACCCATGTGAAAGTGGGGCGTGCAGCCCATGTGAAAGTTGGTCGGGTTCACGCTCCATTTCTCTCTCAAATTTGAGAATCTAATGGTCAAGAAAAAGAAAGAGGTGGGGCCATCAATAACTTCTCCACGTACAACCCTCCAGATCAAGCCACGTTGCATTTAAAAACTAGACACCCCCATAATCCAATCTTATTTATGAGGGCCGCTTCGGAAACATGCTACTAATAATGACATTCATTGCAAGCCATACCCAACATGACCAACAAAATCTTTTATAATATCCCCAACAAAAATGGAAAAAGAAAATCCTAAAACATATATATATATATATATATGTGTATAATTAAACCTATGAATTCATAGCGTTGGAATCATCACAATTCAACACACTATTTTTTCGATTACCCAAAAAATTAAAAAAAAAACACACTATTTTATCAACTAATTTAACAAATAGAAAAAAAAAATTACAAACAAACAAAAACAAAATCCAGCACACATCACATGTAGGGGAAATATTACTATTTGCCCCCTGTATGGTACAAAATATGAAAGACTCTAGAAGGAGTTGGGAGAGTTTAGGTTTTGGTATTTTTTTTTTTTTTAGTGATGATGAGGGGCTGGAGCTAATGGTGCTGCTGGTGGTTTTGGAGGCTTGCATTGATAGCACTTAGCAAATAGCCCAAATGTGTCCACTTGCCTTACGAAGTTGGTCATACTTGCCCATCCACCGAACCCAAACCCTACTACAAAAACCCACACTATCACGAACGCGTTGAGCACGTAGACTGCTGTCCAACTTGGTAGAAAGAATGGAGGTTTCTCTGAGGCATTCTGTCAAACATAAAGCAAACATTTGAGCAAAATCACTTGAAGTACTCAAAATCCAGTTAGAGAACCACCAAAAAAAAACATGAATTGATTTGGTTTGGTGAAAACCTTTTTGACCCAGAATGTTATTTAATCAGATCAGACCGTCTCTTATTTTATTTTATCTTTTAGAGGCCCAATTGGAAAGGGTCAAATCAGCCAGCTCATTCCAAAGAGTACAATACTCCCAACTGTAGAGTATAACTAAACGAAAGAGACTTGGCACCTATCTCTCAATTCTTCTCTTAACATTTCCAAATCCAAGCATTAAATGCTCTTTTGTACACTTTGCCAATCTATCTAATGAGCGAAAGGACCAAAATATCCCCCAACAAATAGTCTAACTACAAATCATTGGCAGGGTTCAAATATTTTTTTTTTACCTGTCTGGCGGAGGCTTTTCTGTAGGTGAGCATGTGAGCTAGGGCTGGGATGATATAGACGGTGAAGCTGACCAAAAGAGCACCAACGGCTGAGTTAATTGGACCAAAGAAAGGGAAAATTATGGCCAAAAACCAGATTGGAACCACAACTGGTAGTCTCGCTAGGGCTCTCAAACATATGCTCTTTGTGTCGTGCATGCCTATCACCTTCTCCCAAACGAAGTACAACGGCGTGCATGCAAACCCAAATGTTATGAACTGCGTGCACATAAAATATCCAATGTGATAATTAGATTGTTGTAATTACTACACCCTTTCAAGGGTAATTTCGTAAGTCAACAAAAAATATATATATACACTCACCTGATGAATGAGCATTAAGATAACGGCGGCGTCACGCCAACCAGTCTTGGGGAGGAGAGAGAAGGCGTTGGAATGGTTGAGAAGCTCGTCACCAAACGCCCAGTAAACGGTGGCGGCTGACGGAAGTGTCAATGTGAAAACGTAGAGTGTCGCTAGCAAATATATATACTTGAATTTCTGTGGCTTCCACATGGCGTGCATGATTTCTCTGAAAAAATAAAAAAAATAAAAACCATTCCCATCAGGCCACCAAAATATTCGAAAAATCACGTAAAAAACAGATAAAAAAAAGTGACAGGGTAAACAGATTCAAGTGACCATAATGTCCCGTGTCATTTTTTCCTCTAGATGCTATTTGTCAATGGTGGGTATGGTCCATAATAGAGAAATTATGCACAGGAAAAAGACAAAGGAATTTAAACAGTTGAAGAATTAAACAGTTTCATTATTCAAAAAAGAAAAAAAAAATTCTTATATAAAAAACAAAGATCCAATTTTCACTGCAAATGTTCACAGAGAAGTGAGTTTCCGAGAAAACAAAAGTAGATAGTCATATGCATAATTTTGTCTGAAGGTCTCGAACTTCGAGACACCCCCGGCAAAAGCTGTAAAGAGAAGCCGTGTAGAAACAAAGAGAGCATATAGAAATAATTATTAAAAAAATTTAAAAAATAAAAGCTTACACAGTAACGGCATGGCCACCGAAGGTGTACAGGATGTTAGTAGCTCCAGTGAAGTAAAGCACCATCTTTGTCGGAGCAGAATGAGTCACTCCTTCATCCTGCACACACACACACACACATATATATATATATATATATATTGTAATAATAATAATAACAATTATAAAGGCTAAGGTATAATGGGTTGGCTTTGAGATGCGATTCAAATACAAAAGAGTTGTAGTACCTGTCCATGAATAATGGCAGCTGCAGTGAGGTACCAAGCCGTATACGTTGTCATCCCAAGACCAATAAATGACCAAATTCTATAGTTGTGGAAAGAGGGAATGAACACTGTTGTTGCACAGCATGCTCCAAAAATATATGTCCATGTCCTTTTGTCCAAACGATCATCTATATAGTATATGTTACTGTTCATACGTCACAAAAAAAAACAAAAAATGTTACTACAAATTAATTCAACAATTTTGAACAAAACCCAGTTTATTTTTTCATTGTTTTTTATTAAAATATATATATATATATATATATTTATATATAAAATTACCTTGCACAAGCTATAAGCTGAATGACAGATCCAAAGAGGAGGAAAGTACAGTTGAAGGCAAGCCCCAGTGCTTTCCAGTAAGGACCAAGTAACCCATCAAGGACTTCAAACCACTGCAATAAAATCCAAAACAGTGTCAATTCTTTTTGCTTATTGAAAAAAAATGACAATCTTTATCTGTTGTGTCACTGTAATTTTAGATATTATTTTTGTTTTGGAATATTGGTTTCTTATGCTAAAAGGCTTTTTTTTTTTTTTTTAAATGCTTATGCTAAAAGGATTAGATATCAGTGGTTGATGAAACCCAGCAGAGACCTGTATGACATGGTTCTTGAAGTTAACATTCTCTTTCTCTTTCCGGCTCCGATACTCTATGTAGAGCACACTGATTAGATACGCCGTCCAGCTCCCGAGGATTCCGTAGAATATCTGAAACACGATGCCGGAGACCATACCCAGTTGAGAGAATGAGTATGGAAGTGTTAGAAGCACTTGAGCAACCTGCGAAATTTTCAGAGAAAGCAATCGATGAGAAAGTGAAAGAAAAAGAAGAATAAATTAATGGAGGTTTTAACAGTTTATTATTTGGGATGGATTTAGTTACTTGATTGGAAGCACAACTGAACCAAGCGTCCCAAGCAGAACCACCATGCCAGAGGAAGCTTTTGACACTGAATACAGAGTGTTGCTCCGACTGATCTTCTTCTTTGCCGCCTCCACCATGATCATTGTCTAGTGCTTGCTCGCTCAAGTTTGTGACAATTGCTTCCTCTGCTTGTTTCTGAGCCAACATTGTCTTCGTTTTTCTCTAAAGGCAACGTCTATATCCTGGTAGATCTGAAACATATAAAAAGACAGTAAATGAGACAAAATATATTTAAAAATAAAATTTATATAAATCAAAACGCAAACCCCAAGAAAACGAAAGCCATTAAAAGTCCCCAGATCCAAATATCAGAAAATTCCTCAAAAACTTCCATAGAAATCCAAAAAATAAAAATTCACGAAGTAACTAAACTGACCCAAAAGGGACTTAAGAAAACCACCCAAGCAGAGCGATTAAACTAACAATCAAAACTACTATACCTTGGACTGAGATGTCGCTTTCTCAGGAAAGCAGAGATCGAAAACAAAATGAACGTATTGATTTCTATCAGCTTGGCTTTGATCTGTCACCTTTTCTTCCTCTTCCTTGTTTTCAGAATGAGAGAAAGAAAACAACAAGTCCGAGTACAAATGGATG
Source organism: Rhamnella rubrinervis (assembly GCA_007844105.2). NCBI lineage: Eukaryota > Viridiplantae > Streptophyta > Magnoliopsida > Rosales > Rhamnaceae > Rhamnella > Rhamnella rubrinervis. The sequence continues at coordinate 14,193,003 of CM017580.2, read as the reverse complement.
GAAGAAAAAGCAGAGCTTTAAGAATTATCCATTTCCAAGATTTTTTTTCACAGAGAGAGAGAGAGAGACTCAGAGATAGTGAGTGAGCAAGTGAGCGAGCGACAGAAAGAGTGAGTTAAATGCGTGTAAAATAATTGACAAAGATCTTCAGCTATGGATCTCCTTAATAGCTAGCCCTGTCAAAGCTACACTAAATAGCTTCTCAGTAAAAGACCCAACTTTAATGCGCCACCAATCTCTCTGCTATGAAACAAAACCCAAAGACGGCGAGACCTCAAAAGCAGTAAATATATATATATATATATACACTGTGCTTCGCTAGCACTGGCTTGAAAGGTGTTTTGCAGGGGTTGAAGAAAAAGACCCTTTTCGCTCTTCTTCTACAAAAATATATAAATATATGAATATATCAGCGTTTCTTTGCTTTAAATTTTCACTCTTTGGGTCTGAAATTCTTCTCTTTCTTTAATGAAAGAAAGTGAGAGAAAGAGAGGAGGGTGAGAGAGACGAAACCCCAATTCCCTTCCTCTGTATTCCAATTCCTCGATTCGATTCTTGGGGGTTGTTCACTTTGGTGACAGAGAATTTGGAGATCAAAGCGATGAAGACGTCGTTCTGATCAGTAATAAGGAGCTGGAATTATACAATATGCCTTCCTTTTTTATAAGCCCCATTAACACCCTCTTCAACGGTTCTTATTACTTAAAATAACAATCATAATCATAATCTAATTTTTATTTTTATTTTTTTACTTTTCAAAAGAAAAATGACTTTTTACGTAAAAGAAAATTTTTATGTTCATTTTTAAGTTACAGTACCAAATTGGTATTTTCTTAATTATATAAATTTTAAAAGTTCAGAAGCTGCTTCCCTCACACACACCCAAAATAAATTATTTATTTTATTTACCATTTTTTTTTTTTTTTGAGAAAATGCTTATAAAAGCCCAGATCCAAATCTCAGTCAATAATTCCATAAATTTAATTTCCCGATTAATTTCATTCTGGCTTTTGATTATTATTATTATTGTTACTTTCTTACCACTCCAAATTGTTTATTTGTTTTCACAAACATTTAATTTTTTAATTAATCGAGGCCCCAATCCCACCACTCTGTCCCTCTTTCTGTACCACCTTCACCAGCTCCAATCAAAACGCAGTAATATTTATGCGTACGTGGTTTCTCATGGAGTTTGTATACACGCGCGTATAAAGTGAGTGGGAGTAATAGCTCCCAATGCTAGATACGATAAGGATTTTTCATTTTTTAAATCGTGGGCCGTCCAACCCAGGCAAACGGCGAATATGGAGGCCCATTAAAAAACATAATTTATTTTTATTTTTATTTTACGAAGTCTGCCCGGCGCAGCGCACGCATTGTCGTTTTTTTTAATGACGAAGTTGGCTCAAGCCGAGCCGTCATGGACCCGCCAGGTTTCCTCACGCTTATAAAGGAAAACACGCGCGCAATGAACTATATCCCCACTTCCCGCCGGCTCATGATAGAAAAAAATACCCTTTAATCGGACGGCTATAAAAAAAATAAAATAAAATCACATTTATAGGCATTTGGCCCCACACCCATCACTCGCTCTTTATCCTAGGATTCAACCTTTATTTTTCTCCATTTGTTTAAAATCCACTTTTTTTTCTTTTTTTCCCTTTTAAATAATAATAATTATAAATCAAGGCTAACAAAAAATCATAAATAAAAAAGAAAGCATAACAATTTCAACTTAGTAGGTAGCAACTAAATGCTTTATCACTTTTAATATATAGACCATTAAGTGCATGAAAGTCTAAGAAAGAAAAGCTCCATAACAAAATAAAATAATATTAATAACACTCTTATTTTGCCAATACAATTACATATTTTTTTAACCAAAAAAATACAATTACATATTTTACACTTCAAACTAGACAAACTTTCACATTACACTCAGAATTATTGTGTTTTTGCCACTTTTAGATGCAAATTGTTTAATAAATATGGTAAAATTAATCTTACATACAAAGGACGTAAGTAAAATAGAATGTATAAGTTTTTTCCCGTTTGGTAAAGAGCTTTTATTTTTATTTTTTTGAATTGTATAATTTAATTAGTTTAAAAATTTATTAATTTTAATTTATTATTGTTAATAATTAGATATCTCCATTGATTATAAATATAAAAAAATTAAAAAATAAACATAACTAATTGAAGAATATTTCAAAACTATTTCTCGTTTGATATGTCTTTTTTAATTTTTCTTTTATATTCATAAAAAAAAAAGAGAAGATCTATCAATTGTAACTAATATTGAAACTGAATAAATTATATATAATTCAACAGAAAAAAATTAAAAATAAAAATATTAACAAACGGAGACTTAGATAACTACATAAATTTGTACTACTTAATTGATCTAGAGTGGCAAACAAACTCTAATTAGGTCTTTCTAATTTAGAGGAACATAGTGCCAAACATGTAATAATTCAAGAGATAGTGTTATATATCATCCCTAAAATAATATAATCCAATTGATCTAAAGGACATGAAAATATGAAATGGTGGAAATTATTGGAAGAAGGAAGTGATAGCCCTCTTTAATTTATTGGTTATTCTAATATGAAAGAGATATCCTAGTAAGATTTGGTATGGATTTTATGCTGGTTTCGTGTTTTTTTAGATAATGAATAAGAAATGAGAACACAAAACCCAAATAGAGGTGGCTGCTACCCAATTATATATAGCCACAAAAAAAGAACCAAAGATGGTGGTGGTGGTGATGGTGGAGACGATGGAGCCAGAAAGTCACCAAAATGGTTTTTGGGAAGAAGAGAGAGTTCAATATTTTGCATGAAAAATTAAAAAAAAAAAAAGTGTTAGTCATATTCCTTACAAAAACCCCACGTTGCACCGTTCAAACTGGGATTTGTCTGCTTGGTGTGGGTGTCCCTCTTGTCCCTCTCTCAGGTCCTCTCACACAACCCGCACTTCTATTTTTCTGCCACTAGCTACTAAAAATTTTTACTTACACTCCCAAAAATAAATAAATAAATAAGCAAAACCCTCTTTTCATTTTTTTGTTGTTTTTGTGTTAGTGAGTAACTTAAGGTTTTGACTGTATGAAGGGGAACCAAGTGAGGTGGTTCCAACCAATGAGACAGGAAGAAGAGAGCCGTTTAGATTTGTCAAACCCATGAATTTATAAACAATTAGATTTTTTCTTTTTTTTTTTTTTCTTCCTTTTTTTTTTTTATTTAGCTTTACTTTGGAGAGTGGTTTAGTGGGAATGGTAATGATTAGTGAATAGATTTTGACGCCGCTAATCCTCTTTGCCATAAGGATCAAAATTCGGAGCATGTTCTATCCTTGCCTCTCACATGGGACCCAATTACCATCTTCCATTGTCCTTTTATTTTTATTTATTTTTTTGGTTCACCCATTTAGATTTTATTTCTTTCTTAACAAACATATTTTACCCGTGTAATTTTTGTCCTATAGGAAAATTAAAAGTTTGTAAGTTTGTGTTTGTGATATTAGCACTAATGATATTCTATGGAAGGCTAATTTGTTTTATATAAACATATAAAATTTTAAAATTTTTAAATATCGTTCCTCACATGGTTATTTATTAAAATCTATAGTCATATTGTTTCATTGGGTTGTTTTTTTCTCGTTGTTTTCTTGGGTTGGTCATAATTTTAATTTTTAACTTTTCTTTTTTCCATCGGCCTGCTGTATGACTAAAATCAAAGTCATGGGTAGGTAAACTTTCCATCTATCCCACATTATGCACACAAACTCGTGCTATTGATTAGTGGTTTGGTAATACATGCTTTTAGCTTTGTGGTGTGTTTTCATTCCTCCTTTTCTTTTTTGCTTTTCTCTGAAAGAGAAGAAAAAAAAAATGGTAAACTTATTTAATATTATTTTTGTGGAATACTGAATTAATTTAAGTGACTTTAATGGAGCTTAAAGAGTTTTGGGTAAGTTTAAAAATTAATAATGTAATCATATATCGAATGGGATATATAGTGGAACTTTAGAAGAGTCACTTTTGTAGAAGAATGCTAACTTTTTTGGATCAAACGCATTTTTTTTTTGGTGAATTGGATCATACACATTTGTTATAATACCAAATGGAATCTTAAATATATAGATAAATAGGCGTAGGGTTTAAGTGGGGTCCAATACATATAGCCTAAGACGGAAAATAACTTTTTATGAGTTTAGGGTTAGTGCTCTTTGGGAGGTACTCGATGCCTCCACTTGCATATATATCTCGTCACTTTTATGGAAGGACACGTAGAGTCACAGATATGCACACACATATGTATTCACACACACCAAACGGTGCCAAAGCTTCGTCCTTAGGGATGATGACCTTTACATTTTTTTTTTTAAGAGACACTATTTCCCTGTAGTATTACATAAAAAGCATGTTAATCATGTACTAATTAATTTGGGTCATAATAATAATGAGTCCAAACCTAAAAACTACAAAATCTTGCTTTCAAAACTTTCACACCTAACTAATCAATGTTATGTTTAATTTAATTTTGTATGCATAGATAATAATTTTGTGATAGAATAAAGTATTGTACTAATGATCGTGATCTTTAAACTTCATATTTCGTTTATAGAGTTGATTAATATCTAAAATGTTTAATTTAATCATCACATGCAGAAAATATAATTTTTTTTTAAGTGGTTGGTAAACATATATTTTTTAATTTTCAAATCCTTTTTTTTTTCTCTGAACAAATTTTGCTCATTATTCTAAGCGGCGTAGGTTGAGGATACTTTAAGATCGATTTAATTAAAAACAATTTCATCTTAAGTTGGATTAAATGTTAATTTGGTCACATGTATGACTTTCTTTTTTTAATATCAAAGATTCTAAAATACTACAACTATTTTAATTTTCTGATAATTAAGGAAGCTCTCTCAACATGCATGATAGAATATTATAGTTAAATAAATTTTTAAAGAAACATCGATTACATGCATGGATACTAAGCCTATTCGTGTAGATTAAATGACTGCTCATGCGTGGAGGTTTAGGTCTTTAAGATTCCAAATGCCATTAAGTACGTGATTGTCATTTGACTACACATAAGCCATTCTGCTCATCAAAACTAATAAAGAAGAAAACATTATAAGTAGATCTTTGATTTTTTTATTTTTTTTTCCGTCCGTGAAACACATTCTCTTAATTGTATAACCTAAAGGAATATAATTAAGAAACTATGATATAATAAATTACAAAAAGAAAATTATCGATGTGGTCTAGATCTCTTCCTTTCAATTATTACCTTTTTCTTTCTTTCTTTTTGTTCCTTTTGCTAGTCTTAAATGAAGGCTAAACTATATACCTAAGAGATTGTCTTCTTTGAATCATACAACAATGCTTTTCTTCACAAACATTTTTTTTTTTAATGCGAAATTAAATTTTCAACTTCCATCGTTATCATTTATTAAAGAATTGAAATAGAGCTGTATCAGTTATGATTTGGAAAGGTATGTGGGATTGAAAATGAGTTTGTGTGTGCACATTAATATCAATTTGTATGAAATGGTACTCCTCCAATCTAAATGCATATATATGCCTTATGATATGAACTCCAAATCCCAATCCTTTATTAGGCAATTGTGCATGTATGGTTTTTGCAACAATGCAAGTAGCTGTGTATATATATATATATATGTGATTAATAAGGGGTTTAAGATTATGAAGCTTGTGTATATAGGTTTAGGATCTAAAGCTTAGGAAGAATATTACACTTTAATAATTGGTGATGAATGACCACACGGATAAAGCGAATTCTGATAAGAGAAGAACCAGTGCTGTGTGTAATTTGGACCCCCTCATCACCTTCAAAGAAATAGACCTCTCATAAGGACCCCCAACACCCAATGTATTATTTTATTTTTGTAAATCAATTACTAGCTAGCAAGTGTAATTGGTCCCCCTATACTCTTAGGAGCCATACCATCAAAGTCTTAAATGGCTATATAGCTGGCTACTTACCAAGATTCTTGCACTAATTTTCGTTCTCCATATCTCACATCCCTAAATTGATATCTATTTGATCTCTAGGTCGACTTTGCGTTTGAATGTTCATAATATATAATAAACACTAGATGGTTAGGTTGTCCCTGAAAGACTTTTGAAATTTGTACGGTTTGAAATATTGTTGAGGTTGGTTGCGGAAGAAATTAATTGTCAAATCCAACTAGTTCAATATATATATATATATATATATATATATATTTATTTATTTAGAGAAGATATATTGATTAAAGCAAAGTTAGAATTATCAAAAATTTTTTATCAAAATTGCTTATTAATTAATATTGCAGTTGATGTGGCGATGTATTATTTATTAATTAATAATTTATTATATTATAAATAAGAGATAAATAAATTTTAAACGGAAGTCAATAATACATTATCAATGTCAATATCACATCAGTTGGCAAGCAATTTAACTAAAATTTTTTTATAAGTCTAATATCATTGATTGGATTAATGTACAGGGAAACGCACCTATTAATTTTAAGTTTTATTGAAAAACTAGGCCAAACATGAATTAAGGTTGGCATTTTCAATTTTTTATTATATAATATATGAGAGTAATAGCATAGACACCAACTCACATTTATCATCTTAATTTTAATCATTAATGGACCAAATGATATGACATTAATCCGCTGTTTGGCTATATTGATAACTAATGATGTAATAATTAGTAGTCTGATAATGGTGCGACACTATCAATTCACTTGTGTCTAGTTTCTTATATAAATATATAACAAAATATAATAACATTAAGAAGAAGAAAAAGGGAAAGTTGGTTCATCACTTATGTTATTAACCGACAATTTTACAGTAAATTAATTTGGTATTAGGTTAGGAGTAAAACTATTTAGTATTATGTTACAACATAAGTCAGGTAATATATTTTTATTAATTGCATATAATAAGTTAGTTTTATTTATTATATATAATTTTCCAATTAATAAAGACATACCATCTGTGTTATAATATCAAATTGGGGTGAAAAGCTTTAAGACTAGATTATTGTGCTAATTTGCCTGTTTGTCTACCTAATATTTGTCTTTTAATGGAAAAGGAGAAGGTTAGCACGTGTAACAATCATCCTCCTTTTGCTAATTCCATAAAAAAAAAATTTAGGCTAATTTATAATCATTTTCTAGCTTTTCATGGATCATTCTGCCACTGCTCTGCATGATTCATCTTAGCTGTGAGCCTACGACCTAATGGAAAAATTTTCTTCATAGATATTATTTGTATAAGAAGTAACCGAATTCTTTAATACAACTTTGCACACTAAATATATTTTAATTTGCTTCCGCACTTTAATCTAAATAACATGTGAAATGATTGTTTTTAAGTAAACAAATAAAAAAAAGAAAAGAAAAAAGATTGAGAGTCTCCCATTTCCTTCTGAATTGGACTAATTTTATTTCTTAAACTAAATTTATTAATGAAAGATAACCTTATTGACAATATAATTGATTGTCATGACCACCAAATAGCAGCTATGTTCTTGGAGAATTTGACTCTCTTATGCTGTGAGATTCATTTAACACATAGATCCTCCTAGTTTAACATATTATTATAGCTTTAAACCAACAAAAAAAAAACATATTATTATTGCTAGTTTAATCTACTTAATTCGACCCTTTTTTCATTTTCTCATTTTTTTTAAGGTTCCAGGAAATTAATACGGTATAGAATTATAGATTCAATATAGGAGGACAACTTATTTCCAAACTTTTATAATATTTCTAAGGCTTATTTGCATAATTAGTTCCTAAACTTTACTTCTAATAGCACTTAGGTCCATATATATATATATATATATATATATATTTTTTTGTTGCACTCTCACTCCTGAACTTCAATTATTGTTGCTCTGTTAGTACTTAATATATTTTATGCCAAATTTTAAATAATTTTGACATGTGCAATGCAAATAATGTGTTTTTTAAGGGCATTTGTAATCATTTCGCTATTAATTTTTTTTATTTAATATAAAATGATTTCTTTTTGGGATAAATTAATTTAAGGTGATTTTATATACAATCATTTATCTATTAATGTTGCACCTGAGGGTGTGGCATAGTGAAAACGAAGTCGATGGTTCTATCACACTCACTCAAATTGTGGTTCAGTCTTGCAGTTTTATTCGTGTACTCAATTTACTTGAATCGGGGTGGAGGGATCATTAAATTTAAGCTGCTTCTAGACTCCTACAGGTTTGCAAAGCTAAAGCAGTAAGAAGTATTTACCCATTAATAAAATCCTGGACTGATAAGATCCACATCGATACCCTTTTTACTCATAAAAAAAAATTATCTATTAATATTTCTCGTTTTGTTTCACTTTATATTAAATAAAATCAAAAATAAAAAAGTTGATAGTAAAATGAGTCGAATAACTCCACATATCAAAATAATTTAAAATTTGACAAAAAATATACTTGGGACTTATGGTGCAACAATAACTAAAATTCAAGAATGAAAGTGTCAAAATAAAAATTTCAGGAATGAAAGTACTATTATAAGTAAAATTGAAGGACTAATGGCGCGAATAAACCTGTTTAATAAACAAAATATTAAACCAGTCCCTGTATTGAAAACTTTTTAACTTGCTGGTAAGTGCAAAATTTGTTTGTAAATAAATAAAAAGTTAGAAAATGACATTTTAATTAAAACAAAACACAATACTCTTTTTTTTTTTTTGATGAATAAAACACAATACTCTTTGTGCGTTGTAAAGAAGATCATTCAGCACTAATCTCACAATTAATTAAATCAAGGGATTAGCATATCGATCACCATGAGCTGACATCTTTGTGTCATGATCATTTATAAATAATAATAATAATAATAATAATAAATTAATTTGCGAATTAATTAATTAATTCGCTTTGGAAGGCAAAGAAAAAAAATTAGTGAATTAAATAGTTTCAGGTGTAATATATATGTGTGTGTCATTGAAATTCCAATTGGGCAACTTTAATCCATGTCTGGCCCATCCATGGGGGGTCCCAAGTTCTCATAACCATGCAAATACCCCGCCACAAAAGCACCACCTCACACCCTTACTAAAAGAGAAAAGAAAAGAAAAATAAAATATATATATATATATATTCTTCCTCGTATGCTGGTACTGCATCAGCATGACGAATAGAAAAGGATCAGCCAACATTTTGTTTTGTTTTTCAGATTTTAATAAAAAACCATATATATATATATATATATATAGCTGTGAATGAAAAACAAATTTAATAATTAATACAGAAACAAAGTAAGAAAGAGTGTGATTAGAAAGATAATTACAGTGCTAAGTGGGAAGCAAAAGGTGAAACTTGTGGGCATTTTTTCAATTCCACATCTCAAAAAAGGTTTTCTTAGGTTTATTGTTTTTGGATAAGTAAAGGAAAAAAAAACAAAAGTGAAAGTAGTTTAGTAATGCTTCTACTTCCTTTAAAGCTATAAAACCCTTTTTGTATTTTTATTTTTTATTTTTCATTCTCTCCCTCTTTTAGAATCTTTTTTTATTGGTGGGGGAAGGCGAAGAACCCTAGCACATGATTTTATGTCCCTAAGCCTGTCCACAACAAGGATGGCTATATGTATAATATAAACATATATATAAAAATATATATCTTTTTAAGCCAAAGCAATCCATGATTTAATTGACTAAAAACACTAATAATTGCATGCAATTAAGAAACACTTTTTTTTTTTTTGTGTGCATGACATGTAATTTTGTTCCTTTTTTGTCCCGAGGTGACAAACAAAGAGGTTCGTTAATTCATCAAGTGGTCTAGTTAGTGGTAGTATATATATTTCATTTCGTGGGGCTAATTTTTATGAGACTGCATGGCTCATTTTAAATCATATCAATGTTCATGTTTGATTTTGTACTTCAATCATAGCCTGCCAAACATATTAAGTACATTTTTCCCTTAACGGTGATGAATTTTATGATTTTTTTTATGTATTTATTATTATTATTATCTTTGTAGAAGTGATTTTGGGAATAAACCAAAGTTTTCAAATTCATAAATACAATTAAGCTATTGCTATGTATTAGTTTAAACGGATTTAATATAAAAAAGTACGTATATGATTCAATGGATAGTACACAGTAGCCATACATTAGAGACATTTTTTTAAACCTGTTTAACTAACGTCGTGGGCCATATAGATACAGCTAGATGCTTGCAGTAAAGGATGGGATCCGAGGAGCAAACTTTGTTTTTGGTGAATGAGGAGCAAACTTAAACATTGGCTTTTAATTTAATTTAATTTCTTAATGAAAGACAGTCAAAATAAAATATTGGTCAAGCCCAAAATAGAAGCATTGAAGGGATTATGACAATGAAATTGCAATCTGGATACCCAAAAAGTAAAAGTAGAAGTGTGAAATACTTCACGGGAGAGAAAAGCATGAAGTTGGGATGAAGTAACAGTCTAATTATAAAGTGATAAAACTTATTAGATTTACAATAAATTTGTGTCCATATATATACTGTTTCCCAATATATATATATATATATATATATACAGAATAATCTTTGTGGCATTGTCATAGATACATTGACCTGCGCGGTTGTGGGGGTAGCTACTTTGGTTTATGAACCACAAACTATGGCGTTGCCATAATTGTGTGACTATCATGAAATTGTTTATGATTAAACCCGTTTGATTGTTTTTTATTTTAATTTTAATTTTTTTTAAATTATGTATAATTTAATTAGTTTAAAGATTGATTGAAATTTATTAAATATTAATTAGATTATTTAATTAAGTAAAAATATAAAAATATAAATAGAAAATAAAAATATTTTGAAAGTGATTTTATTTTTTTTTCTTCACATTTTTACTCAATTAAGTAATATAATTAATATTTAATAAATTTCAATCAATATCTAAATTCACCAGATTATATGTAATTTAAGAAAAAAAAAAAAAATAAAAACAACTATATTATCAAATAAACTCTAAATTATACTCACCAAAACTTTATTTTGGATTTTCATCAATTTTAAGCAACAATTTTGCTTTACATTATAGAGAGTACATTATATATATATATATATATATATATATGGCATCGAAAGTTTGTAATTTTGAAAAAAAATAAATCATTAAAAACATTTGACTTTTATTTTAATTTCTTATATCTCCCTTGGTTTTGATATTTTGCCTAAATTCATCACCCTTTGCTCATGCCTTACCGAAATTTAATTTGTGATCCAACATTGTTTTATTTTAGCTCAGTTTTTGTAATTCTTACTTAACTTTTGTTTGAAGAAATTGTGTTGTTATTATTATTTTAAAGATTCTAATAAGGTAACTAATGTAAACAAATCATCATGCTTCCTAATTCCAATAAGGGAGAAAGTTTATGCTGTCAAAGTTTTCGGGCTTAACCCATTTGATTATTTTAGAAATTGACATTTTCTTTATTTCCTCTCATAACCAGTTGCAGCCGAAATTTTTGAAACAAAATTTTTTACTTTATCGGAATAAGGGCAATTTTGTAGGCCAAACAACCTCCCTCTTTTTTTTTTAAAGGAAGCAAACAAATTAAATGAGAAAAATTAAAAGTAGTGAAGTGAGTGATCCACAATTTGTTCGAAGTTTGCAAACAGGAGTCATTTAGATGTTCATACCGGAGGTCAGCACCAAGTCCTCACTTCTTTTTATTTTTTATCATTATTTTTAATTAAAAAATTCATCTTTGAGTTTAGCATTTTGGGTAGTTGGACTCCACTGGCATGAGTGTGACATGTGGCATTTTCAAATGAGTGATGACTGATGGATCTCATGGATTTGATTCATTAACAATTGGTCTCCTCAATATCATCAAAGATTGGAAAAATACCTAAACTCGTTGGTATCACATTTATTATTATTAAAGTTTTCAGTTTTTCTCACCCATTTTCAACCTAAACGAATAAGAAATTTTTATTATAAGTTGGACCAAATGGAAATTACAGGTTTTGGATTCAAATCATGCATGTTTGAGTTTTTCATGCTCTTCATAACCAAAACAAGAAGAAATTTTTTTAAAAAAATCAATCCCACAAAGATCCAAACCAAACTTGAGTTCTATAAATCTATTATAAAATTTTTTTAAAAAAATCTTGAATTTAATTCACTTACTCAAGTACATTTATTAAAAAAAATTATCAAGGAAATTATTATTATTTTTTTTAAAAAGGAAGAAAATCATTGGGTTACAAAAGAATCAAAGAGCAACCAGAACAATAAGTGGTGGTGAAAAGTTGGGGAGCATTGAGGTTGATATATAAGGTGGAGCTATTCAAACCATGGATCAGCATTGCTTCCACATACTGTAACGAATTTTGAAGATAATTATCTACATAATTTCTCTGTATGTGTGGGCCATTAATTTCCACTGGTGTGCTACATTGCCAGCAAGCCAAAGATATATAATTTCATGGTGGAAATTAAAATAACATATTTAGAACCATCATGTATGTATATCTACGTACTAAAACATACTGGTAACAACAGACACTGTGATTAATTGGACCAATAATTGCAACCTTTAGTGGGGTTGGGAGTGAAATTTTTCCCTTTTAACTTTGAACAAAACTTTGGTCCCTCTAAATTAAAGTACCCAAAATCCAAATGTTGGAATTTGAGACTGTGGACCTCTCTCGTATTGATTATTCGTATACACTAAGTTTGAAAAAAGAAAGAAAAGGTTGTATGTAGCTGGCATGAAGTTGAGATTAGTTCCTTTCTTTTTAGGAGTCATTTAAATCAAATTGTACCTCAAAGTTAAAGTGTTAATGCTTCACTAGCTATGTTTAGGAAAGTACGGCTCTCCATATATCTTCAACTTTTGTTTTGAGTGAAACCCATTTGATTGTTTTCCAAGAATAGTACATGATTAGGAAAAGTAATATCATTCTTACCAAACCGTCCGGGGTTTGAAAAAGTATGTTATTTCATTAGTAAATTTATGTTAATTAACTTAATTAAGTTATTGATAAGAGAGATTTTGTTGAAAAAAAGAATATTGTGGAAGAAAAAAATAAACAAACCCTCAAAATTATAATAAACTGAGAGAAGAAAAAATATAATAGAAAAGGAAAAATATAAGAGAATAGAAAAAAATATTTTATTGAAAAAATTTGAACAAAAAAAATAAGCTGCTAAAAAAATAACACGCTAGTATGGTGTTGAAAAAAAAAATATCGCACTAGTATAGCGCTGATAAAAAAAAAATGCAGCTCTACATAGGTCTTGTACTAGTTATAGAGGAAATATCTCCTAAATGTAATAGGAAACAAAATCCTATTTAATTAAACTACATAATTTAAAAAACTAAAAAATTAAAAAGATAAATTCTAAAAATTAGAAATCACAAAAAAAAAAAACTTTTCATAAGAAAAATATCACACAGGTTCCAACACTCCTCATTGAGATTCTTCTTGAATAAATCCAAATTTGTTGCAAAAAAAAGTTCAAATTGCTTATCAAAACAAATCTAATTCAGTATCAACATGAGCATGATAAACAAATATTTTGCATCTTGCTTTTGATCTTCTACATGATGTGCTTGTTACGAAGATTGTTGGGTTGCTTAATTTTACTTGGCATGACAATTGCTCTCCAGATGACCATCTTTATTGTAATGATCGCAATGAAAAAATTTCTTATTTCTAGACCAATAATTTTTCTTAGTATGATTGGACTTGTTGCAAAAATGGCAAGGAGGAAATTTTTCTTTTCTTGGTGCTCCTTCTTTGACATGAAAGGCTCCTTTAAAGCCATCACGACCATCATTACGAATAAAATCTCTTTACTTTGGGCTTGTGAATTGCTAATTAACTCAGCGATAGAATGAGTAGTCAAATCACAAAATTCTTCTATCGCTAAGATCTTTGGTTCAAACTTGTCAGGAACACTCACTATTATTTTCTCCACAACTCTTTGATTTGAAAATTGGTCACCAATTAGTCTAATTTTATTCACAATAGACATCAATTTGGTTGTATCATCCTTCACAGAGTTTGAATCCTTCATCTTCAACATTTCAAATTCCCTTTTAAGGGTTATTAATTTGACTGCCTTCACCCTTGTGCTTCTTTCAAACTCCTCCTTTAACTTATCTCATGCTTTCTTGGCTGTATCACAGTCAATAATTCTAAAAATAATAGAATCTGATAGAGCAGCATGAATGCAAGATAAAATCTTAGGTTTCTTTGACTTATCCTCTTTTTGCTTAATTTGATTTAAAGTTAAATTTGCTACCAACGGTGCAGGATCAGCATCACTCAAAACAGATTCTCATAGGCCAAGCACTTTGAGATAGGATTATATCTTGACAACCAAAAACTGATAGTTTTCACCATTAAATTGTAGAGTGGAAATACTAAAACTAGAAGATATATTGAAAAAAATTAAAACTTCTCTCAAACAAAATTTTTTCTCTTAAATAGAAAAAATTAAAATTTCTCTCAAATAGAAAAGAAACATTACCTTTAGATTTAAATGCTCCGATACTATTGTTGAAAAAAAGGAAAAAAGGATATTGTGGAAGAAACAGATAAACAAACCCTCAAAATTATAATAAACTATGAGAGAAGAAAAAATATAATAGAAAAGAAAAAATATGAAAGAACAGAAAAAAATATTTTATTGAAAAAACTTGAGTAAGAAAAAATAAACTACTAACAAAATAACACGCTAGTATGGCGTTGAAAAAAAAATAACACTTTAGTGTAGCGTTAATAAAAAGAAAAAGAAAATATACAGCTCTACATAGGTCTTACACTTACATATTATTTATAGAGAAAATACATCCTAAATCTAATAGAAAGACCTTCTAAACATAATAGGAAATAAAATCCTATTTAATTAAACTACCAAATTTTAAAAACTAAAAAATTAAAAAGATAAATTCTAAAAACTAAAAATTATAAAAAAAGTAAACTCTTCGAAAGAAAAATATAACACAAGTTCCAACAGATTTATTCTAAACTCGGTCTTTCCTTTTTTCCTACAAGAAAAAAAAAACTTTATGATTTTGTCCTATTAAGGTATATATATATATATATATATATATATATATTCAGACTAGAGATTTTAAAATCAGGTCTATAATCTTAATTAATTCTTAATTTTTTCACTTGTTCTGGAAAAGTAGTGAGATCCAGCACATGTACAAAATATCAATGGCTAAGATGAGAGCTTTGACCTTAAAAGTCTCACATTAGGTTGAGACTATAGATACTTGCAGTAATTAATTATAAGATGCTTACACATAATTTATCCAATCCCCCAGCTCAACTAGTAAATAGGAGATTCCCTATGGTTTCAAAGCAGAGAAAAAGAAAATTTGACAGCGGCAAAGATTATTTAATGTTTTTTTTTTTTTATGAATATGCACAGATTATTTAATTAAATGAATTAAAAAGGGTAAAAGCACAAAATTTGTAATAGAAAATACTGAATTTACAAAACAAGTACATATATGTACAGTCCATGTGAAGAGGAGTTGAAATGCCAAGGAATGTGATAACGTGCATGTAAAAAGTTTGACTATGTAGTTTTTGTAGTTCAGTGATAGACGGAGAGAGGTATATCTACGAATTTTGACTAGTGTGAGATGAAGTGTTAAAGAGGAAAACAAAGCAAATGAGAGAGAGAGAGAGATAGAATAAGATTTTTTTGGTGGGATATGAAGAAGATATATATATACACACACATATAGTAGAGGGTCTAGATTAGGAGAGAAGTGTCAGATGCCTGGCTTTGTGCCTACACTGCCATGTGACCCCATGGTCTAGGACCGCGTGGCACATGATCGTTCTTGTTTATCTATATCTTTCTCTCTATGTATGTATATGTCAATGTTTATTAATTTTCACAGAGTGAGAGAGAAGTCGAGCTTGAGCCTCGTTGCACGCCGAAAAAGAGGCTGCCTCATCTCGGCAGGCTTGGTTTTAGTGTGCATGTAATTGATACGATATATATATATATATATATATAGAGAGAGAGAGAGAGAGAGAGAGGCTGAGTAATGTTTGATGTAGTGACACCATGTGGGCCACTTAATTACCTTATCAAATTACCCTTATAAGAGCATGGGCAGGAGAATGTTAAAATTGCCGATTTTTGCACTCTAATAAATGTGTTAAAAATATGCTATAATTTAATATTGTCTCGTATTATATATAGCATAAAAAATTTACTCCCACTAAAAATATGACATAATTTAATTATGTCATATATAGTATAGAAAATAACACTGTCATTCTTAAAAAAGTATACAAAACTAAGTTAGTATACTTTGTAAAGCAAAATATATACTTAATTTTGACATTATTACCATTTTAGCATTATCTTTTAAAAGTATATAAATGAGTTAATTTTTATTGTTAGCATTTTATATCGTATTTAAAATGACAAATCAATATTAAAATTTAAAAATAATAATAATATTTTAATATTTTTTATTAGAGATGCTCTAATATTGAAGTATATATACAACATGCACATATGTCTGTAGATATTTAAAAGGACCTTGATATATATTTGTTCTCTGTACATTAATAATAGTGGTTGACAATGATCACTGAGTGAGTGCGAGCTGTAAAAGAGTAAGGACTCAAAGTGACAATCAAATTGGATTGTTGCACTTAAATAGATTGTATGGGAGACCTCATAATTTTCTTAAACTAAAAGTTGATCCAATCTACAAGTGTTTATCCTACAATATTATTTACTAATTATATATATATATATATATCACATAATAATTGAACATATATTTAATCCCTTTTAAAGTAACACGTAAAACAAAGAAGCAAATAAACGTACGTATTACATATTCATATCTATATTTGTACTACAACTCGATCCAAATCTCTCCTGTAGCTAATGGGTTCATGTTTAATTTAATGTAGCTTGCAAGAAAGTAAAACCTAGTTTCTTCCATAATTTTGCTTCTTTTTTCCCAGAACAATCCCTGCTGCATTCCAAATGCAAATTCCAAAGCTATATATATATATGCGTATATAACACATACATACATATATATAAATATATATATCTATATATATATATATAGAACAGAAACCCATTAAGTGTGCACATGCAAGATAAATCTGACAGCAAATTAAAAGCATAATCAAGCCAACCATTTAGTACTAACTGAAAACTGTCGCTATGTATAGACAAATTAAAGGTATACTCAAATTATTTTAGACTCAAAGTTCTGATGGTGGGATGCTGATCGCGCGCGCGCACACACACACACACATATATATATATATATAAGGTCAATAATTAATTAAAGTTAATTCTACTCTTTTAGAGAATTCAACATGGATTTTATTATTTTATTAATAGATAGTATATTAAATAAGATCGAGTATATATGAAATAATAATGGAGTTTATTAAAATTTGAACTATAATTTTCATAAATAAGTACAATGAAATAACAAGTTTTCTTTCTATTAGGTCACACCTTCTTGATTGTTGCCAATAGAAGAGTTTTAAATATATTAATTTTTTGAGAAATTAACAAAAATATCCTTATTAATAATCAAAATTGAAAAAATACTCATCTGCCATTAACCTTTGCAAAAAGGATAGAATACACCTATTTTACCCTTAATAAAGATCTGTAGCATTTTAAATATATTTTTGAGTGAGAATTTGCAGAATCGCAATCCTAAATTCACATAGTAAACTCTCATTTCATTCCTTATTTTTTTACCTACTTTGTTCTTTCATATCTATTTTTGTAATTTTTATTTATTTTGTGACTTATTTTTTTTATAAAACTACGTTAACTTTTGAGCATTTTTATTTTTGAATTAAGTCATTACAATTAGTATTGAATGAGATATGAGTTTTACAAAACGACAAGTCGGACCTGCCATTTTGCATGGCGGACCTGCAGTTTTGCATGACCAACCTGCTATTTTGTAAAATCATATATCATTCAACACTAATCGAAATAACTTGATTCAAAAATCAAAATGCTCACAATTTAATATAGTTTTATAAAAAATATGTCACAAAATAAATAAAAATTATAGAAGCAGATATAAAAGTAAAATATAGGTAAAAAAAAAGTAATAAAATGTATTTTTCAACTATAAGGATTTAGGACCTGCAAAACTGCAGATCCGACCTGCAAAACTATAGGTTTTAAATCCACATAATTGAAAAAAATATTTTTGAGTGAGGACCTGCAGAACCGCATGTCTTGCCGTTTTGCAAGTCCTAAATCCTAAATCTACATAATAAACTCTTATTTTATTCTTTGTTTTTTCACCTATTTTGTCCTTTCATATATACTTCTATAATTTTTATTTATTTTGTAACTTATTTTTCTATAAAACTATATTAATTTGTAAGTATTTTAATTTTTGAATCAAGTCATTTCAATCTGTATTGAATAAGATATGATTTGTATAAAATGGTAGGTTCGTCATGCAAAATGGTAGATCTGACATGCCATTTTGTAGAAATCATATTGTATTCAATACTGGTCGAAATAACTTGATTCAAAAACCAAAATACTTAAAAGTTGATGTAGGTTTATTGAAAAATAAGTGACAAAATAAATAAAAATTATAGAAGTAGATATGAAAGGACAAAATAGGTGAAAAATAAAAAATGAAATGAGAGTTTACTATATGGATTTAGGATTTAGGACTTGCAAAATGGCAGGTCCGACCTACGATTCTGCAAGTCCTCACTCAAAAATATATTTTTTTAACTATGTGGATTTAAGACCTACAGTTTTGTAAATCCTAAATCCATATAGTTGAAAAAATACATTTTATTTCTTTTTTTTTTTTTACCAATATTTTGTTTTCATATTTCCTTCTATAATTTTTATTTATTTTGTGACATATTTTTCTATAAAACTATATTAAATTATGAACATTTTGATTTTTGAATCAAATCATTTCAATTAGTATTGAATGAAATATTTTTACAAAATAGTAAGTCAGCCACACAAAATGGCAGGTCTGACCTGCTATTTTATAAAAATCATATATCGTTCAATACTCATTAAAATGACTTGATTTAAAAACCAAAATGCTCATAATTTGATGTAGTTTTATAGAAAAATATGTCATAAAATAAATAAAAATTATAAAAGTAAATATGAAAGAAAAATGTAGATAAAAAAAATAAAGAATAAAATGCATTTTTTCAACTATGTGGATTTAGGACCTACAAAACTGTATGTTCAACTTGCGAAACTACAGGTCCTAAATCCACATAGTTAATAGGTAACATGGTCGATTTGAATAAGGGGCATTTTCAATACTTTAATTAGTTTTATGAAGATTTAGAACGTATGAGTATTTTTTCAATTTTGATTATTAATAAGGGCATTTTTATCAATTTTTCTAATTTTTTTAGCAAAACTTAGTAATGTGACTAACATATGGACATGTACTTATATAGCTAATAATAATTAATTAATAATGCATCGCGGTCTGCAGAGAGGTTATCTTTCTTTTTCTGATAAAATTGGAACGATGCAGAGAAGTTATCTGCATTTTATGAGTTGGCTTTTAATAATTATGAGCTATTAGTAAGCAATTGGTCCTGCAGAAACATAACGAGAAAGTAAATTTATACTTATATAATACATACTTCGAAAAATCTCCAGTTCAAAATCTGGACCATTTTGGTGCACAACGTGAAATTAAAAATTATGAAATATGAAAATCTGAGTTAATTATGGAGTCTAAACAACATGTACGTATATATTTACACTGATTTACACTGATTTAAGATGCACTTAACAAATTAATACGTACTAACTTTTTAGGGTTCATTTTATCGAATATTTAAAAATACAAATTTAAACTGTCAATTATAGATATATATATATATATATATATATATATATATATATATTCCACAATCTCAAATATCTCAATTGAAACTACTGCACTCCCAGTTGATGAAGAAAAAAATGTTATGTTGTCAGTGAAAAAAATGACATGAAAATAATAGAATGACATAAATTTTGTCCACATTGAAGCTAATTATACATGCTATTCTAAAGTCCTGCGACATCACCTATGGGAAACAGATAGTCCCTACAAAGGAAATGCATAAGAACCAGCTCTATATATTTTTCAAAGCTAATGCTTACCCCTCACCATCCATTTATCTTCAATTGCAAATTGTAATATTGTAAATATGACCTTAAAAATAAATAAATAGAAATAAAAATTACAATATGTTGAGCAACATAGTGTGTTTGTCACCTGCCTGTCTGCTGAGAGGAGATTTCTTGGCACATCGTTGTCAATGGAAGAAACAAACACAGTGGTTGTGAGAAGCTAGATAAGAATGATCTCCAGGCTTAATGGGAAAAATACCCAGTTTTAATTTTCAAATTTCCAATCAATCTTTTCAATGCTCTCTACCTGCTACGTACCATCGTCAACTTGTTCACTCACTCATGGTGGAGCACATGAAAATCATCCCTAGCTTGGAATTGTTTTGGATTTATGTGGCCCCAAAAATGCCCTTCAATGTTCCCCTTAAATCACAAGATAGGGTTCTTTTTTTTTTTTCTTTTTTTTTTTTTATAAATAAAAAGAAAAAAACACATATGGGTTTGTTAAGAGTCTATTAAACTAGTACAAGTATGTAATAATTTTAGGACAGAAATTAAGCCCAAGTTGGATTCTTATTGAGGTCAAAGTTAGGACTATTTATACACACATCTAATAGATTGTCAAATTAGCAAAGCACATTTATGGATGGAAAGCTAGGGGAAATTTTGTACGACCCAATAACTTAAGGAGGGTATAACATAGAGTGGGATCCACTTAGAGTTTGGAAGATAAGGGCCATTTTGGATTTTAATGCAATACCACCTCCCTCCAACTTGACTCATGTATCCCTAGGGTTTTTGGTCTTATAAGACTCTTTTGCTTAGCTGTTGAGGTGTAGCCCACCCTACCCTAACGGGTCCCATTTCGAATACATAAGCAAGTTGAGTTTATTTAATATCACAATGTATTATTTTGTAAATTTCACCAAAAAAAAAAAAAGATATTATTTTGTAAACTACAATTTTAGCCTCATGCAAGAATTGAAGCTGTCGAAAGGGAGAGAGATTTGAGATATTTTTTAATGTAATTATTGGAGGGTTAAAAGGGCAAGCCGGGATATCCACAATTACCATCATTTTTTCATTGATGTGGCTCAGTGACTTAGCTCACTGTAATATTATATATATATATATATATATATATATTTTAATATTTATATTGGAATAAAAATAGTATGGCTGCTTTTAATTTTTTATGGATTAAAACTTAATCCTGATACTGTGGCAGCTTCTATTCTATCATAAAATATAATAGATGACGGTACTCTGTATATATGGAGCTGATAGTTTCAATATTAATTAGGTCCTTGGAGCTGATAGTTTCAGTATTAATTATTTGGAGGGATGGAAGACAGACATTCGAGGGGAGGGGCCCTCGTGCCAGTCACGTGCTCAAAGTCCAAAGACAAGAGACAGCTGCCCAACAAACCATCCTCTTCACACTCATCCGCCACCCCGTCTTCACCTATCATCTCATGCCACGTCCTCACTCTTCCATCCCTCCACGTGACATCGTGTTTCATTTCCATTAGGGACACTCGCGTAGGGCTAATTGAGACTTGGTGCCCTATTACTTCTAGGACTTCTTCTTTTTTATTTTTTACTTTATTTATTTATTTATTTTTTTTATAATACTTGCCAAATGAGTGATATATCTTTGTTTTAGTTTTGCTTTAGACCCATAAATAAGATTGCTATTTGTCATTGTGAGCATATTTCCAGCATTAAATTAGTATATTTTAAAGCATCAAATTTCTATATTAATAACCTTATTTTACATAGTCAAATATGTATGCAATATATACTATATTGTACTACACAAATTCTTTTATTTTTTACATGTGTTTTCAAATCTCTTTTAGTTTAATATGATATCAAAGTAAGGTTTTCTCAAATTTTTCTAGTGCCTTTTCGGCTAGTTTTTAGCTGCAAACATCACTCATTCACATTCTCCTTTCACTCGTTTCGGATTGATTTTCGTGATTTTTTATTTTCAATTCATCCAAGAACATAAATCAATTTCTTATCATTTTCCAAGTTCAACCACACCAGTTTCATCATTGATCGATCACCCAAGCACTCTCATGCACCTCCTTAAAGTCCCTGGTTTAATTAGATTGTTGAATCAGCTTTCTCTAGGGAAGCCCATGCACTAGAGCTTATACTTCCATCTCTTCTATCACCTGGATAACCAATAATTCCATCTCTTCTATGAACATGGCTTTTGATTGATTTGAGTTTTCAAAAGAGGTATGAGATTTCTTGGTTGCACACTATGCTTCTGAAGATCTTGTCCAGAAACATTAGATAATCACTACTCTACATAGGATGAAGCAAACTCAATGTTAGTCTATTTCTAATTTCCATTCTCAAATGACTTATCTATGGGATCAACTTGCTTTATCAGAATCCAAATGGACTAATCCTAAAGATGCTGAATTTTGTGAAAAATATTGGAATCGGCTTCATCTAATCTAGTTGCTAGAAGCATTAAGTGATGATTATGAACAAGTTTGTACAATATTACTTCATTGGAAATCCTATCCAAAGAAATAAGGAAGTCAATCTCATAGGGTCCCTTCTTCCTCTTTACCTAATTCTATTGTTGCTATCTCTTGAGTTCCATCATCCTCTCCATTAATTCTGTTGTTGTTGTCGCTACACCACCCAATTTTCTTATAAGTAGAAAAATTATCCATCAACTCGTAAATCAGGGTCTAAAGAACTTTTTTACGTGTATTGTTACAAACCAAGTCATCATATTGACAACTGTTATAAAGTTGGGACATACCTTAAAAGAGATACAATGCAGATATTATAAACTCTTTGAAAACACATTTGACAAATATCTCAAACAAGAGAGGAAGAATACACAAGTTGCTACTCCTGCTACTAATGAAAATTCTTCATCTATCTTACTATAGATTTAGAGGCCATTGACAACCATGTTCTATCCCAAACTTTTCATTTTGCTTCCACTATTTTTTTTGTATTTTAGGTAATTATTTTTGGCTACTATATTCTGATTGCTCAAATCATATGATCTCATATTCTTCTATATTAAGCAATACATCTCATGCATATGATATTTATTCTATTCAGACTACAAATAATTTTATTATTCATGTCAGTCACATATTCTATTTCTACCCCTCACCTTTCTCTCCCTAATTCTTATCTCATTTCCAAACTTTCTCTGGACCCACTTTCTGTTGGCTAACTATGTGATATGGGATATGTTATAAGATATTTAAATATATATATATATATATATATGTTCAACACATGTCAAATAAGATGCTAAATGTACACCTTCTACCTTGGGATCCAATCTCACTCAACCCCACTACCATGCTAGTGAGGAGCATGTGAGAGAATGCCCCACCAACTTCTATGGATACACAATAACAGCTCCCTCACCTCTACAGGTCACACATTAATCACAACACATACCACATCTCCAATCACATGCATACCAAGCCTGTGCACATTTCAACTATAGGTAATTACTTCTATACCCCTACAATCCTACATCTCAGGCGATTATACGAGAGTGGAAATATGGCGTGTGGAGCACAAGATATGGCAATAGGCAAAAGTAATTGTGTCTCATATTTTTCTATAAAAACCTTAAGGACACCTCCCCTTAGATATGCTCTTTGATCTTACTGAACCTCTACTCAATTCCTTCCAGATTTTTTATCAATGACTTGAGTGTCGAAGTGTTTTGACCAGTATCATATTGGTGCCCCAGGATTACTTGGCATTCTTTTTTATTTTCAAGTTCTTAAACACTCCAAGTCATCCCATTTGAGTAATATAAGGCCTTATCTATTTTTTGTTAAAATATTTAGCGTCATTTGTGAGAAACCCAATTCTCACTTTATAAAACTCTCATGCTCACCAAAGAGTAAAATGATATTTGACAAAGAATCTAAAACTTCTTTATCCTCAAAAGAATAAGAAAAAAATGAGGGGAACCCAAAAAAATTCATGTCTGGCTAATTCGGAAAATATCATGGCAAACCTAGTGGAGAACATTGAATGAGTACAGTGCCTTCTCTACCATCTTAGAATTAGAATTTGCACCTCCTTACCCACATCTTTTCAAGAAGCACATATGTGAACAAAGAACTAAGGAAAACAATGATCCGGAGGCACAACATCAGGCATCTCAAGGCATATCTTATAGCATTATCCCAATGCACATTACTAGTGCACTTAACCAATACACCCTAAGAGTGCATCTTAGTGCACCTGAGCAACTTATCCCAACTGGACTCAACAATGTATCTCAACAGGGCATCTCATCGATGCACCCTAAAGTGCACCCCCCAACTAGACTCAATAGTATACCCCAACAGTCTACCTTGATGTACTTCACAAGTGCATCTTAGTGCACCCCAATTATGCACCAAATTGGGGGCATCTTACCGAGGATATAAATTGCACCTAATGTGCACTAAGCATTAAGCCATGGCACCATCAGTGCACTCCAAGAGTGCACCTCAACAGTAGCCCAATATGACACCTCACTAGTGCATTAGTATAATTCTCTAGTGCACTTCACTAGTATAATTCTCTAGTGCACTTAATATGTGCACCTCAAGGGTAGCCTTAACAGGGTACCTTACTGATGCACCCATTCTAGTTCACTTCACTAATGCACCTCAACGTGTACCTTGATCCAAGCACTTAGGGATGCACCTTGCACTTCTTCTACTCAATGTGCATCCTAATGGAAACCTCAGTCAACGCCTAGCTTTTAGTTCCTAGAGCTTCTACTCTCAGGGAACTTTGGCTTTCTAAGTTCTTCAGCTTCTAGAACTTGTTAGCTTCAAGAACTTGTTAGCTTCTAGAGAGTTTTAGGTCTAGAGTTTTTGCTTCCTCAGTTCTACAGTATCTGGAACTCATTAACTCCTAGAGGGCTTCAGCTCCCTGAAGCTTTAGCTCTAGAGCATTTGCCGATTTGCATCCTAACTTCTACAGCTTTTAGAACTCTTCAGCTCCGGGAGAGCTTTAGCATTCTGAGTTCTATAGCTTCTAGAACTTATTTACTCTTAGAGGGTTTTAGCTCTCGAAAGCTTCAACTTCATAGCACCTGCTTCCTGAGGTTTATAGCTTATAGAACTCTTCAACTACTAGAAAACTTTAGCCCCAGAGCTTCTGCTTTTAGAATTCTACAGCTTCTAGAACTCTTCAGCTCCCAAAAGGCTACAGCTTTAAGAGAGTTTCAGCTCTCAGAAAGCATTAGCTTTAAAGAATCTGCTTCTTGAGTTCTACAGCTTCTAAACTGCTTCAGCTCCAGAGCTTCTGTTTCCTGAGTTCTATAGTTTCTAGAACTCATTAGCTCCCAGAGGGTTTTAGGTCCCAAAAGTTTCAACTCTAGAGCTTCTGTTTCTTGAATTTTACAGCTTCTAGAACTCTTCAACTACTGAAGTCTCAGCTCCAAAGTTTATGCTTCCTGAGTTTTATAGCTTTTAGAACTCTTCAGCTCCCAGAGGGCTTTAACTCTAAAGCTTCTGCTTTTTGAGTTTTACAATTTCTAGAACTCTTCAGCTCTCAGAGAGCTTCAGCTCCAGGAGAGCATTTACTTTATGAGTTCTACAACTTCCAGAACTCTTCAGCTGCTAGAAGGCTTCAACTCCCGGAGAGCTTTAACTCCAAAGCTTCTGCTTCCTGAGTTCTAAAGCTTCTACAACTCATCAGCTCCCAGAAGATTCAGCTTCAGAGTTTCTACTTCTTGAATTCTATAGCTTCTAGAACTCTTCAGCTCTTAGAGAGCTTCAGCTCCAGAGCTCTTGCTTCCTGAATTCTACAGGTTTTAGAACTCTTCAGCTCCAAAGGGCTTCAGCTTCCAGAGGGCTTCAACTTAAGAACTTCTGCTTATTAAGTTATACAACTTCTAGAACTCTTTAGCGCCCAGCTTTTTAGTTTCTTAATAAATAAATAAAAATTAGTTCCATATACTAATTTTATTGAATTACTACATGCACCATAGACATTAAAAGCAGCCACCAAGAAATCTTGGGTGCACTAGTTCTATGTTATCATGGTTTCTTAGCATACCAACACAATATATATATATATATATATATTAATAATAATAAAAAAGAAGTTAAAGATGTCTGTGTTGTGCCCAAATGCCACGGCTCACCCCTCATGTCTTGATCGTCCACTACCCTGCTCGTCCAACGCCCTACTTGGCCCATCACCCTGCTTAGCTTAGTGCGCCCCATGCTCCTTAACCCACTTTTGTGGTTGGATAAGAACCGCTCCCTTACCTCTATAAGTCACACAATAATCGCAACACATACCACATCTTCAATCACATGCATATCATGCCTGTGCACATCTCAATTGCAGGTAACTGCTTCTATACCCCCACAATCCTACATCTTAGGCAGTTATACGCGAGTGGAAATATGAGGTGTGGCGCAAAAGACATGGCAGTAGGCATAAGTGACTGCCTCTCCTATCTTTCTATAAAAATCCCTAAGGACACCACCCCTTAGGTATGCTCTCTAACCTTATTGAACCTCTACTTAATTTTCTTTAGATTTTCGATTACTAACTTGAGTTGAAGTGTCCTTATCCAATACTACACTAGTGCCCAGGATTACTTGACAATTTTTTTTTTGTTTTTCAGGTTCTTAAATACTCCAAGTCACCCCCTTTGAGTAATGTAAGGTCTTATCTATTTTTTTTGTTAAAATAGGATATGATGTTCATTTTTCGTCCTCGATTTGTACTATGATGGACTCTTATACTCCTCATATCAAGGGAAGAGGTCATAAAGTTGGATGTCTGTTCATTATCATAAGTCTTCACCTTCCATTTCATTATGCTGCTGTTATTGCCACCACCGCCCCTACATTCCCTTAAGTCTCTGGCATGCTTAATTGGGTTATGCTTCCATTACTTGTTTACAACCTTTTACTTTCTAATAGTTTTTTAGAATTTGTTTCTAATTCTAGTTTTGATTATATGTCTTACAAATTGGGCAAACAAACTAAACTTCCTTTTAGTCAAAGTACTTCTGCAACCTTCGTAGCTTTTGATTTTATTCGTCCTAATGTATGAGCTATTTCTCTCATTTATACTATCGAAGGGTCTAGTTATTTTATTATTTTTGTTAGATTATTTGTTCTTTATTTATTTGGTTATTATATTTTGACCATCTACAAAAATTTTACTCAAATGATTACAAATCAATTTTCTAAAATTGTTAAAGTTCTTCATTTTGACAATGATCAAGAGTACAAAAGTAATCAGTTTCTTCATCAAAACGGAACAATTCCACAATATTATTATATAGGAAGCTCCCAGCAAAATGTTCGTACTGTGTAAACATCGATAGATTTTAAAATATGTTTGAGCTATGCTCCTTTCTACCAAAATCCTTAAGCTTTTTTAGATAAAGCTATTTTAATTGCTATGCACACTATCGTACATAACCTGCTTCTCAATCATCCACCATTACACCCAATATGAGCGTCTACCATGGTAATCCACTATTGTATGATTATTTTTGAGTTTTTGGTAGTGCTTATTTTGTTCTGCTACAATCCCATGAACATCACAATCTTCAACCTGCTCTCATCCTTATTGTTTCATGGATCTTTATGGTAAAAAAGGTTATATATGTTATGATCCCATTTCTAAATGTCTTTTTGTTTCTTGACATGTGTTATTTTTGGAACATAAGATCTTTTCCCATCTCACATCTTTTAATCTGCCTCCAACCTCTTCTCTTCTTTTGTTTATAGATTCGTCTCTTAATCTTTTTCTACATGACTGTGAAATAAACGATCCAACTTCACCGTCTACCAATGCTGATGTTTCTATCATCTTGCCCCCATTGAAGTTCTTACTCATTCTCTTTGACAGTCTACTTAAGTAAGTGTTCCTTCTCTTCATCTTCAAGATATCATTGTTATTAGGCTCTTACTACTCTTCATAAACCTTGATATTTTTGTGAGGTTTTACTCATCTTTCTTGGTAGGAAGCTATGAATCAAAAACTTCATACGTTTAATTATCTTTACCCACATGTGGGACACGGTTGACCTTCCTCCTAGAAAATTTATTGTTCGGTGTAAATGAGTTTACAATATCAAAACACATTCTAATGGTAGCATTGAGCAATATAGAGCTCATTTGGTTGCGAAAAGCTTCATTCAAGAATATAGGTTTGATTATGATGAGACTTTTCCATAGTAGCTTAACTACCTACAATTGTATGTTGGTTGCTTTGGCTACATTCCGTCAATGGAAAGTTTTTCAAAAGAATGTAAAAAATGCCTTCCTCAATGGTAATCTTAGTGAAGAAGTTTATATGCAACCACTTCCTAATTATTCTCATATGTCACTTACACAAAGAATTATATGGATTGAAACAGGTATCACGTGCTAGTTATTTAAGTTCAGCTATGTTATGACAGTAGTCGGATTTTAACTCAACTTCCAATGACTTTGCCTTATTCCTTCGCAAAATTGATCATGGTATCACTATTCTTCTCTTATATGTTAGTGATATGATTATTATTGTGGGATTATGATCGTATTAAAATAAGATAAGAATATATATTAAGATATTGTTTAAAGTTAATATTTACTTAGTTGTTATTTAGTTTTGTTTTAAAAAGGAAGTTGTGATAGGATTCTAATTCTTTTAAATAAAAAGATAAAAAGAAAATAATTTTATATAGAAAAGAACCTGATTCTTTTAAAAGGATTATTATTAATTTTTTAAAAAATTTATAAGTTATTAAACCCTAATATAACTCTATCATATCAAATCAATAAGAAGACTGCTTTTACAATCTATTTTTCTTTAGTTTTGCTGTGTATTTTGAGAAGCAAGGAGCTGGATTTTTCGTTTATTTGGTACTAAAGGTGAGGGGAAAACAAGGCTTTGAGTTTTTTTTTCTTACTTTTATTTTGTACTAAATTTCTTATTATTCTCCTTTCTTTTTGGATTTATTCTTGGAGTTTAAATTGGGGCTAGGTTTTAGGCAATTCTTTTCAAGATTTTACCAAGGATTTAAGATAGGATTCCTTATGCCATGTATTTGTGATTGTATTTATGTGTTGTGATGATTGAATGGTTGAACTAGTATATTTTTATTTAATTTCTTTTGAAAAAACTTATGAAAAACGATTATGTTATAGGTGTTTTTGAATATTAGTACATATTTAATGATGTTTAAATTTCTTGGGTGATTTATCTTAGGTTTTGTTAAACATTATAAGTATTTTGATTTTAGAGTCACCTCAATCTGATTTTTTTTTTTGTAATTAGTTATGAATTTTTGAATTTCACTATGTCTATTGGAAAATATTGAACAATTTGAACTATCTGTTTATTTTTGACATGCAAATAAATTTGAAATTTTTTACAAAATATATTTAATAACTTGTAAAAGCTGTGTGGTTTGGAATTTCTAATTTTTAACTTTTCTGAATTGTTTGTGAATTTTTAAAATTCAATATACTGTTCTGAAGTTTAATTGACAGTTTTGGTTTTTAATTATATAACCATGGTTATATTGATTAAAAGATTCTAGACAACTTATAGTAGTTAGATAAATATTGTATGGTTGATTTGGAACTGATTTCAGGTCAAACTGAATTATATGGGATTAAGTATAATTTCTAAAAACTATTTGGCTCGCTATTTTCCTATAGGAACAATTTCTAATATTTAAATCAAATAAAATAGTTATTGACCTTTGAAAATTCTAAAATTCTATTATGGTGGTGTGGATATCTGAAATAATGTAATACAACTAAATTTGAGTTATTTGGTTGAACATGGAATAAGCTATTAATTTGTTTGTGTGATATTAGTACAAATTTTGAAATATGCAAGATTGGAATTAATTTGATGTTATAAATTGTTTGCCTTATTGATTGATTACATGATTTGGTTTATATTATGCATTGTGCATATTCTTTGGAAAATAACTAGACTATTTATTGTGTAGACTTAATATACATGCATGCATAAACATAATAATGTACGACGTACTATGAACAATATATTGTATATAGTTGGTATTTTGGAAGCGAGTTATTTAAATGTTTGAGTTTAATTATGATAAATTATATGAGCTATAAGAAATATTGAAATGCTTACTATGTGATTCTATTAGTAAGATTGAAATGCATGCACGCCTATGATATGTTATGGAAAAACCCAACTATTATTCACTAAATTTAAGTATCGTGAAAGCATTGCATTGTACGTATGTGATGTAAATGTAATAAGCATGACTTAAGTTTTTGAATATGCTTTAATGTCATTAATTTGATGCTTATGTTATTTAAGTTGTTTTTGTGTAGGAATTCTACTGAGTTATTTAATTTACACCTTAGCTTTATTTATTTTCTTCGGGTAATAATGCATAGATTAATTTGTTTTTCTAAGAGTCTATTGGAAGTGATGAAATTTGTGGTGGTTGAAGAGGAAGATCTTTTGGAGTACAATATGAGATTTTATCAATTTTATAATTAGGAATTTAGCATACCTACTTTGGATATTTTGGTTGTGTTAATTTTTAAAAATAGAATTGATATATGAATTTTGGATTAAGCATTTAGTTGTTGTGTGAGTTCTAATATGAGAGTTTTTAGTTGCTATTAGGATTATATTTATAATTATCTTAAAATTAAATAAGTGTTTAAGGCTATTAAAGTATGAGATTTGACTGACAAAAGTTCAAGTTTTCAAAAGTTCTTTTAAATTTCTGTAGTTTCATATATTATGTTTTCAATAGCTAGCCATTCCAATCTTGTTTAAGTTAAATAACTTGGTTGGACTATAGTATAGTTTTGGTCTCAGAACATGATTGAACCTTTTGACACACTTTGATACATATAAAATATAAAGATATATACTTTATTTTGAATAACTATATTTTAGAATGTTACAAATATTTAATTTTTGAAAATTAACTATACTCTCAAAGATACCTTAAGAGCTTCATGAGATTATCATGACCATAAGATATGTTTCAAGTTTAATTAATTATCTAATCTTTGATTAAAGTGTTATAAAATAATCTTTATTAGGAAGATGTCTAGCATCTATAAAAGTATAGAAGAGTATGATAAAGTATGGCAAAAAAGCCCATGACATTAGAAGCGCTTTCAGAAAAACATAAGAGGTTGACTCTACTTAGACTAGATGGAAGGAAAATCCAATCATCATTTATTCAAGTGAGGAGGATGATCTGATAGAGGACTCCTCTAAGAAATTAGATACTTACTCTTATGAGAGATATCACAATAGTATGGTTTTCTTTAAGTCAAATAAAAAATATAATAAGTTATTTGCAAAAAGGGATGAATTGATTAAGAGAGAGAGAAATAGTTGAATTGGAAAGATATGGAAAAGAGGAACTAATGGAGGAAGATGATTATTTAATAATGGATTCTCTTGAGTGCCAAACATATTTCCAAATGAAGAAGAAAGTACTCATAAGAACTTGGGGCATTCAAGTCAAGAAGATACAAGGAGGATCAGACTTTTCATTTGCTCATACTATAGCTTCAAAGCAGGCAAAGGAAGTAGGTGATGAAAATGAAGCAATTTTAGTCCCAAAGAAACTCCAAATGGAGTTGAAGTGTTTAACTTATAGTTTTATTTTATCATGTTATGGTTAACTTAAATTTAATAACTTGCTTTTGACTATATTAAGACCTATGTTAAAGTTTATTATCTTATGATTTATTGTAAAGTTTGTTATATTCGTTGCTTATGGAAAGTGTTCAAGTTCATATTTGTGATTTATATTAATTGTGCTATGGTTATGTGTTTGAATGTTTGTTTTTAAAGTAAAAATAATTGAATGAGTTGTTAAAACATGAAGAACTTTGTTAATGGACTACTTGTTCTAATTCTTACTCCAAATTAGATCATTAAATTATTTGTAACTTATGTTTAATGTATCATAGTTCTTCCTAGGACTAGTGTTGGGCAAGCCCCCAATGGTAACAAAGTAGCTTAGGTGATGCTATAAGCTTTAGCCGCAAATATAGGGCATCAACTAGTAGGATCACGTGACAAGGTTGTTGATGTTAAAATATTTATACATTAGAGTCCGCCAACTTTCTCTATGCCTACAAATCCAATCTAAGTTTACAACTGGATTTGAGAGATTGAGATGGCTTTTGAGTTGATGATTTGTTTAGAAACTTGAAAGGTGATTTGTGCTACACAGATACTTAGAGAAAGTGTGATGCACTTGTGAGAGTCAGTTAAGGGGGCACATAGAACTATTGGAAACTCTATGACATGGATAAAATTTAAGGAGATATTCAAAAATAAATATTTTCCTCTGAGTCTGAGAAGTGTAGAGGAAGCAAAGTATCTACATTTGAAGCAAGGTAAGATGAACTTAGTGGAGTATGATTGGAAATTTGGCGAGCTTTATAGATATGCTCCAAGACAGGTCAACAATGAATATGAAAACCATGTTGCTTTGAAGATGAGTTGAATGATGAACGCTTCAATGCATTAATGGGTATGCGACTACCAACTTATAGTGAACTGCTACAGAGCGCTCTGATTATAACTGATAGAAAGCTAGGGAGAAATCAATAGGTTAAGATTCAAACTCTTAGAGCAAGCCATGGAATCGTAACAACCATAATAGCAAGAGGAAGTTTAAAGGGAAAAGATTTAACAATAAGAAACTAAGGACTAAAGAGGTTAGGAAGGAGTTTCCTACATGTGCAACATGTGAAAAGAAACATGCATGAGAATGTTATAGGAGCCTATTTCCACTGTGGCAAGACTAGTTATTGGATGATAGACCACCCTAAACCTAGGAAGGGCAATACCCAAAGCCGTATACGATGACAAGGGATTAGGTTGTTAGCAATTCTAATGTGGTAGTAGGTACACTTTCTATATCTAATCATAAAGCATACATTTTATTTGATTATGGGTCAATATATACTTTTTTGTCTAGCAAGTTTACTTACACGTTATTTATGAAGTATGAAAAATTAGACTTTGAATTATATGTTTCTATACTTGCTAGATATTTGATGTGTTCATATGATATTTTGAAGTTGTGTAAAGTTGCTTTAGAAGGCAAGACCATCTATGTTGATTTAATTATTTTGGACATATGTGACTTTGATGTAATTTTTGAAATGAACTGGATGTCCATGTGTAGAGTTAGTATTGATTGTAAAAAGAAGAAGATTCTCTTCATAAGGGAATGTGATACTATGATGTTTGAAGGTATAAAATCCAAATTAGTTCCACATGTTATTTTTATACTTCAAGCTATGAGAAGTGTAAAAAAGAAGTGTCAAGCCTTTTTGGTAAGTGTGGTAGATATAAGTACAATGACTCCATCACTCATGAATATGAAGGTTGTTTAGGATTTTCAAGACGTGTTTTTGGAAAATTTACTTGGAAAACTATCGGAACAAGAAGTTGAATTTTCAATTGAACTCATGCCTAGAATTGCATTAATGTCGAAGACTCTTTATAGAATGGCACCAACAGAATTAAGAGAGTTTAAAGAACAATTACAAGAATTGTTGGATAAAGGATTTATTCGATTAAGTGTCTTACCATGAAGAGCATCCGTGTTGTTCATGAAGAAGAAGGATGAGACCATATGCATATGTGTTGACTATACATACCTCAATCGTGTAACGATAAATACCCTTTTCCAAGGATTGAAGATTTGTTCGAGCAACTATAAAGAACCAAGGTATTTTCAAAACTAGATCTTCAATCTGGATATTATCAACTGAAGATTAAAGAGGGTGATATACCTAGTTCTTTTCGGACTAGATATGGACTCTATGAGTTTTTGGCCTTTTGGGCTAACAAATATCCCTACTATTTTCATAGATCTTATGAATAGGGTATTCAAGGACTAGTTGGAGAAGTTCATGATAGTGTTCATCCATGATATTCTAATACATTTAAAGAGTGAGGAAAAGCATAAGTAACATTTAGAAGTTGTTTTACAAAGACTTAAAGAGAAGAAGCTATATGCCAAATTCAAGAATTATGAATTTTAGTTAGGAACAAAATCTTTCCTTGGTCCTATTGTTTCCAAGAAAAGAGTAGAAGTTGATTCAAATAAGGTAGCTGGTGTACAATATTAGAAGATATTAACAAATGTTGGGGAAGTAAGAAGTTTTCTTGAATTAGTTGGCTACTACAAAAAGTTTATAGAAGAATTCTCAAAAATCACATTGCTTCTGACAAATCTAGCGAGGAATGACGTCAAGTTTATTTGGTTTGAAGTTTTCGAGAAAATTTTTCAGGAGCTTAAGAAAAGGTTGGTGACAGCACCTATGCTAATCATATTGAATGGAGAAAATAAGTCCACTATTTATAGTGATTCATCAGGAACTAGTATTGGATGTGTATTGAAGCAAGAAGGAAAGGTTGTAGCCTATGCATTGAGATAGTTGAAGTTATACGCATGGAATTATCCTACATATGATTTGAAACTTGTTGTGGTAGTGTTCACATTGAAGATTTGGAGACACTATTTCTACAGAGTGAAATGTAAAATCTTCACTGATCATAATACTTGGAAATACTTCTTTATGCAAAAGGAGTTAAACATGAGGTCAAAGAGGTGGTTGGAATTGTTTAAGGATTACAATTGCATGATCGACTATCGTCTTGAAAAAGCTAATTTTGTAGCTGATGCTTTGAGTAGGAAGTACGATGGCTTAAATGCAAACCTCATCACAAAGCAAAGACAACTTTTAGGAGATTTAAGAAAGCTAGATATCAAGGTGATCGTTGGACGTTATCCTAGGAACATACTACAATTAAGGTGCAACCTGTAATCATCGTAAGGATTAAGGTGGCATAAGGCTAAGATTCTAATTTGGTTAAGATAAAAGATGAAGTGATTTAAGAAAAAAAGTTAGAGTTCAATGTTTCTGGAGATGGTACACTACGGTTTAGAAATCGTTTATGTGTAGCCAACGATGAGGACTTAAATAAAGAAATAATGGTTGAAGCACATTGTACGCTGTAATTAATACATGATAAAATTACAAAGATGTTTAGAAATTTAAAAGGTGTATTAGTGGACAAATATGCGAAGAAATATTGCACACTTTGTGGAACAATACTTAACTTGCTAACAAAGTATCAAAAACCATCTGGTTTGCTAAAGCCTTTAATGGTACCTATTTGGAAATGAGAACACATCGCAATGGATTTCACAATTGGATTACTGCAAATGCTACGAAGCTTAAATGTCATTTGGGTGATAGTGATAGAATTACAAAGTCTGCACATTTCTAACCGATTAAAACAACATATATATTGGATCAGTTAGCACAACTATATATCAAGGAGATCATGAGATTGTATAGGGTGCTAATTTCTATTGTGTATGATAGAGATCCCCAGTTCAAATCAATAGTTTGGAAGAGCTTACATGGAGTAATAGGAACAAAGTTAAAGTTTAGTACTACTTTCCACCCACAAATTGATGAATAGTTAGAGAGGACCAGCCAAACATTAGAGGACATGTTGAGAGCTTACATGATAAGTTTAAAAGATCATGGGAAAAGTATGTACCACTTGTGGAGTTCAATTATTATAATAATTTCTATGCTACTATTGGTATAGCACCTTATGAAGTTTGTATGGAAAAGTGTAGGTCTAGTATGTAATGGGATGAAGTTGGCGAGTGAAACCTTATTGGACCTAAAATTTTACAACAAACATAAGATGTAGTTGTAAAGATTAGGGAAAGGATCAAGACTTCTCAAAATTGCTAGGAGAGTTATACTGACAACTAACGGAAGGAGTTGGAATTTGCACCTAGAAATAAAGTATTGTTGAAGATAGCTTCTATAAAGGGTATTATGAGGTTTGAAAAGAAAGAAAAATTAAGCCCATGCTTTATTGGACTGTTTAAGATTCTTGAAAGAGTTGGAAATTTAGCTTATCATTTGGCTTTACTACTTATTTTGTAAAAAACATAATATATGGTTGCAAATATTAGAAAAAGGATCAGGACTATTCTAGATTGAGAGACGAGTTATGCTAACAAACAACGAAAAGAGTTGGAATTTGCAATTGAAAAAAAGAAGTATTCTTGAAGATAGCTTCTATGAAGAATCTAATGAGGATTGAGAAGAAAGAAAAGTTAAGCCCATGCTTTATTGGACTGTTTGAGATTCTCGAATGAATAGAAGATTTAGCTTATTTTTTTGGCTTTACTACCTAACCTATCAAGCATTTAGAACGTGTTTTACATTTTAATATTGAGAAAGTGTGTTTTTGATCCTTCACATGCACTCAACTATGGAAGACTTTACGCGCGAGGAGCAACCTGAAAGAATTCTTCAAAATAAAGAAAAGGTAATTCAAAGAAAAAACATTTTAATATTGAGAAAGTATGTTTTTGATCCTTCACATGCACTTAACTATGGAAGACTTTACGTGCCAGGAACAACCTGAAAGAATTCTTCAAAGTAAAGAAAAGATACTTCAAAGAAAAAATATTGCATTTGTAAAGGTCCTTTGGAAGAATCACACATTAAAATAAGTCACCTGGAATGTAGACAGGAGATGAGAATCAAGTATTCTCATCTGTTTGACTATTAGAAAGATAATTATTTGTTTTGTTTTAATTTGTTTTAATATGAGACTTGTTATTATTATTTTTTTTAATCAATTTATGTTTTGTTATTTCCTAATTTTGAAAACAAAATTTTTTTTAAGGGTTGATAGTTGTGGGATTTTGATCATATTAAAAAATTAGATGAGATAAAAATACATATTAAATATTTTTTCAAGTTAATATTTATTTAGTTAACATTTTATTTTATTTTAAAAAGGGAGTTGGGATAGGATTCTGACTCTTTTAAATGACTAGATGAAAATAATAATTTTATAAAACAAAAATTAATTCTTTTACACAAATTATTATTATTATTATTTTGAAATTCATTAGTTGTTTAATCCTAATATAACTTCATCATATCAAATCTATAAGAACACTATTTTTACGACTTATTTTTCTTTTGGTTTTACTGTGTATTTTGAGAAGTAAGGAGTTGAGTTTTCTTTTCATTATAGTTACAGAAGGTGAGGACAAAAGGAAAAAGGTAAAAAGAAAAGAAAAGAAAAGGTTTTGATTTTTATTTTTTCTTACTTTTATTTAGTACTAAATTTATTTTTCTTCTCCTTTCTTTTTAAATTTATTCTTGAAGTTTGAGTTGGAGTTAGGCTTTTTATAAGTCTTTTTCAAGATTTTACCAAGAATTTAAGATAAAATCCCTTACTCAATATATTTATGACTATATTTCTATGTTGTGATGATTGAATAGATGAATTTATTTGTTTTTATTTAATTTATTTTGAAAAAACTTATGAAAAATAGTTTTGTTATGGGTATTTATGAATTTCCATGCCTCTTTAATGTCATTCAAATTTCTTGAGTGATTTATCCTAGAATTATGAGTATTTTGGTTTTTGAATCACTTAATCCCATTTTTCCGTAATTAGTTATGAATTTTTGAATTTCACTATATTTACTGAAAATACTAAATGTTCCGTACTCTCTATTTATTTTTAATGGGAAAAAGAAATTGAAATGATTTGAAAATTTTTTAAAAATATATTCAATACTTTATTAAAACTGTATCATTTAGAATTTCTATTTTTTTAACCTTTTTATGACTTATTTATAAAATTTTAAAATTTAGTGTACTATTCTGGAATTTAATTGAAATTTTTTTATTTTTAATTTTGTAACCATGTTTATATTGATTGGAAGATTCTGAAAAATTTATGGTAGTTAGATGAACTTGTGTGGTTGTTTTGCCACTGTTTCAGATCAAATCGACTTATCCAAAATTAATTATAATTTGTAGAAGCTGTCTGGATCATTGCTTTCATGAATTTGTGTCATAAATTGTTGTATATATATATATATATATATATGAGTATATTTAAACAAATTCATATAATATACTTGATATGTATTTGTAAAGAATCTTTATATAATATATTCCATATAATATACTAAAATCAATAGCTGAAAATTTTAGTTACATTGATATTGTCTAAAAGAAATAAATACATGTTTATTTGCTGAAAAATATTTTAGATGAAATTTACTTAAGTTAGCAATTGTTTTACTTGGTAAATTTAATATTTACATGTATAAATACATTGCTTAAATTTTATGGATTTAATTTCGTGTGCATGAACATATGGGGTTTTGATTGCTGAATTTTATTTGGAAATATAATTATATCTATGTAAATATTTTTCTAAGTAATTATGTGTATGCAACTATGGAAATTTAGATTTGTACAATATGGATATGTTATGTGTGCATAGTTATGACATATGCATACATGAACATGAAAGCATATCAAAAAAGTTTTATTTTTATGCTAATGAAAGTTGATTTCTGAAAAGTTCAAAAGATTTATAATGTTTTTTTTTTTTAAAATAGTCATGGTCATACATTGTAGAGAATGTTTGTGAATATGATAGGAGTCTATGCATGTGTTTGTTCCATTTAAAGAAGAGCTTAATAATCTGGTTTATTAAGAAATGAGTTTATATGAGCACAAGTAAACGTATAAGTATGTGTGCAAGGACTCATTGATAATCACTATGGGGTATGGTACTCACTATTTGCAAGAGTGCGTGTTAAAACTTAACTTGCATGACTAAGATGCAAAGGTGATTGTCTCCACTCATACTGTTTACTCTTGATAGATATATAATTTCCTTAAAAATTTATAACACTCCCTACCCAAACCTAAGTTCATGAGTAAGATATAGTTACCATTAATTTTTTTCTTCGAATATAAACTCAATTTATATTTAAAAATAATTTTAGACAATACCAATATAATATTAAAATATTTTTTTTACTCTTTGGGATCATTTTACTTAACCAAAGCAAATTAAATTATATTACTTAAAAAACTATGGTGAGCGATAAACACTCAATAGACAACCCAAATGCACATGACAATAACATACAATGTGATATAATGCCACATACATAAAATATTTATTTTTTTCCTTTTTATTTAATAAACTAACTAGCTCGACTAATTTGCATTTCGTGGGGCCAACGAGCTCATTTATGGTTGGAGGGTCTATCTCGCGCCCACACAGAACCTACATGTCCGTTTGTGGTCAGCGGTTAAATTACAATTCAGAAAAAGAAAACCCCATATGCATGGAGATCGGTGATTCAAGAGCTAAGTAAAATAGGATTTAAAACCAGCACACATTGGTGCCACCAATTTAAAAATATAAACCCTTAGGGAAAAATCCACCATTTTACATAAAACAACAAAACCCATGAATTATTCTATGTAAATGTATGCACATGCCTTAATATATAAATACAACTAAATAAAGTTCAAATACGCATAATTACCGAACTATCCTTCCTGACAGCGTTAGTTAACGAAATGTCACTGGTCCTTTCGATAATTACCAAAATAACCCTTGCGTATATAAAATTACCAAAATACCCCTAAAGGCAGATGACCAATTACCAAACTACCCTTAGTTAAATAACAATAAAAATAATATTTCTCTAACTATATATATGTATATAAGCACCCAAGAACATTTATATATATACATATAAGACATAATAAAAATATTAACATATACATATATATTTATAAACACATATATATAAATATATACGTACTTATAAGTACATAAACATACATATTAAATGCCAAATAAAAATAAAAAAATAGAAAAAAATTAAATTCAGCTGAAAAACCCCACATGTAGGCTCCATAACATCCCCACCTGTTGGGGTTTATAGCATTTCTCTCTCTCTCTCTCTCTCTCTCTCTATATATATATATATATATATATGCACCTTCACACATATATACAAATATAGATATGCATTTTCAATCACATTTAAAATATATTTATACATATAAATATACATGCATCTCATACATATATATAAATACATACACACAAAACTATATACATATACATATATATATATATATATATATATACAATACTCCTCACACAAACAATATATAAATATATAAATACATAAATACATATATATATATATATACATACACATTTTGTAAATATATTTATAAATATAATTGAATATATTTATAAATATATACATAGGAAAAAAAATAGGAAATGTGAAATGACCACAATGCCCCTCACAATTCTAAGATTTTTAATTTTATCTCCTTTATGAAAAAGACTAAAATACCCTCAATAATTTTAAAAATACTAATTATGTCTCTTATATGTTAAAAGATCAAAATGCCATTGACAAACCTAGGGATTCCCAATGAGTCCTCAACATGGCCGGCCCCTCCACGCTTAGAAATCCAATCAATTTTTCATCAAATCATGAAATTAACACAAGATTTTATAAGATCCAACAACCAATTTCACAATATATGCATTAAACCACATAAATCAAACTTAAAATCATCAATTTCACAAGGTGTAAATCCTAACCAATTGGGGCTTTTGCTATACACTCAAGCCACATCAAATTATACACATATAACCAACAATCCATCAATACAACACATGAATCTACCATTAAATCCATTAAAACACCAAGGCTACATGAAAAATTCACAAAGGTAGGAAGTCTACCTCTCTCCCAAGCTGGAAATCAACACTTTCTCCATTAGAAAATCACCACAAGCGATAGTTTTGAGTTCCCTTTGATGGCCGATTCACAACCCTTAATTTTTCCTAAATATTTCCCACTTTTTCCTTAATTTCACTCTTTTTCTCTTTCTCATCTTTTTACTTTTTCTCTCTAAAACTTATAGAAATGAAGAAGGAAGACATAAAAGAAGAGGACACTGGGAACAAAGTGGTTGGTCACTTTAAAGAAAAATATAAAAAAAATATTAATAAAATAAAGTAAAGTAAAATAAATATCTAAAAATTGGAAATGATCAAAGTCAATAGTCAATGGTCAAAGTTTGACTTGGTAAAATGGAAAGAAAATAATTCCTCGACCTAATTTGGTACTTTAGGCCCTTACAAAATACCCGAAAAACTCTTAAGCAGTTCATTATTGTGTAAGTGGTGATGTGAAAATCGTACCAAAATTGCAACTGGAAGTCGATAATGTCATAAATACTTAGGTTATTACAAAATTAGTCTAAGTGCTGCTTTGGAAAAATAAAATTATCGATGGGCAATTTGCTTCATGTAAGTGTGCTAAGGAATTGCATGCTTTATGTGAAAATTAAGTCCTACATCTTTATATATATGTTTTGAACTAAAGTAATATTTATATTTTTTTAAAAAACAAATTAAGGTTTTAAGTACAAGTTTTGTCATGTATTTTTACATTATATTGATATATGCATGTGGAAGTTGCTGAATGACTTGTCACCTATTCCATTTTCTTTGTATATGTATATATGAGAACAGGAATTGATTAAAATTGCTTGGATCGTTGATGTGGGGAAACAAATAATGAGACAAGCTTATGCAGATTAGTGCTAATGCTTTCAAAACGAAATAAATATTTTACTTTTTTTTTTGTTTAGGACATAATAATTTAATTTATAATTTTTCTTTAAATTTTGGGTATTAAAGACAAACTTTTTAACTTATTAGTTACTTTAATTTATTTAAACTATTTTATATAAATTTGGTATGAAATTCCCAAAGATTAAAAAATTTTTTTGTTAAGTTCCTTTTATTATTATATTATTTATTTATGAACAAGATGTAACTTGTTTTAGATTAAATTTTAGAGGTTTGGTTATAGGGTGCTACAATTTTTGGTATCAGAGCTAGGTTTAAAAAAAAATTATACTAATCTTGCTCACCCAAGTACCCACCCGCACACCAAGGTGTGTTAAATTTATGATTTAATGTGAATAATTATTTGATTCTATGTTATATTCCTTTGATTGCTAAGATAAGTGTTATAGTAAATTCCTTTACTTGCTCATCTAGCTTGAGGGATATGGATGTGAGTGATGAATGAACCCCTAAATGTCGAAGGCTTAATCCAGAACCAAAGACAAACAACAAGGAAACCTTGGAACAAGATTTTACCAAACAAAACAACGATGAGGAGATTGTTATTAAAGATGTAAGGATCGATGGAAGGTTTACACGACTGCAAGATGAAAAGAAGCAATTCTATATGAAGGAGTTTAAGAGTCAAAGTATGGTGGCAAGACCA
Organism: Rhamnella rubrinervis; assembly: GCA_007844105.2. Taxonomy (NCBI): domain Eukaryota; kingdom Viridiplantae; phylum Streptophyta; class Magnoliopsida; order Rosales; family Rhamnaceae; genus Rhamnella; species Rhamnella rubrinervis. The sequence goes on along the minus strand of CM017580.2, from coordinate 14,150,612 downwards.
CTACCTAATGGTCAAATTATATATAAGGACATAGAGGAGTTAGTTGAGTTCCAAAAGAAACATCATAAGGACATCTATTGGCGGTAGCTCAGCTTTAGGACGATAGTTCACGTGCTGCTCATAGGTCGGAATACGCACAATATAGTTATGAATCTTAAGAGGAAAATGAGGTGTAATCAATGGAAGCTCCTATGAGTGAGGAGGAACATGAGGACAACTAGTGGAAGAACCCCCAAGCTAAGAAGACAAAGGAAGCCTTACAACTATTCCAAGACCTCCTTGTTATAGATATCTTAGTGAATGAAATTATTAGTAGTAATTAGATCATATGCTTAGTGGTATTATTTCTAATTAATGACTTATTTTTTGTCTTTCAAAGTTTTTATTGAAAGTTGATAATTAATAAAATAATTTTTTTTCTAATTAAGTCAAATTTCTCCTTCCTTAGATAGTTCGACCTACTAGAAATGTAAGCCAAGCTGTAAGTGGCAACGTAGGTGACAATGTTGATGAAATGACTCAACAATTACTTCAAGCACTTGCTAGTATTGCTAACCAAGGATAGCAATAGCAAGGGGGCATAAATGGGGTTATAGAACAATTTGGAAGGTTTCACCTTCTAATGTTTGAAGGTTATACTAATCTATTAGTTGCTGAGGATTGGATTAGGGAAATGAAGAAGATTTTCATTTTCATGACTTATACAAAGACATAAAAAGTTGTTTGTGCTTCGTTTATGCTAAAAAAGGGTGTTATTCACTGGTAGGATAGGACTAAGAGAGCCTACCATACAGAAGAAACCCATTAGAGTGGGAAAGGTTTAAGGATTTATTTCTTGAGAAATACTTTCATTTGGTTATGAAAAATGAGGAGGCTGAATTTGTTAAGCTCACTGAAGGTAAACATTCTTTGGTGGAGTACGAAAGATACTTGAGGAACTATCTCGCTATTCATCGCATCTAATCGATACTATGGATCTTAAGTTTTAAGGCTAGATTGAGACCTGATCTCTATAGAGTTATCATTGTTTTATGACTACCTACATATGCAAAGGTGCTTCAAAGGGTACAGTTAATAGCTAATGACAAGACAATGGTTGAGGTTAGGACAAATAAGCAAGTTGTCTTTGGACACGAGATCATAAGAGCATAATAAGAGGAAAGGGAATGAAAGAAAATATGATAGCAACAAGAAGCCTAAGGAATAGGGCAATCGAAGAAATGTCCCTTTTATGTAAGGATTGCAATAAATGCCACTTTGGCGAATGCTTCAGGAAGATGAGTGCTTAATTTAAGTGCTTGAAAGGTTAGACATAGTATGCAGAATTGTCCTAAAGTTGGTAAAGAGCAGCAGCTAATGCAAGGAAGGGTTTACGCTTTAACTAGGGCTAAGGCTGAAAAGGACTAAGCTGTGGAGGCGAGCATAATTTCTGTTGAAGGTTTGGATGATTATACTTTATTCGATTATGGCTCTACGTATTCTTTTATGTTTAGTCATTTTCCATCTAAGCTAGGAATTGTACTTGTATGTCTTGATTGTGATGTGATGATTGCTATACCATCTAGTGTTGGTATGTATGCTACTTCTGTGATGAAATCGTGTGAAGTTTGTATTGGAAATGAAAAGCTTCATGCCGATTTAATAATTCTTGACATGTATGATTTTAATATGATCTTTGGAATGGATAGACTATTTAGTAAAAAAGCACATCTAGATTGTAAACAGAAGCAAGTTCTCTTTGGTCATGTAGAAGGTCATTATTTCATGTTTGAAGGAGTTAAAATTAAAATGTAACCTAAGTTGATAACTGTTATACAAGCATGAAAATATTTGTGTAAATGTTGTCAAGGGTTTATGATTAGTATCTATAATATTAATTTGGATATTCTTGGACCACAAGGCGTCAAGATTGTCAGAGACTTCTTAGGTGTTTTTCCTGAGAAGTTACCTGATTTACCACTGAATTGAGAGGTTGAGTTTACAATTGATTTAGTTCCGGGAACGACGCCAATTTCAAAGGCACCTTATCAAATGGCATCACAAAATTAAAAGAGCTTAAGGAGCAGTTACAAGATCTACTAGATAAAGGTTTTATCCAACCAAGTGTGTGTCCATGGGGACCATTAATATTATTTGTGAAAAAAAAAGGACGGATCAATGTGGTTATGTATTGATTATTAAGAGTTGAATATGGTGATGATTAAGAATAAGTATCTATTACCAAGGATTGATCATACATTCGATCAACTACAAGGTGCTAGCATATTCTCGAAGATAGATCTTCGATCGGGTTATCACCAATTGAAGATTAAGGAGGAAGATAGACCAAAAAGTATATTTCGAACAAGATATGACTACTATTAGTCCGTGGTAATGCTTTTTGGATTGACAAATGCACTAACGATGTTCATAGACTTGATGAATTGAATATTCCATGATTATTTGGATAAATTTGAGGTTATGTTTATTAATAGTATATTGATATACCCAAAGAATGCCGAAGAACATGAAGATCACTTACGGACTATTCTGCAATGCATACGTGAAAAGCAATTCTATGCTAAATTCAATAAATGTGACTTTCGGCTTGAAACTATTTCTTTTCTTGGACACATTATTTCCAAAGAAGGAGTACAAGTGGATTCAAATAAAGTTACAACTGTACATGAGTGGAAAAGGCTAACTAATATAGGTGAAGTAAGGAGTTTCCTTGGTTTGGTAGGGTATTGTAGAAGATTTTTACAAAGGATTCTTAAAATTGTAATTCCACTAATGTAGTTACTAAAGAAAGAGACCAAATTTATATGGTCTAAGAAATGTGAAGAGAGTTTTCAGGAACTAAAAAATAAGTTGGTTATTGCATCGATACTCACTATTCTAAATAGCGAAGATAAGTTTGTAATTTATAGTGATGCATAGGGGAAAGGATGATGATGCGTATTGATGCAGAATGATAAAGTTATTGCATATGCCTCATGATAACTGAAACCTTATGAGCACAATTATCCTATGCATAACTTGGAGTTTGCAGTCGTGGTATTTGTACTGAAGATATGACGACATTTTCTCTATGGTTTGAAGTATGATATCTATACGAATCACAAGAGTCTTAAGTATTTCTTCACTCAGAAGGAATTGAACAAGAGACAAAGAAGATGACTTAAGTTGGTGAAGGATTAATACTGCACAATAAATTGTCATTTGAGTAAAGCAAATGCGGTAACTAACGCTTTAAGTAGGAAGTAAGCAAGATTTAGTGGTAATTTGATTACTACTCAACCACGTATCTTTGAAGATCTTAGAAGAATTGATATTGAATTGGTTCCTAATCAATATTCATATATGTTGTCACTATTTCAAATTCAACCATCAATCATGGACAAGATCAAAGATGGTCAAGAGAAAGACACAACCCTTAAGAAGATTGAGGAAGAAGTAATCCAAGGACTAAAATCTAAGTTTAGATGTGTTCCGAACGATTATGAGTTAAAGAGAGAAATCTTAGTATAAGTGCATTGTAGGCCTTATACAATCCATCTAGGAGCTTCAAAGATGTATAAGGATATCTCTAAGGTTTTATGGTAAAATGAGAAGAAGGATGTAGCAAAATTTATGGAGTAGTGTTTAGTATGTCGACAAGTTAAAATTGAACATCAGAGGCCGTCTGACATGCTAAAGTCTCTAATAATTTCTAAATGAAAATGGGAGCACATTGTCATGGATTTTATTACGAGATTACCTTTATCTCAACATGGTAACGACGTCATATGGATAATTATGGATCTAATCACAAAATTGGTTCACTTATTACCTGTACGAATGACTCATACAACGGAGAAGTTGGCGCAACTTTATGAGGATGAAATTGTATGACTACATGGAGTACTAGTAATGATAGTGTCAAATCGAGATCCGCGATTCACATTGTCATTCTGAAAAAGTTTGCATAAAGCGATGGAAACGAGACTGAATTTTAGTATGGCTTTCCACCCTCAAACAGATGGACATTCAGAGTGAATGATTCAAGCTCTCAAGGATATGTTAAGGGTGTATATGTTGGATTTTCAAGGAAGTTGAAAAAAATATTTTCCACTAATAGAGTTTGCTTACAATAATAGTTTCCACACTACAATAGGCATGACACCATACGAGGTGTTCTATGGAAGAAAGTGTAGATCTTTTATGCATTGGGATGAAATTGGAGAAAGAAGATTACTTGGACCGATAATTGTGCAACAGATGGGTGAAATAATTGATATGATTAGACAAAGAGTGAAAGTTACACAAGGTAGACAGAAAAGCTACGTTGATAATTGAAAGAAGGATTTGGAGTTTGGGGTTGGTGATAAAATATTTCTTAATGTTGCACCAATTAAAAAGGTAATGAAATTTGGATAGAGGGGTAAGTTAAGTCCACGATATATTGGATCTTTTAAAGAATTGGAAAGAATTGGAGATTTGGCTTGTCATCTAGCATTACCTCCGAAGTTGTCAAGTGTACATAATGTATTCCATGTGTCTATGTTGTGAAAGTACATATATGATCCTTCGTATGCTATTGAATTTGAACTGTTGGAAGTAAATGAACACCTCACATATGAAGAAAAGCTTATTCAAATATTAAAAAGAAAGGATCAAGTGCTTAGGGCTAAATTGATTTTACTAGGTAAAGTGTAGTGGAGAAATCATATGGTGGAAGAGTCGACATGGGAACACGAAGACAAAATGAAATTCAAGTATCCAAATTTATTTGAATAAGTGTTATTTAAATAGTGCAAATTTGGGGACCAATTTTTTTCTTTTTAGGAGGGTGAATTATAACACCAATTATTATATATATATATATTATATGTTTAATTAGTTATTTTATTAATTGTTTTCTTATTAAATTAAATTGAATTAATTATTTGATTGGTATCTAAATAAAATTAAATTAGGAGTTTTGGTATTTAGAAAGTTGTGTTAAATTAGAAAACCTAGATTTAATAGGATTAATTTTCCTAAAACTTTAGAGATTGGTATATATATATGTATGGGTGTATAGTGCAGCAAGTCTATACAAATTAGAAAAAAAAACATAGATAGTGAAGGGCGACAACCAAAGAAAAAAGGGAGAGAGAGAAGAAGAAAAAAGAAAGGTCATGGTAGGAAAGAAAGAGAGGACACGAAAAAAGAGAGGAAAGATCAGTAGCCAGGGAGAAGGAGAGGAAAAAAAAGGGAGCCGAGAAAAGAGAGAGAGAAAAAAGAAAAAAAAATAAAAAAAGAAAGTGAGTTCTACAATTGATTTTTGTGGTTTTGACTGTTTATTAAGAAGATCAACTAAGATAAGTTCCACACCCATATTTGTTAAGTTTTACAAATAATATAATTGATTTCATAGATTGTTTGTTAAATTTGAGTGAATTTAGATCTTGTTTTCTTTTCTAAATTTTAAAGGCTTAATCTGGGTTTATGTGATTTATAGATTATTGTTTTAATATATATATATATATATATATATATATATATATATATCATAGGTTTTAATATATTTATATAAAGATGTGTTATAAGTTGATGTTATATATATATGAGAATAGTCAAATAAATTCACATGATATACTTGATATGTATTTGCTAAGAATCTTTATAAAGAGTAATTTTTGATGTAAGAATACTATAACCAATAGCTGAAAATTTTAGGAACATTAATATTATTATCTATGTGTATAAAAGAAATAAATACATGTATATTTGCTGGAAAATATTTTAGATGAAAATTATTTAAGTTAGCAATTATTTTACTTGATAAATTTAATATTTACATGTATGAATGCATTGTTGAAATTTTATGGATTTAATTTCATGTGTTCACATATATGTGGTTTTGATTGCTGAATTTTACTTGGAAATATTAAGCATATCTATGTAAATATTTTCCTAAGTAATTATACATATGCAGCTATACAAATTTGGATTTGTGCTATATGGATATGTTATATGTAATCGGGCATTTACATACATGAACATGAAAACATAACTTGCATGCCTATCACTTTTCGCAAAAATGTGTGACAAAACTTAACTTGCATGGTTAGGTTGTGAATGTAATTGTCTCCACTTATACTATTTCCTCTTGATAGTTATGTGATTTTCATAAAAGTTAGTCATGTGCTAGTTTAAAAAAATTAAATTGTCAACAATTGGGTAATTTCCTTCTAATAAGTGTGCTAAGGGATTGCATGCTTTATATGAATATTAAGTTTCACATCTTTATATATGTGTTTTGAACTAAAGTAATATTTATATTGTTGTTCGAAAAAGGAAATTAAAGTTTTAAGTATGAATTTTGTCACGTATTTTTAGATTACATTGGCATATGCTTGTGGAATATTAAAGTTTTAAGTATGAATTTTGTCACATATCGAATTCTAGATGTTTGGTTAAGTGGTGTTACATTATCAATCCAAGTAAGAGTCCACGGTAAAGCACTAAAGCTCCTTTTAACAGCTAACACTTTATAAAAAGACTCTCAAGAGCACGATTCCTCCTTTTTTGTGATAATATTAATAATGTTGAAATGTCACAAAGCCATATCGAAACTCCCAAATTTTTTTCACAAGCTATCCCAATAGCCCATTTTAAAGCCTTCATTTCAGCCATAAAATGGTTCAATTTTAGCACCAATTTAGAAGCCAAGAAGATCAACTTCCTATCATATTCCATGATAATCAAAGTAAAAGCTATATCTGTCTTACTAACAGCTATGTAGGTATTAATAATGAAATAACCAAACATAATAGTAGGGTGTGAAGACTCTTTTGCCAGAAGAGAAACATCAGCTTCTTTATCAAAGACACCTAAATACACTTCTGTTGACTTTTCAAAAAATAAAATTACTTTCATTATGTCCATCACTCCTTTGAACATGACTTCGTTCTAGAAATGCTAAGTTGTATACAAGGCTAGCACCAAAACCTGGGTAGTTTTCCTATTGTCCACTATGAAATCAAATCCCACCAAATTTAAACACAAATCAACTAAAAAAACCATGTTATTAGGGACTAAGATATCCCACCTTAGCCCCTATTTACTTATGAAAGACATAACCTTGATCACATGACACTAACAAAAATATGACAATTGAATTCCACATGATTTCCATACGAAGAACCTACATTAGATAAATCCAAGAAACTATCTAACCTATCTCGCATTGGTAAGCATCCTACCATTATTCTTCAGAGGAATAACTTCAATCTGACATGCACCTTTAACTGCCATAAAGCCTTCCAACGTCCATCACTTTCTTCCTTCAAATTAAAGTTCTTATCTATTAAGTAGGCATTTTCAAATGGTCTCCATCTCTATTTTCTTAAAGCTTAAGAAAGATTTGATCCTCCTTTTCTAATTTTTGTCGCAATTAGGAGAAAAATAAATGCTTATTTTTTCCTTACTGATATCTTGCCTAGAGCATAAACAAAATTTCCTAATGCATTTCTTAATGGCTTTGGTGCTTTTAAGATTGGCACGACATGATAGAATGATATCATTAGTAAAAAATAGATGGGACACCACTTTAGCTCCATGACTTATCTTCACTACTAGAGATTTTCATTGGCTTCTTCTTTGGCTAGCAGTCTACAAAGGACTTCTACTCCCAAAATATAAAGAAAGAAGATAATGGATCTCCCTGCTGAAGCCCTCTTGGAGGATTAATTCTCCCAACTTTGTTGCCATATATTAGGAAATTATCTTCACTGAGCTAATGCAACTAAAAACTATCTCTCTAAAGCTAGATGTACAACCTAAGGCTTCCAAAACTTTAATGATAAAATTCCAATCCATTTTGTCGTAAGCCTTCTTCAAATCAATTTTAATCATCATAAGTCTATTCTTCCCCTTATGTCTTCTAATCTTGTGAGAAATTTCATGAGCTATGATAGTGTTTTCAATCATCCACCTTCCTCGAACAAAAGCCTTTGGTTAGGAGATATAATTTTATCCGTTCTCGAGTCTCTTTAAGAGGATTTTGAAACCACCTATAAGCATAAATACATATGCTTATAAGGTCATAGTGATTACAGTTTACTGCTTGCTTTCTTTTGGATATAAGATAAATAAAAGTTTGATTCAAGCCCTTGTTAATCTTTCTAAATTGAAAGCATTCCTCTACCATGTTGGCCATTTGGTCATTTACAGTAGACCAATGAATTCTATAGAAATCCCCTAGAAAACCATCAGACCAGGGTGCCTCAAGCAAGTTTAGCCTTAAAAACCTGTCTTTTATCTTTCGTTAGTTGGAATTTTCATAAGTTCTAAATTCTCCTCTAGACTAATGTAGCTAGGCAATAGATTACAAATTTCTTTAGGAATTTGAGTTTAAGAAGAAAAAAACAAATCGTCAAATTCCCTTATGAAATAATTCCCTATCTCCTTTGAATTTATACTTCAAAGTGTCTATTTCTTTAATAGCTTCTATTATATCCCTCCTTCTTCTGACAACCATATTAGCATGGAAGAAACTAGTGTTGCAATCTCCTTCCTTCAATTATAGTTTGCAAGATTTTTATTTTTGAATAACCTCCGAAGGTCTTCTCGATTCTTGAATTTCTTTCCTCAAATCCTATTCCTTATTACAATCTCTATTAAAAGAAGTATTAATATTAGCTAACTGAGATTCTAGATCTTTAATCTTCACTTGGGCAATTCCAAAATATTCCCTGATCCATCTTTTCAGATCTCTTGCTATATTGACCAATCTCTTAATAGTTTTGTGAGCCTCCATCCTATCACTTGTTTGCTTACTCTATGCGAGAATATAAATTATCCATTAACCACGCCTTAATGCATCTAAAGGGCTTATTCTAATTCATCATTTCTCCTTCAGTAAATATACAAATAGGATTAGGATATGAAGTCTCTAAGATTAAGTGAGACACCTTTGCATTATGATAAATATCAATCCAATCCTTGTTAGCACAAGCTCTATTCAACCTTTCTCTTATCCGTGACATACCCATCTAATTGTTAGACCAAGTGAACCTAGTATCATTGTACCTCGGGTTTATGGCAATTGTGTCCTCGATGAAGTTATTTACAAAACCTTTGCCCATAGATGGGCTTTCTCCACATTATTCAAAAATATTTGTAACTTCATTAAGGCTCTCATAATGCACCAAGGTAGCTCCTCCATAGAAACCATAGTAGTAAGAGCATTCCAGAAAGCAGATTTGTCCCTATAATGACGGGACCATAACAAGCAAAAAATTTTCAAATTTTTCTGCCATGTTCATCAACAACTAAAATACTTATTACATTATCAATGTTCCATTCCCATTTCAAATTAGTCTCAACATTCCACATCAAAACCATACCTCCAGCTTTACATGTGGATTCCACAATAATATAATTGTTGTAGTTTAAAGACTTACAGAGTTTAATGTTCCCTCCCTACTACTTTTTATTTCCATTAAGAATGGCACTTGGGGTTTGTGGCATCGAATTAGAGCTTTAAGAGTATGGATAGTCGAAAATTAAATGACCTCGTACAATTCCAGGATAGGAATTTTAAAGATAGGGGATAGGCAAGCTCGGTCCCACATCCTCAGCCCTTTGAAAAGCCTATTGAGTGGTGGATGACCCTTCTACTGTTTTACTATAATTTCCATGGTGATTTCTCACATCCCTCTTCTAGTGTCATCTATGAAAGGTGAAGTGACTTCTTTCTTGCTCTTGACTTGAGTATCGCTATAATGGAGTCGAGCTACCTCCTTCTAGCTCTCTCATTCTCCTTGCACGAGATTGAATAGGTGAGATGAGTTTCCTTCCGATCATGAATACTTGGTATAGTACCTGCATAAGAGATATTTACTCCCTCCTCAAAAGCTTGGATTATGGTATCTTTAGCCTCCACTCTGGTTCAATCTGCATTAAACAATCCTGCTTCTAGCTTCCACCATCCATATAAGCTCCTGTTCACTTCCTTTAAAGCAAATCTGCTGAAAGAACTGGGCTTGTTTTTCCCCTAATGCTGGGCTGATAAACCCAGGTATAAATCTAGTCCATCCTAAAATTTCTCGACCTAAATTTCTTAATATGCCATTCTGAATTTCCTTTTAAGGCCCTTTTTAGATTATCATAATTGTAAACTATCAGATCAGCTATTTGGGCTACCGAGGTAAAGGCTCAATCTTCTAACTTTTTAAATTAAGATTCCCTATCAGGCTTTGTTGGATAATAGCTAATTTGAGGCAGAATCCATCATCGAGATGTCTTCTTATAATGTGGTTTAGAGCATCAACAGTGGAGTTCCTTGTTGAAGAGTCCCTGAATTCCTGTCCTTCTTTAGTCTTAGTACTTCCTCAAACAATGGGTTCTCTTTCATTGATGGTAAAAACTATTCCTGACAGGCTTTCCTCGATCTTGCTATGATCACTAAAAAGGAATACTCCCTCAGTTTCCTTCATAGTATGACTCGGAAGACTTACTTTTGCTATGTCGTCGGCGTATGTGAAAAGATCAACGACTCACCATTTTCAGCTGGCAACCACCTTTTATTCAACTATGTTGTTAAGCCATTTTTTACTATGAGAAACACCGGATACCTAAACATGCATCTTTCAGTCACATGATTAATCATACCACAAGTCTAGTAGAAATCTGACAAGTGTTCGTATTTAAATTGAACCTATAACTCATTTCCAAACTCTCTTAACTAGAAGTAACCAACTGGAATGGGCTCTTGGACTAAATATCAACTTTGAATCTGATGAACTTGCCTCCTATCAAGGATTTCCTAGTAGTGATCCTTATGAACTTGCCCTATCAATCAGCCAATCTCCTATGCATTATCTAAATGGAAAAGATTTTGAGGGAGGTCATAGATCTAGACTTTGAATGTGGTTGTATTTGAAATCAATTTTTTCCATTTGCAAGTCTGCCAACCACTCTTTTAGAATCAAATAAGCACCGTTAAAACACCACAATCTCCTTCTAAAGATCTCTACATTGTCTTCGACCTCAGCAAAGATAAATTTTAAAAAATTGTATGACATCATTTCAACACGTACCTTTCCATGTAGATTCCATATTTTAGGAATGCATTCTACTATCTTGAATCTTCAAAAGTTTCTAATAGATAGAAGCTTCCCAACTAGAATTTTCCCTATAATTGTTGAGGCGTCTTCTTCCTTATCAGTTAATGAGAGCTTTTGAAAAAAAAGCTACATCTTGGTAGCTCTTGACTGAATCGAATCCATTAATGTACAGAAAGATTAAAACTATAACAAACAATCTCCTCTAAGGATGACACCTTTAGGAAACAGAGAAGTTAGCTAGAGTTCCATGGAGGTAAAGTAGCACATATAGTCCGTTAATAGACTAAATTTTCTTAATAACAACTCAAAGGGCATATAACATATCCTAAGTTTGATTTGTCTCAATTGGGTGTAATTTTAATTTTGTTTGCCTGATTAATTAATTGCATGGTTTGGATTATAATATGCATTGTGCATGTTCTTTGGAAAATAGCGAACCTACTTATTGGGTAGACTTATTATACATGCATACATAAGTATAATAATGTACGACAAAATATGAATGGTACATTGTATATAGTTGGTATTTTTGAAGCACACTATACAAATGTTTGAATTTGATCATGACAAATGATGTAATCAATAAAAAGATTGAAATGCTAACGTGTGATGTTATAAGTAAGATTGAAATGCATGCACACCTATAATATGTTATGGAAAAGTCCAACTACTATGCACTAAATTTAAGTATCATGAAAGCATTGCATTATATATATGTTATGTAAATACAACAAGCATGACTTAATTTTTTGAATATGATCTAATATCATTATTTTATACTTATGTTATGAAAGTTGTTTTAGTGTGAGAATTCTACTGAGTTATTTAGCTCACTCGTTAGTTTTATTTATTTAATTTTAGGTAATAATGCATGGACTAATTTGTCTTTCTAGACATCTACCAGAAGTGATGAACTTTATGGTGACTTAAGAGGAGGATCTTGTGGTGTACAATATGAGGTTTTATTAGTTTTATAATCGGGAATTTGGTATACATACTTTGGATATTTTTGTTATGTTAATTTTTGAAAACAAAATTGATGTATGGCTTTTTGATTAAGCATTTAGTTGTTGTGTGAGTTCTAATATGAGAGTTTTTAGTTGCTATTAGGATGACATTTATGATTATCTTTAAATTAAGTAAGTATTTAAGGTAGTCAAAGTATGGGATTTGACTGACCAAAGTTCAAATTTTCAAAAGATTTTTTTAAATTTTCATATGTTTGTATGTTATGTTTTTGGTAGCCACTCTAATCTTATTTAACCTAGGGAACTTATTTGAGATGTGTTATAATTATAGGTAATGTTAGTGTTAGTATTCAAGAACTTAAGACTATTCTGACAAAACAGTTTGAAATGAAGTATATGAGTCTTCAATTACTTTATTGGGCTCAATTTACTTTTTCCTCTAATGGGTAATTCCCTTTCAAGCTAAGTATGTTTTAGAATTTCTTGCTACATCTATAAAAGCTAATGGAAAACTTGATATCTCTGATGGTGAATTTCTTCTTGATGCAACTCTTTATCATCAGTTGGTAAGTAGTCTTGTTTATCTCATAATTATCAGATATTTCCTATGTTACTGATATAGTAAGCTCATTCATGGCTTTCCTACTACTTCCATTATGTTGTTGTTCTTCACATTCTTTATTATTGTAATGCCCTCTACTGGGCTCCTTGGTCCTTTCCAACCGATATTATTTCCAATTTAACCACTACACGTCAAACGGTACGGAGTTCTATCATACTTTCCAAAAAATACCCATCCTAGTACTACTCCCATTGGAGCACGCTTAATTTTGGAGTTATTATGAACTCCTTAGTCAAACGCTCTAAAACAGCTTCAGTTGTTATGGAAGGGACCCTCTTTCCTTTTAGACATTTCCTTAAAAACTCAGGCAATATGGAATTAGCACCAGATAGCTACCGGTGCCTCCGCACCACTCAGTCATCACAATTATGTCAAGGCAATTTATTTCATAGAATTGTTTTCTCCATCAAGTCATCTTGATATATCATCATAACAAAATCTTTATCCAGCTACAAACTATTTTGTTGCTAAAAACTTGAAAATTGTCGTAGTATACTTATAATGACGAAAGAAAATTGTCTTTAGGGTCATTGTGGAAGATGCATTGCATTCTCTTTTCAGTGATGATTTTTAAAATTTCGCATTAAATTTGGCAATGAAGCAAATAAATTGACACCTATACCATTTTTACTACTAAAACGTTTTACCAACGAAATATTAGATGTTTTCACCTAGAGTTAATAGCGATGAACTATATTTTGTGTTGCCTAAACTACACCACGACAAAATGTGAGTTTGTGTGGTGTAATGTATACCATAACCCAAAATTGAGTTTTTGTCACTTAACATTAATAGCAACAATTTACGAGTTTCATTGCATAAAATATACTACGACAAAATGTGAGTTTTTGTCAATTAATATTAATAGCGCAAAACCCATATTTCGTCATCTAAAGTATACCGCAATGAAATGAGAGCCTTTGTCGCCTAAAGTTAATAGTGATGTAATATATGTATATGTTGCCTAAAATATACTGTGATGGTGCTTGATATTTCATCACTTAAAGTTATTAACGATCTAGTATTTCATCATTAAAAGTCTACACATTCGAAATGTGGTTGTCGTCATACATATATAACATATACTATAATTATAATTTAATATCTACATTTAAATGTTAAATTTATTAGATTAAATAATATTTAATTTAGCTAAGAGATTTTAAAATTTAATTCTAAAACATTAATATTAATTTGTCAATGTAATTAATTGAAAGCATACAGATATATCAAACCAAATATATTATTGAACTATATATATATTTGTTTTCAAACAAAAACTTAAAATATATAAAGTTTACTAAATTGTTAATATTCTATAAAAAGTGACAAATAGAAACTCAAACCTCTGAAGGTGATGGAAATTGGCACTGAAATGTCTGCGAGGTAGTATTAGAAGAAGCCATATTAACTGAGATGAATTGTTGCATCTTCCTCATCATTTGCCTATATTGGTTAAATTCTTCCTTTATGCCTCATAGTTTTTGCAACTCCTCACATAATTATGTGACTTCCTCTATTTCACCACTTTGCCTTGTCATTCTTATACTTCCTCACCCAATTATGTGATTTCCTCTAAAAACTTCTTGATTGACTCGCCTTGAAGTCTTAGAAGATATAGGTGGTTTTGGACCATAACCCAATTTACGATAATAATCAAATTTTGTTCCTAAAATCTATTAAGGGATCTCTAATTGAGTAGGTGGCTAAGAACCTTCTTCAGGCTCCTGATTGAGAATGTTCTCTATTTGTTCCTATAAACATAATATATATATATATATATATATATATCATACACACATATATAAATAAAAATAATATAATTTTATAAATTAAAAAAAACTAAGCGGTACTAGTTTATAATAATTAAATTTAATATAAAAATATAATAAATTTTTTTATATAAAAAAGAAAGAAATATACTACATAATACTTACATATTGGGTCTTGGTTTCATCATTTATCCAGGTATTTTTTTATTGTTAAAATGAGTGTCGTGGAATAAATACACCTCCACTTGGAGATGCTTTACAAGACGATCCTCATCTTAAAAAAATTATCAAAAAAATAACAATTAATATTAAAAAAAACAATTACAATATAAACAATAAACAAAAAATTATTTAAAAATAAACATTTCAAACCTTTGAATTATTTGTTCGGTGAAAAGCAAAGGTTTTGATCCACCATAATGGTTGTATGGCAATTGCTTAGCAAGATTGGCCTTGTTTACTTTCGAAAGTTTATGCATATTCAATAATGATGCATAATTCATTATATACATAATAATATTTCAATTAGGGCAAAATAAATATTTGATAATATTTCAATAATAAACATTAAATAATAATATTTTAGTTAGGCATAATAATGCATGACATAAATTCATATTCAATTATTATATATCACTATAAAAAAATTGAGACTTAGCAACAAGCCAAATATGTAGTTGTATATTTTTTTTCATAATTATAATATAATAAGTTACAAAAATGGCTCATTACTAGCTCGTCACTGAATGAGTGCAGTAAAAGATTAAGAGTGAGGGAAAAAAAATTGTAACTGAGCAATCTCATTTTGGTACAAGTGATGTGTCGTAGTTAGTATTATGACATTTAGTTACTAAGTAATATGTAGCAAATTTTATTTCTTTTCCATGACAAAATAACTTGTTCATAGCTGACAACAATTAATTGTTTTTTTCGATTTAGTCACAAGACTTAATCACTCACAAATATATTTTTGTTGGTAGCATTTGCTACAACAACTTTGACGTGGATAATAAGTCTGACACTATACTATTACTTCGTAGCAATATTGTAGTCACAGATCTAGGTTTCATGATAAATTGGTTTACTACTACATTTTATTTTTGTCACTCTTATTATTAAGTTACCAATTTATTTTTTAACTTTTATTTTTAAGCAACAAAATTGTTTTTCTCACTTTTCCTATTATGCTACAAACTCAATTTCCTCACCTTAATTATTAAGCTAACAATTTAATTTCCTCACTTCTATTATTATGCTATGAATTTTTTTCCTAACTCCACCTGTTGAGCTAGAAATTTATTTCTTCTCACTTGTTATTAAGCTACACATTTATTTTTCTCTCTCTTAGTATTAAACTCTTAGTATTAAGCTACCAATTAATTTTCTTAATTATTTTTTCATAGCTGCATGTTAATATTTTCCTTACTCTAGTTGTGTTACGAATTTATTTTCACTCATTTATTATTAAGCTACAAATTTATTTTCCTCACTTTTACTATTAAACTACTAATTAATTTTTATAATTCTTTTTTCCTAGCTGCATGTCAATATTTTTGTTAGTAAATAGAATATCATTATCATGTGTTGATGCATTACTAGAAAAAAATATAACCATTTCATAAAATATAATAACAACATATAATAACAACATATAATTCATCAAAACATAGTCTACATTAAAAATATTTCCTTCATAGTCTACAACATATAATTAATCAAAACTTTGTATCATGCTTCATAACATCTAACATTAATTGGATAAAGGATCTAATTCCAATAAACCAATCCCTAGTGTCCATCACCTTGATAGTACCAAAAAAACATATATCTCAAACCTATTACCAAGTCATTGCTTGAAGTAAATGTTGTTCATAAACTTTAAGAAAGGACTATAACTCATCAAAAATAAATATGGCTAATAATAAAGTGGTCATTCATATGGCTAAACCACTACATATTTACACATATATGTAGTAGCATCCTAATCCAAAACCAAGTTCAGATAATTCAAGAACAGCAACAACCATTCATGTACAAAAATTCTTACTCTATACTGTTAAAAACCCTTCACCTACATGTGGTAAGATCATTTTCGATGCCATATTTGATTTGCATTCATATCAGAACTTCCAATAAATATTAATATTTCAATACTCATTAACTAACAACAAACACAAAGGCATGTATTGTAAACAAATATAAACAGAATTATAAGTCATGTATTGTAAACAAATATAAACAGAATTATAAGTCAATGACTTAGTGACCAATTTGCAATACATCCAAATAAGGTTGTTCAAATAATGGAGCCCACTGGATATATATGTGTATATAAATAAATGTATATATGTATCTATGTGTGTGCGTGATTGACTCTATCTAATAAAAGGACTCCATCTACTAAAAGGACTACTACTTACTAACTTTATCATTTGAAATAGATACTACAGTAGATAGACCTCTAACTCTATCTACCTTATCTTAGTCAACGACCTTCATTACACCAAAATACAAACTAACAAATTCAAGTTCAAAATTTATGCTACATTCAAACTATTTGATTATCATCTTATTATATCAAGAAAAGTATTTGTTATCGATCAGTTAATGTTATCCATAAAAGTATTTGTCATGTCATGTCTTTAAAACAAAGAACCACCAGCAAACACAAATAAACTTCTTGTAGTACGTAAAAATCCACTCACTCATTTTAGTGTCTACCTGTATAAAAGGAGGAGTATTGACAAGGAGTCCTACTTGTTGAAATTGTGACTGCATTGTTGCAAACATTGATTTCTCTAATGAATCTTGTCGCGCTTTCAATTCTTCAATCTGCCTCATTAACTCCTCATTCTTTTCCTTAGCAGCTATAACTCGATCCTTAACTTCCTTTTCTGCTGCACAAGAACTCTATATGGTTTTGGTGTTGGATGAGTTCTCGGTCCAAGCCCTTGCACATAATCGAATCTAAGAGGCACAACCATGTTGAAAATGTCATCATTTGTCATCATTAAACCTTCAACTTCTATCACCTCTATCAATTTATCCTGCCTCATAAGTACATTTGAGATTAAATTCCATCTCATATCATATAACATAGAATATGAAGCACATTACAACAAAAATAGAAAATATATTTAACAAGTAGAGTAACGTATATTACATAAAATTCTTTTGACTTTTCATCAATCCATTTACTTTTCTTCTTCTAGAAATGAGTATCATACCATAACTGAATTCTATTAATGTACTGGCCTCCTTTGTCGTCTTGTAGGTGGACAAAACTTACAATGATTATGTATTTCAATATCAACCAACAAGAAATAGCCAAAACTACTATATATTAATTGGTAACATACCGATTCTTTGGAAACTCTAGCAAATGACTTAATGCAGCTGATGTGATTGGTTTTCCTAGCTGCCTTATTACGGCTATTTATAGCACTTTTTTCTAAAATTTAAATGCATTATTAAGTTAAGATAAATCATTATTAAAACTAATTCAATTACATGCTAATTTATTAGACACTTACAATGAAATCAGGGTCTGAAAAGTGTTCACATAAGTACTCTCAATCAGAGTCTCACACACCATACTTAGGTTTATTTGACTTTGCTGCATCCTCTGTTCTAAACTTGAGAAAATGATGGTGTAGCCTGTATATATGTGACCTATACATCTAGCCCATTTCCCCAATTATAGATGACTTAACATGTGCAGCTTCATCAAGCTCAAAATAATCCTAATAACATTTGTAACTGTATATTAGAATAACCACATACTAATAAAAATTATTTATATTAAAAGAATCCAAAACAGTTGACAATTTATAGCATTTAGAAAACATGAATACATACCATCATTTTTCAGCCAATTTTTCCCAATCAGCAATATCAATGTCTCCTCATTTTTAACATTAAAAGGTGCAAATCCACGTACTACACATCCCTCTTCAGTGACCAACATCTATGCATTCCTACTAGTCTTCTAAAATCAGGGTCTATTTCAGCAGGTACTCTTATGTTAAGTTTCTTCCACTTTCTTAATTCCTTTCTTGTTGTTTTCTTTCTTTTGAATCATTTATTTTTCCAACAACTTCAGCTAATACAATAAAACTTAGTAAATACAAATATAATTTACAATATATTTATAAATGTAATAAGTAATTAATATCAGCATTCTTCATGTTATAATAATACTATTTAATGCGTAACTATTATCAAACCAATTTACTTACCATCGTCCAATACGTTATCTGTCTCTTATGTTGCATCACTTGTCCCACTTATGTCCTTCTCACCACCTACAAATTTTTTGTTTAACATAAGTATTAAAACACATTACAATCTGCTTATTAGTATTTACATATTATACTCTAATTCATACCATCAATATTCACAATAGTTGATCTCCCATTATCAATTAACTCCTTTGCTTCGTCACTTTCCTCAACCACCACATCACGATCTTCTTCCATATTTTATGTTTCACTCATTGTTCTTTCAAGTACTCTTGTAATTGCATATTCTCGTTCAAATTCATATTTGTTTACATCCAATAGAATTAATGAAGTCATAACAGGCAAGGAAAGCAACTTTAATTATTAAAATTATATATGACAAGTCAACATAGCCATATCGTTAGACTATAATACTTACTTCCTTATGCATTTCCAGCCACATTCCCTTGCATTTGTACTTTCTTTCTTAGATTTCTTCTTATCGGGTTAGCTATTGTAATATTTTCACTAGCAACTACACAAATAATCAATAGTTTATAGGCTATTTTACATAATAATTTTACTAGTTATCCATATAATAATTAATAATTTACCAATCGACTAAGTAACAGAAAGAAGAACCTATTTCCCTTTTAGAACAACGCATTTTGAACAAGAACAATTTTTCTTGGACTAGTTCGTCTTTGCAATATGTCTCTTTTACTTCCTTTTCCTACAAGTATAGGATGGCTTTACTTAAAATTATAATTATAAATAATTAAACATTTATCTTTTTATAATAGTAGCATAAATATGTAATTGTATATGTTACCACTTTGAAAAAGAATCACTTTCATAGGGCTTCTTTTCTTAAACGTCTACTCCTATCAATAGCACATGATAGGATCTCCACCTTCTTTTTAATGGATCGCTTATTTTCTCAACCTTAGTCTAATTGTGTGACGACACGAGGTGGCGTGCAAGAGGCAGGCTACACTGTCGGTCCCATTAATGCGTGGTGGAGGAAAGGTTTAATAGGATAGATGGTTCCTTAATACCAACCGAGGTCTTTTGAGCATTTGGCTAAGGGTTCGTAGGAACTCAAAGTTAAGCGTGCTGAGTGTAGCAATCCTAGGATGGGTGACCTCCTGGTTTGTCTGACAAAACCCCATACCGTTGGTCGTGCGGTGGCTAAATTGGGGACAATATCGGTTGGAAGGGACGGGGAGGATGGCGTTAGGCCTGGGACCGGTGTGAGGTGTTACAGGTGGTATTAGAGCACATACCATGGCTCACAGGGGTGGATGTGACCACTGAGTGGAGGCCGGCTACCGTGTCGTCCACATCGTCGGTGGTGGAGGAAAGGTTTAATAGGATAGATGGTTTAATACCAACCAGGTCTTTTGAGCATTTGGCTAGGGTTTAGGACTCAAAGTTAAGCGTGCCAGTGTGAAGCAATCCTGGGATGGGTGACCTCTGGTTTGTCGACAAAACCCCATACCGTTGGTCGCGGTGGCTAAAGACAATATCGGTTGGAAAGGGACCCGGTGGAGGCGTTCCTGTGTTGTGGTATTCACCACGGAAGTGTTTGAGCGGGGCGCGGGCTCCGGGTGGATTGTGACCACGAGTAGGCCCCAGCTACCGGTATCCACATCGCTGGGTGGTGGAGAAAGGTTTAATAGGATAGAGGGTTCCTTAAAAGCGAGGCCTTTTGAGCGTTTGCTGGGTTCGTAAGAACTTCAAAGTTAAGCGTGCTCCGTGGGAGTAATCCTAGGATGGATGACCTCCGAAAGTCGACAAAACCCTATACCGTTGATCGCGGTGGCTAAATTGGGGATAATATCGGTTGGAAAGGGACGAGAGCCAGTGGAGGCATGACCGGGACCCCAGTGGGGGTGTTACAAATTGCTTGTGGTAGCGTATTTTGAAACACGTAAATAATATGAATAATTAATCACTTCAATGTCCATAAGGTTAGTATTAAGACATTAAGGATGTTTTGACCATCAACTACACATCACCATGATACATATATAACATACATTCCATGCAATTAGCTGGAAATTAAATAGGAAGTTCTTACTAAATGAATTAGAAACTTTACCAACCAAGTTATGTTAAAATTACTATTGTATCGCATGGGAATCTTCATGTTCATGTGTATCTCCTAATTTTCTATTTGATTTTCTAAGTGTAGGTTGTGCCATTCTTTACAAAACTATATGGGTTATTTTTAGTGCTCCTAGCTCTAAATATTTCTTCAAATAAAGAAGCAATAAGCATAGAGTGGGAAACCAAGAAAAGAAGAGTCTTCATTCTCTACACAATTCAATGTGGAAAAGGATATTCAGAGATCTATGTAAAATCAACTAGAATCCTATGGTGACATCCTTGTCATCTGACTTTTTGTTTCAACACATATAACATATACCTAAATTCAATTATGGTGGTGTATGATATTGCATTCACTACCCTTCTTTTTTTTTTTTTTCTTAAATTTTAATCGAGTAATTCATGAAAACCATAGCACCATCGGGATAGCTAAAGGAAAGTTCACTTATAGTAGGAACTCCATTCATAGAATATATCACAAGACATGCTCTACAAGGTCAAAGTATTTAGAAAAGGTTAATAATAATTAAAGAAAATGGTTGTCCAATCACAAACTCTTTATGGATTCACTCTAAATTTCCCATTACCATACCATAATAGAATTAGCAATAAATCTTCAAGCAGGATAAGAGGAAAGGAAATTTTTAACTCAATACTTAAAATTCTCTATAGCAATATCGTTAACACTCTTCAACAAGTAAACGGTAATTAAAAAACCAAAAAAAAAAAGCGAACATTTCTTTCATGAGACTGTAAAACTCCTTCGACAAAGCATGTAGTCCACTCTACAACTTTTTATATATACACATGTATTTACATCCAATGCAACCGATCCAAAATATTAAAAAAAATATTTAGGGTCAAACAATTAAACCATGCAGCACACAATGAGTGAATTGAAGTTGTAAAAATGGCATTTAGGCAAGACATAGTGATCGTAAGAAAACTTTAACAAAAATACAACATGTGTGGAAAAAGAAACCCTTCCCCAACAACCAACATTTAGAATCAACAGAGGAAGAAACAGACAATCATATATATCGTAAAATCCAAAATAAAAAAAAACTTACAAATTAAAACTTAATACCTGATATTCCCAACTAGTGGTGATGGAAGTCGGTCAATGGCGATGGCAAAAGGCGGCATTTGGTGGTAAAAGTCTCGCCAATGCCTTCAATTGAAGTTAAACATTCTAGCTACTTCGACTTTTCACTACATATGAAGTTCAAGATTTCGTTTTACCAAACGGATGAGTCTAAAGTCCCTTCATTATCTTACTTTCTCTTGAAATTGGTTCCTCCCTATTATGAGTTCTCCTTCCCAATGGTTGACACTTGGAAACTAGAAAAATAATGCAGAGCAAAAGTTTAGAGCTACGCGGAGAGCTAAACGTCAAAGCGAACAAGCTTTTCCCGTCCGAGGACCCTTTGGGACTTTCTATTTAATTGTATCAACCAGGCAAGCTAGGAAGTAAAGCTAACCTAAGCAGGAAAAGATCTTTACAGAGGGGATGGGTTAGGCATCATGCTCAAACACTTGAATCTATTTCACCGCAAACAACCTAATATATACTGATTGTAGTGTATGGCAACGAGAAAGGGAAAAGGATGAAAGGAATGATGCACGACAAAGGAGAGAGGGATTTTAGGGACAGATAGAAATTTAGAATAGAATGATGTTGTAAAACAATATGGGAAGACTAGTAAGACACAAAATGATGTTGTTTTGAGAAAAATAATAATATTTTTTTTTTGGAATTATTTACCTATGAAATAAAATTTTGTGGATAATTGTAAATAGTAAAAAAAATCATTAAATATCATTTAATGATGAAACACTATGGTAGCTATTCCCATTTCAGATGACACATCAGAAATATTTGGAGAGAAAGTTAATGCCAAAGTGGATTTAGGGTTTTTGTTACGGAATTTAGCTACAAGAGTTAACTCGTAACTAACTCTACTAAATTAGGTATAAATTATAGATTCGTCACAAAATATTATCATTATGCTATGAAAATAAAATTTATAGCAACTATTTCGTGGCTGAAGCCCTTTTTTTTTATAGTATATTTACTAAAAAAATGTGTTCACTATATTGAATTATTACCTGATAATCTTTATTAGCAAAATCTGTGCATAGCTAATCCCAATTTTCTGGTTTCACATCTTTTTAAGGGTGTCGTTGCGCTTCTTTATGATCCTCAAAGTTTCAAAAATACTTGGCGTGATCATTGCTATTACTTCGATAAGCCCTACCCATAATAGCATTAAGATACTTAAGGATTAAAGGATTATTCAAACCAATATCAAATTTTATCTACAAAAAAGTTAATAAATAAATAAATAAATACATTATTCAATATATTAGTAATTAAATTATTATAATTAATAAGGTTCTACAACATGTTTTTGTAGTGTAGTTAAATGTTATTGGCACCGCTTTCTATATTTCATCGCCAAAGAGGTTTTTCAATTGGCTTTTGTTTGCGTAGCTAAATACCCTTGGCATCGCTTTCTATATTTTCATTGCCAAACACTTTTTATAACAACATGAATTTGTACCACTAAATACTTTTAGCTACATTTTGCATAAGTTTCATCGCTAAAACTATAACGACCCTTTACCCGAGCCCGAAGACCCGAATAGAGAGATGCTACTTCGAAAATGCGGTACAAATAAATAATGTAAAAAAATTTCCCTTTGAAGCAAAATTGGAAAACTGAATAAAAATTTTCTTTACTCTTTAGGATAAAATTTAAAGCATTAGTATTAATAGCAAAACCAAAATATTTTTATTATCTGAGTAATTTCGGTTCTTTACACAAGACCCACAACGTAAAGAAAATCAATTGTATCTCTATCAGAGTTCTAACTTTATTCAAAAGGAAATAAAACTGCGGAACTAATTTGTACTATTGCCACTCTCACGGTTCACCACGTCATTACCAAACCAAGCTAGGTTTGAGATTACCTAAACATAAGAAACAAGCGAGGTGAGTGAAATACACCAAGAGGTTCCCAACATGCATTTGATGATCCAATGCAATATGCTGAATGAATGTCAACAGTTATGAAAACCTCTTGTTCATTTCTCTTTCAAAAGCAATCATCTATGCAATGACTTTTAAAAACTCTTGTATGTAGGACTTTTCACTTTGCGTAAGTTTTAGTTACGCTGGAGCTAGTTACCCGTCGACAATTCTAATTTCCTAAAGTAGCACACATGCATACTTTCAAAGAAATTCTACACATTTGATCGTTTAGAGGAAACGGTATGAGTGAGTATGAAACCCTTGCATCAGCGTCATGCAAGTGTGGGGTTACATCCTACACACACACCAATACGCCACACATGCGCATGCGAAAATCAATCTCTCCACTCACTAGTTAGTGGGACCTCTACTGGACGATTCATAATCACAATCACATAAGCTCCATCCATTTTAAATTTTTAACCGCCTACGAGTGTATGACCATGTCTATACAATGCATAACTTTTAAAACATGAGTTAACAAGAAAAATAATTTCTCTTGCATATAACAAAGCCTTCATGATGGGTTGCAATACATGCATATGCTTGTGCCTTAGCTAGCAATCACCATTCTTATGCCATAAATATAAATAGCCACAAAATATAAACAATCCTTATGTGAGAGTGAGAAATGTGTACACTATAAAATATTCTACGCTTAAGCCATGGAGGAAATCGAACTCAAAACAAAATCATGTATATTAATCTACATATAAGTATATCCATATCATGCATAAATATAGGTACTACTTTATTCTCATACTTAGATGAATAGACAACAAAACATACATCTATATATATATAATTATGAATATCAAATTAAAAAGATTCACTCCATTCCAAAAATCATTTGGAGTACAAATATAATTGCACAAGAAAGTAATACAATCTTACTTAAATAAATTCCAGCATTTACTATCTATAAATAAATCACAACCTTATCAATTTAACTACTACAATATGCATAAAAATTTGAGCTTTACTAGCTTAAACATTCATGTAAAAACTGATCATAAAGTAGCCCAACAATTATAAAAAATTCTCATCTCCAAACAAATTTACAAGTTCCAGAATTTTCAGCAAAATAAGTAAAGTTGTAAATATTGTAAAATCCTCACTTTAATTCCGAATTGGAAAATTACAAAACCAACAGAACTAAGACTCAATGAATTTAAAGGGAAAAATGTGAACCAAAAATAAGAAAAAATCAAAGGCCCTGAAATATCATCAAACCCCTAGGTTATGGTGTAGGGTTCCTCCTAGAATTCCTATCCATCCAGTAAGTTTGAAACATTTATTTCTCCCACATCAAAACTCCGATTTCAGAAATTCAAAAATGAGATTGTTCATAAGACACCCACGTTTATGTAGTAAAAATTACAGAATTTTTAGACAAACACCCGAATTCCAGTAACCAACCAAAGTCTACAAAAGTTTTAGAAGTTTTCAGATTCACAGTTCACTCCAAAACCACACAATTTAAAAGAGGAGTTAGCAATAATTTTGAAGGTATAACCTAAATGTCCGAAATTCCCATATGACCGAACCCTATAGGAGTTTACCCAATGAAATTTTCTAGCAAACACTTTGATAACAAGACAATAAAATAGCCATACATAAAAAGATAGCAATCTAGAAAATTTGAAGAACACCAAAAAGTTACAGAAATTTTTCAACTAAGTGTAACCCTAACATGTCAAAACTTTGGGCTTTTGCTCATCCACTTAGATCAAAATAGATCTAGCATTTAAATACACTTTTCAAGAGATTCCAAGTGGTCCCAAATAGAAAAATAAATAGAGGAAGAGAGATAATCATGCCAAATACCATTAAAATTACAAAATCACCAACAATCACATAGATGGATTTGGGACCTTACCTTGTTTAGCCTAAAACCTCTCCTTAAAACTTTAAAAAGCAAGACAAAAACACCTCAAAAAGCTGCTGGAAATGGCCGGCCAATTGCTACTCCCTTACTCTTGAGGTTTCCTTTGAGTTTCCCTGGAAAGCTTGAAGGCTAACTCTCTCCTTCCCTCTTCTTCCTCTCACCAAAACTCTTCTTTCTCTCTTTCTCTCTAATGGTAAGTAGGGTCTTTGTTAGGGTTTAAATTGCACTCATAAAGTGCCTTTTAAAGAGAGGATTAGGATTTCAAAGTGGGGTAGGTTAGGTTACTTTTGACTAAAGTTTGACCAATTTCACACTTGATCTTGCATGTGGTCCCCTTGATAAACAAGACCACTTCACTTTTAAACTTGTCACATACAGTTAAGGAAAGAGTCTCATCACACCTGCCACAAAGTGATGACATTGCAGGAGTGGACGATTGACTTTGACTTTAACTTTGACCTTAACTTGACTTTGCAAAAAGGAAACAAGAAAACATACAAGATAGAAACCACTCGGTCTTAGTCAACCAACACCGGGCTATGATCCGACAATCACCGGTTCATGCGTTGACTTTGATTAGAGTTGACTTTCATCAAAGTTGACTCGAAAAGTCACCGCATACAAAAGTAGCGGATATTATAATAACATATCAATGATCACCTATGGTTTAATTGCAAAAGCGCAGCAGCGATTTTAGTTTTTCCTCTCCAAAAACTTTTTCTGAAAAAATATATTGTTGCTAAGTCTGCCATTAATTTGTTTCTCGCTATTCCACAAGCGGTTAGAAAGTCCGCGAAAATATTGGCAACCAATTTCATATTTTGTTAGAAATAGTTACCTTTGCCTAGGGGTGCATTGGTCAGTTATTGTCAATTTTGGTCGGTTTTGGTTTTTTAATCGAGGTAGACGGTCAGTCAGTTTTTTAACCGATTTTAATTTTAAAATATGAAAATTGAAACTGACCGACTGGTAATTGGTCAATTTTCATCAATTTTTTAATTTATTTTATTAATTAAATAACTATTATTTATTAATATTAAATATATTTAATTTTATTATTAAATGAATATATATTAATTATCATAAAACAAAGAGTTAATTTGTTAAATAATCCTAATTAATAATTAATTATATATAATTATGTAATATCTGCTTTTTTTTTGCACAGCTGACTTTTGGTCAAAGTCAACGCATGGACAGGTGACTGTCGGGTCTTAGTCTGGTATTGGTTGACTGAGATTGAGTGGTTTGTTATCTTCTATGTATTCATTGTATTTGTTTCCATAAATGGCAAAGTCCAAGTTTTGGTCAAAGTCAAAATCAACAGTCCACCCTGCGACGTCATCACTTCGAATGGCAGTGTGATGACTGGAACTCATGACTGGATTGTGTTTGTGGCATGTATGGCTAGGAGTGGTCTTCCTTTAATGAGGGGGGGACCACTTGTAAGTCCAAGTTTGAAATTTGTCAAACATTGGTCAAAAAGTGGTTTATCAAGTGCCACCTCATTAAAACCCTACGATACCCTTTTAAAACCCTAATCCTCTCTTTAAAAGCACTTTATGAGTGCAACTTAAAACCCTACTTTGAACCCTTGCTACCGCCCACCTTAGTGAGAGAGAGAGATTCATGAGGAAGAAGAGGAAGAATGAAGGAAAATCAAGCTAGTGCTTCAAGCTTTCAAGAGAGGAACTAAGGGAAACTTCAAGGAGTAAAAGAGGAGCAGCTGGCCAGCCCTTTTCCAGCAGCTTTTTGGGGTGTTTTTTTCTTTCTTTTCAAAGTTTTAAGAGAGGGTTTAAACTAAGCAAGGTAGGGTCCCTTAGCTCCTTGAGATTTTGGGTGAAAATGGGTGCATTGTGCAAGATTGGTTCTAGATCTAGTTGGATTTTTGTGTTTCCTTTGGTTGTTGTAAGTTAATCTATTGATCTATTGATTTTGAATTGCTGATCTATGTATTGTGGTATTGAAATCATGATTTGGGGTGTGTTTATAATGGGATCTAGACTTGTTATAACCTGTAAAACTGGAAAGTTACTGAAATTTTTATAGATTTTGATTACTTTCTGTCATTCGTATATTTGTCCAAAAATTCTAATATTTTTACTGCATAAACTTGACTGTCTCCTGAATAATTTTGTTTTTGAATTTCTAAAATCGGAGTTTTGCTGAGGGAGAAATAAATATTTCAAAATTATTGAGCGGATAGAAATTCTAGAAGAAAACCAGCACCATAACCCACAGGTTTAGATGAAATGGAAGGACTTTTAATTCTCCTCATTTTTGTTCACTTTTTTCCCATTTAATTCATTAAGTTGTGGTTATTTCAGTTTTGGAATTGTCTAATTCGGAATAAGAATGAAGGTTCTAAAATTTTTACAATTTTACCTGTTTTGCTGGAAAATTTTGACACTGGTAACTGTTTGTGACCAGCTTTTGTATATGGTTTGAAACTAGGAAAATGTCGTTTCTTGCTGGAAATTTGGGTTAAGGTGGGCTGTACTTGACTAGCTATTTGTAACTTTCTATTAAACTAAGTAAAAGGCAATAATGTAACTAGTTAGGACTTGGATTTAAATCAAACTCCATGACTACTTTGTCTAAAACCAACTTTGATATTTATTTAGCCTTTTTAAACGAATAAAGTATGAAACTTTATACTTCTTATGTTGGTTAATTTAGTGAGGCTACAATTTTGTTTATAAATTATGGTTGCTGGAATTTGATTTAAGTATGACTATATTTGCTTTCCTTTGTAAAAGAATGCTATTTGAAATGGTTTTTGGAAATAAATGGGTCTATTCGCATGGATATATTTGTGTATAAATATAGATTTGCATATAGTAAATAATAACTTGAGTTCTTAGAATGAATTTATACCTATAGTTATGCATGATAAAATATATATATATATATATATATATATATAAGTATTCAAATGCATGTGTTGCCTTGCGTATGAGAGTTAATTGTGTGGAAAGCTATGTATATTAATAATATGAGAATGGTGTTTGTTAGCTAAGGCATAAACATACATGCAACCCATCATGAAAGTTTTGTCATACATAAGAGAAACTATTTTTCTTGTCAACTCATGTTTTAAAAGTTATGCATTGTATAGACATGGTCATGCACTCGTAGGCAGTTAAGATTACAATGAATGGAGTATATGTGATTGTGCATGTGAATCGTCCAGTAGAGGTCCCACTAACTACTGGGTGGAGAGATTGGATTCTCGCATGCGCGCACATGTCAGCGTATTTGTGTGTGTGTAGGATGTAACACCGGCACTTGCATGACGTGGATGGAAGCGGGTTTCACACTCACTCATACCGTTTCCTCTAGCGATCACACGTGTAAGGATTTTCTTGAAAGTATGCATGTGTCTTGCTTTAAGAAATTAGAGTTCTTAGGCGGGTAACTAGCTCAGTAACTAAAGCTTATGCAAAGTGTAAAGTCCTACATACAAGAGTTTTTAAAAGTCATTGCATAGATGATTGTTTTTAAAGAGAAATGAACAAGAGGTGTTCATAGCGTAACATTACTTCAAGATACCATCGCATCATCACATGCATGTTGAGAACCTCTTGGGTGTATTTCACTCACTCCTATTTGTTTCATGTGTTTAGGTAATCTTGAACCCTAGCTTGAGCAATTTGGCAATAGCGTGGAAGACCGTAGGAGAGTGGCAAGAGTACAAATTTGTTTAAGTATTTTATTTCCTTTTGAATAAAGTTAGAACTCGATAGAGATACACTTGATTTTCTTTTTAGTTGTGGGTCTTGTAAAGAACCAAATTACTCGAGATTAAAAATATTTTAGTTTTACAATTAATACTAACAGTTTAAATTTTGTCCTAAAGAGTAAAGAAAATTTTTATTCAGTTTTTGATTTTTAAAGAAAATTTTCTTTTACATTATTCATTTATCTTGCCTTTTAGTAGCATCTCTATTGGTCTTTATCTGATTGCCTACTCAGTATCCCTTTCGCACCAAATGTAGATGACTTTACTTGTATTTGGTTGTACTTTATTGTTGACTTTGTGTTTGTTTGGCTACTTGTACTAAGATGGGTCAACAAGTTAGTACCTTTCTTAGTGTCTCGTAAGCAAAGTTATGACTAGATGGAGATGCCTATGCCAGAGATCGGCTGAGTCAGGACCCGACTCTCTCGAGTGACATAGTGGTGAGCTTCATCAATCGAGGTGGAGGCGGTTCAATCAGCAAGTCACGTCAATGTCGGGAAAGGAAGTCACGGCGCAAGGTGAACCATCCGCGTGAGCAGTAGGGATCCCACATCATTCTCAG
This sequence comes from Rhamnella rubrinervis, assembly GCA_007844105.2. NCBI lineage: Eukaryota > Viridiplantae > Streptophyta > Magnoliopsida > Rosales > Rhamnaceae > Rhamnella > Rhamnella rubrinervis. The sequence goes on along the minus strand of CM017580.2, from coordinate 14,120,613 downwards.
GGTAGAGTGCAAAGAGATTGGGGAGTCCGAGGGGCCAATAGCGAGGAGTTGAAGCTGAAAAAGCTCGAAGTAGCTAAGTTTTTGAGTGGGTTCACTACGGTGTACCTCTACCGGATAAGCGGGCATGGTTTGTGGATTGATGGAGTTGGACTGTTTGGAGGGCTACTTGATTATCAAATGTATCGCTGGTACTTGGATCGGCATCGGGATGACCGGCGGCGAGGAAGCTCAGCAGCTCACCTAGAGCATATTGGGGTTGAGATTCCATATGCAGGAGGCGTGGTTGGCGAGGATCTTAAAGAAGAGGACCTTAAAGAAGAGGAGGATCTGAGATGAAGAACACCCGAGGAGTTTTTGTAGATGGTTAGAGTGGGAGATCGGTTACTCTCGGTTGTAATATTAGTAGTGGTAGTAGTGGTAGTCTAACGGGAGTTTTTTATATGTATGCACTATTGCTTGTGTTTATTTATATTAAGCGCTATCCATGTTTATCTATTTTGTGACAAACTTCTTTAAATCGAAATGCTATGTATATTTTTGTGTTATCACAGTTTGCTTCTCTTTGGCTATATTAATTATTTAGGTATGGTATACTACTTTTCAACGATGCCTCGTGGAAGACCAAGAGCTAACGACAACTATTGAGGACAACCACGACAAACATGGCCAACCAATTGCTTGAGGCTTTGGCAAGCATTACAGTCGAAGATTACAATAATCTAATGGAATTAGTGGAGTTGTTGAGGCGGTTCAAGCGCTTTCACCCTCCGATGTTTGAAAGCTCAACCAATCCCTTAGTAGCTGAAGATTGGATTAAGTGATATGGAAGATTTTCACATTAATGGAGTGCATTGAGTCTCGAGAAGTGGTATGCGCTTCATTCATGCTCAAGAAGCTAGCCGCTGGTAGGATATGGTCAAGCGGGCTATAATATCGAAGAAAGCCACATGTTGTGGACCTAGTTCAAGGAGTTGTTTACGGAAAAGTACTTTGCAATAGTTAAGTAGGATGAAAGGAGGCTGAATTCTTGCGATTGACTCGAGGTTAGGTGTTTGCGTTAGGAAGATCTTGAGAAAGATAATGCTACCGTGGTGGCAGGTACGATCTCTTTGAATGGTTCGAATGCTTATACTTTATTTGATTCGGGTGCTACTCATTCGTTTGTGTCTAGATGATTTGCGTCTAAGTTAGCACTAGAACCAATTCTTCTTGAGGACGATTTGTGTGTTGCTACACCATTTAGAGTCGTATGTGTGTCTCATTTATGTTGAAAGCTTGTGAAGTGTATCTTTGAAATGAGAAGTTACATCTGATTTGATCATATTGGATATGTTTGATTTTGATGTGATATTCGGTATGGACCGGTTATCCATAAGTAGAGCTTACATTGACTACAAGGAGAAGGTGATACAGTTCACCCCCGAAGGTGGCGAGTGTTTTGAGTTTGAAGGGTTAAAGCCGAGATCGCAACCAAGGTTGTTAACTGCCTCACAAGCATTGAGATGTTTGCGTAAGGGTTGCTAAGGATTTCTTGTTAGTGTTTACGACAAGGAACCGTCGACTTTAAATCTGCAAGATGTCAAGATAGTTCGTGATTTTGTGGGCGTGTATCACGAAGATCTACGGGTTTCCAACGGATCGAAGTAAAGTTTACCATTGACTTATGCAGGGATCGGCCATTTCAAAGGCACCATATGGGATAGCACCAGCGAGTAAAGGAGTTTGAAGGCGATTACAAGATCTTTTACATAAGGGTTTCATCAAACCCGACATGTCACCTAGGGAGCACACATTGCGTTCGTTAAAAAAGGATGGTTCAATGCGACTATGCATTGATTACCGTGAGCTCAACAAAGTAGCGATCAAGAATAAATACACTGCGGGAATTGATGACCTTGATCAACTTTAAGGAGCGAGCATTTTCTCAAAAATCGATCTACGCAGGATATCATCAACTAAAAATCAAGGAAGAAGACCAGGCCAAGAGTGCTTTTCGAATGAGATATGGCCATTACGATTTTGTAGTAATGCCATTTGGACTAACAAATCATGATAGTATTCATGGACTTGATGAATCGAGTGTTTCATGACTACCTAGATAAGTTTGTTGTGGTGTTCATCGATGACATCCTTATTTACTCAAAGGCGGTTGAAGAGCATGAGGCTGAAATGCTGAGGCTGAGAAGCGGTTATACACAAAGTTCAAGAAGTGTGAGTTTTGGCTAGAAAGCATCACCTTCCTTAGCCATGTGATATCAAGCAAGGGTATCCAAGTGGACCCCAAAGTTGTAGTAGTTCAAATTGGAAAAACCAACCGTGTTGAGAAGTTAGAAGTTTTATGAGTTTAGTTTGGATACTACCGTAGATTTGTGCAAGGATTCGAAGATTGCAATGCCGATGTATGATTGTTGAAGAATGAGAGCAAGTTTATTTGGTCTAAAGAGTGTGAAGAGAGCTTCTTAGAACCTAAAAGAAGCTGATTTCACCGCATGTTCTTACTTTACTAAGCGACAGGGCGATTTTGTGATCTACAATGGCGCATCGTGTGCAGTCTAGGTTGTGTGCTCATATAGAATGGAAAGGCGGTTGCTATGCTTGGCCAATTGAACTGTATGACGCAATTACCTACACACACCACTTAGAACTTACGGTGGTTTTGCTATGAAGATTTGGCGTCATTACGTATGGAGCAAGATCACGAAATCTACATTGACCAAAGAGTCTCAGTATTTATTCACTTAGAAGGAGCTCACATGAGACAAAGAAGGTGGTTGGAGCTGGTAAGGACTACTGATGTTCAATCAACTATCACCCAGTAAAGGCGAACAAAGTGGCGGATACATTGAGTAGAAAGTATGCGGGCTTTAGCGAAGCTTGATTATTACTTAACCACATATCTTGGAAGATCGAGAAGAATGGATATTAAATTAGTTCCTAATTAATATTCATCTATGTTGGCTACACTCTCTCATTCAACCCTCGATCATGGGAAAGATAAAGAAAGGTCGCTAAGGGCCTGATCCTTATGAAGATCAAAGATGAAATAATTAAGGGGAAAAAGCTGGAGTTTAATCTCATTGGTGATAGAATGTTGAGATTTGGTACTGCCTGCAGTATGCACCAAATGTTGATGAAGTCGAAGGAGATCTTAGTGGAAGCCCACGTACACCATACAACTTGTTTATTGGGAGCTACCAAGATGTAGAGATATCTCTAAAACATTCTAGTGGTTTGGCTTGAACCAAGGTCGTACCAAAGTTAGGTGGGCGATTGCGATATGCCGATAAGAGAAGATCGAACATCGAGGTCATCTAGTTTATTAAGACCGTTGTTGATTCTAGAGTGGAAGTGGGAGCACATTGCCATGGATTTCATTGTCGGTTTACCTTTGTATTAGCGAGGCAAGCGATGCGATTTAGGTGATTGTGTATCGACTTACGAAATCGGATCATTTTCTATCCATGGGCATGACTTACTATGGAGAAGTTGCCCAACTATAGGTGGATGAGATCATACGACTATATGGGGTACCGATGTCGATTGTATCAACCGAGATCCAAGGTTTACGCGTCATTTTGGAAAAGCCTACATAAAGCGATGGGAATAAAGTTGAATTTGATCTTGCCTTTCACCCCCAGTTGATGGCCAATCGAGGCGGACTATCCGACATTGGAAGATATGCTAAGAGCATGCATCTTTGGATTTCAAGGAAGTTGGAAAAGGCACATTCCTTTAGTAGAGTTCGCATACAACAACAATTACCATTCTACTATTAGAATGGCTCCATATGAAGCTCTACGGAAGAAAATGCAGATCTCCATCACATTGGGATGAGATTGGTGAAGAAATATTATCGGACCGAAATCCTACAATAAACCGAGACAACATCAATAAGATCTGACGAAGTATGAAGGTTGCATGAAGATCGACACAGGAGTTCACAATCGACATAAAGATCTAGAGTTTGAAGTTGAAAAAATTATTTCTCAAAGTTGCACCATTGAAAGGTGTAATGAGGTTCAATAAGATGGGGAAGTTAAGTCCTCGTTACATGGACCTTTCAAAATCTTGGAAATAGTTAGGATTTTGGCTTATCGTTTGATGTTACCTCCTAAGTTATCTGCGTTCATCTTTGTTTTCACATGTCTATCTTTGCGGAAGTATGTGCATGATCCTTCACATGTTATCGAGTATGAGTCGTTGGAGGTATCACGAAAACTTGACATACGAGGAGAAACTAGTGGAGATCTTGGATCGGAAAGAGTAAGCTGTGCGGAAGAAAAATTCCACTTGTAAATGTCTTTATGCGAAACCGTGGTCGAAGAAACAACTTGGGGCGGGAAGGCGAAATGAAAGCCAAATATCCATATCTATTCGAGTAAGTACTCTAACTCCTTACATTTAATTTTAAGGCCGAAATTTTTTTTAGGAGGGTGAGTTGTAATATCCGCTTACTTTTGTGGACAATTGACTTTTGGTGAGTCAACTTTGGTCCAAGTCAACTTGGTCATAGTTAGCATTGATTGAGACTAAGTGGTTTGTTATCTTCATGTATTCCTTATATTTGTTTCCATAAATGACAAAGTCAAATTTTGGTCAAAGTCAATGATCCCATACATGCACGTCGTCACTTGGTAGTGTGATGGTGGGACTTATGATTGGATTGTGTTTGGGGCATGTGTAGCTAGGAGTGGTCTTGCTTTAGTGAGGGGGACCATTTGTAAGACCAAGTTTGAAATTGGTCAAATATTAGTCAAAAGTGGTTCATCAGAGTGCCTCATTAAAACCTAATATACCCTTTTGAAACCCTAATCCTCTCTTTAAAAGGCACTTTATGAGTGCAACTCAAACCTATTTTGAACACTTGCTACTGCCCACCCGAGAAAGATTCTTGAGGAAGAAGAGGAAGAAGGAAAGGAAATCAAGTAGTGCTTGAGCTTTCGAAGAACTAAGGGAAACTTCAAGGAGCAAGAGAGGAGCAGCTGGTCGGCCCTTTTCCAGCAGCTTTTGGGGTGTTTTTGTCTCGCTTTTCAAAGTTTTAAGAGAGGTTTAAGCTAAGCAAGGTAGGGTCCCTTACCTCCTTGAGATTTTGGGTGAAAATGGGTACATTGTGCAAGATTGGTTTTAGATCTAATTGGATTCTTGTGTTTCCTTTGCTTGTTGTAAGTTAATCTATTGATTTTAAGTTGCTGATCTGTGTATTGTGGTATTGAAATCATGATTTGGGGTGTGTTTATCATGGGATCTAGACTTGTTATGACCTAAGGCTTGAGTGTGCTGTAAAATTGGAAAGTTACTGAAATTTTTGTAGACTTTGATTGCTTTCTGTCATTCGGGTATTTGTCCAAAAATTCTAAACTTTTTACTGTATAAACTTGATTGTCTCAAGAACAATTTTGCTTTTGAATTTCTAAAATCAGAGTTTTGGTGAGGAAGAAATAAATGTTTCGAAATTACTGGACAGATAGAAATTCTGGAAGAAACCAGCACCATAACCCACAGGTTTAGATGAAATGGAAGGACTTTTAATTCTCCTCATTTTTTGTTTACTTTTTCACATTTAATTCATTATGTTGTGGTTATTTCAGTTTTGGAATTGTCCAATTCGGAATTAGAATGAAGGTTCTATAATTTTTACACTTTTACCTGTTTTGCTGAAAAATTTTGAAACTGGTAACTGTTTGTGACCAGCTTTTGTATATGGTTTGAAACTAGAAAAATGTTGTTTCTTGCTGAGAATTTGGGTTAAAGTGGGCTGTACTTGACCACCTATTTGTAACTTTCTATTAAACTAAGTAAAAGGCAATAATGTAACTAGTTAGGACTTGGACTTAAATCAAACTCCATGACTACTTTGTCTAAAACCAACTTTGATATTTATTTAGCCTTTTTAAACTAATAAAGTATGAAACTTTATACTTTTTATGTTGGTTAATTTAGTGATGTTACAATTTTGTTTATAAAGTACGGTTTCTGGAATTTGATTTAAGTATGACTATATTTGCTTTCCTTTCTAAAAGAATGTTATTTGAAATGGTTTCTTTGGAAATAAATGGGTCTATTAGCATGGATATATTTGTATGAATCTATATATATATATATATATTTGTGTGTATCGTATAGATTTGCATATAGTAGATAATAACTTGAGTTAATAGAATGAATTTACACCTATAGTTATGCATGATAAAATATATATATATATATATATATAGTATTCAAATGCATGTGTTGTCTTGCATATGAGAGTTAATTGTGTGGGAAGCTATGTATGTTAATAACATGAGAATGGTGTTTGCTAGCTAAGGCATAAGCATACGCATGCATTGCAACCCATCATAAAAGTTTTGTCATACATAGAGAAACTATTTTTCTTGTCAACTCATGTTTTAAAAGTTATGCATTATATAGACATGGTCATGCACTCGTGGGCGATTAAGATTTAGATGAATGGAGCATATGTGATTGTGTATGTGAATCGTCTAGTAGAGGTCCCACTAACTAGTGAGTGGAGAGATTGAATTCTGCATGCTGGCCTATGTAAGCGTATTGGTGTGTGTGTGGGATGTAACCCGGCACTTGCATGATGCATATGCAAGTAGGTTTCATACTCACTCATACCGTTCCTCTAAACGATCACATGTGTAAGGATTTTTTTGAAAGTATGCATGTGTGCTGTTTTAAAAAATTAGAGTTGCCGATAGGTAGCTCCAGCGTATCTAAAATTTACATAAAATGAAAAGTCCTACGTACAAGAGTTTTTAAAAGTCAATGTATAGATGATTGCTTTTGAAAGAGAAATGAACAAGTGGTTTTCATAACAGTTAACATTCCTTCAGCATACCGCCTTTGCATCATCACATGTATGTTGAGAACCTCTGGGTGTATTTCACTTACTACTCTTTGTTTCATGTGTTTAGGTAATCCTGACCTAACTTGAGCAATTTGGCAATAGCGTTAGCAGGTGGAAAGTGGCAATAGTACAAATTTGTTCCGCATTTTATTTCCTTTTGAATAAAGTTAAAACTCGATAGATCTGATTGATTTTTTATGTTGTGGGTCTTGTGTAAAGAACAAAATTACTCGAGATTAAAATATTTTGGTTTTGCTATTAATACTGATAGTTTAAATTTTATTCTAAAGAGTAAAGGAAATTTTTATTCATTTTTCGATTTTTGCTTCAAAGGGAAATTTTTCTTTTACATTATTCATTTGTACCGTCTTTTCAAAGTAGCATCTCTCTATTGAATCTTTGAACTCGAGTAAAGGGTTGCTACAAATTATGTCATAAAATATATAAAACTATTAAAATATATAAATATAAAATATAAAAATTAATAATATAAAAATTGGACGGTCGATTTCGGTTACCGTCTATTTTTTATTTTTAAAACTGAAACTGACCCTTTATTTTTTTATTGTCGTCGATTAACCGACCGTGTAGTTAGTTTTGGTCGTGGTAGGTTGATTTTCAATTTTAATGCACACCCCTACCTTTGACAATGAATTCAGAGATTGTCGCTAGGAAAATCATAGCTAAAAGCCCATTCTGTTGTATGACTATGGGTTTTTTCTGATGCTGATTATGCTGCCAATTCGATTGATCATCGATCTACTTTTGGTTATTGTATTTTTCTAGTTGATTATTTAATATCATGAAGAAGTGAGGAACAAATTATTGTTAGTCATTCCAGCAATGGAGCTGAATATCATGCCCTTGCTGATACAATGTGTGAATTGTTATGGTTAAGATGGTTACTTGGGAATTTAAGTGTACACGTTGCTTCTCCTATCAAGTTATATTGTAATAATCAAAGTGCCATCCAAATTGTTCGTAATGAAGTCTTCCATGAGCGTTGCAAGCATATTATTGAAATTTATTGTCACTTTGTTCGTCATCATATTCAATAGGGACATCTCCAAATTTGTTTTATTCCTATTCTTGATCAACCTGCTATATTTTCACCTTACCATCGACAACAGCTCGTTTTACCCTTCTACCTTTCAAACTCAATCTAGTATCCACTACACCATCTTGACTTTGAGGGAGAATATTAGCACATTCCCAACCATCAAATCCTGTATTAATAACTTTATCATATATAGTCAAATCTATATAGTATACCCTATCATCCTCAATTGTAAAGTAGCTTGAATGCATAATACAAATTCTTTTATGCTTTACATGAGTTCTCAAGCTCTTTAGTTTAAGAGTCAATAGTGATAATTAATGAACGTTTTCAAACTGTATTTATTTTTATTTTTTTTGAATTCACCATTGCATAAGAGTCGTGTTATTGGTATTGACCTCGATTATTTCTTACCGTTTTGATGTCTCAGTTCTATCCGCCTGCAAACAAGGCCTCAAATGGGACCAACAACAGTTTGTTCCAAATACGCCCCTATGATGCTTAACTTAGTATTTTAGAGACGATTTAAACACATTTCAAGAGAGTTAATAGGATGGTTCGTTTGTTTTAATAAATGTTCAAGCTCTTAATTCAATTTTACTTTTGTTTATTACCCTAAAACAAATTTAATAAATTTATTGTTACAACCCCTTCCGATTTGCAAAATGCTACTGTCTAAGAACCCTCTTTGACTTTAGTATGCACTAAGATTGTTGTTTTAATTAACTACTAATCTTAACTCGAGTATTGGTGAGACAGAAGACAAAGTTTAAAATTATTCAACCAGGATACTTAAAACCATTTGTCCCTTCAACTGATATGAACCATCAAACTTGTATGCATCTTTTTGACTTAAAGATACCCTCCTAAACATAAGTGGATCTCACACGGAAAAAAGATTTCTTTACAAGACTAAGGCACTCAAAATGTCTCCCAAACGTGATATTTTTATATATTTTCAGTAAAGGTTTCAGCCTTAGAGCTTTAAATTGCCTTTTTCCTTTGGGAAGTCCATTCTAAAATTTCCTATAGATATTTGAGAATCCACACTTTACAAGTATATATATATATATATATATATATATATATATGTATATTATAAGCTTTATTATAGCAGGGTTGAAAGTTGTATTATATTAGATTACAAAAGCAAAAGAAAAAGGATATATATATATATATATATGGCACTTTTTTCTTCCTCTTTGGACGTGCAAACCTCTATGCCTTTTGGCTTCCCTTTTCGTTTGGCATTAATTCAACTAGTTTCTGGTTCGTTTATGCAAGCATGTATGTCACTTGGCTAGGTCTTATTTATTTGTCCCTGTACTATTCACATATATACTAGGTTTGCATAAGCATATTGCATAATTAATTAAGGACTACATAATCTTCCACTTAGTCAAAATCTCTCAAATTTTGTTATGAATTTAGGTTTAAAAATGAAAAACACTAAAGTCGAAGGAATATTATTTAATTATTGCTTTTTCTTTTCCTTTTTCCTTTTTCCTTTTTTTGTTTCTTTGGTTTCCCATTCTTGCTGGACCTCATCATCAATTTCCCAAAAGGTGGGGATTTGGTGTCTGGACTTAGTGTGTACATAATCTGAAATTGGGGTTAATTTCTAAATTGATGAGGTTAATATTGCATTAATAAGTTGTAGCAAAATGAAAGTGTGCATTGTCATTGATGCCAAAAATAGGGGATATGGTTTAGTTATGCATGTTAATGAAAAGACTAGACACAAAGAAAAAGTGTTTCCCACAACTTCAATTTTCTCTCTCAATTGTCTTCCCACTAAGATTTTGCTTGTTTGTCTATTGCGAGAAAATGAATAAATATGTATGTATAAGAATGGGATTGTGGCAGACATCTTGAAAATTTTTAGATTGAAAAAGTGAGATTCCAAGGAAAGTCAACAAGAAAGTTGCGATAGTGGATTCTCCCATTACTATTTCATTTGATTTTTTACGTTAACGTTTTGCCAAAATGAAATCTTCGTTAATCATTCTTTTTTAAAAATATAATTATGTAGGGATTTATAACCTTAGAAAAAAGGGTGTGCTTTATTGTTTGTTCCTATTTGAAATATTAGTGGATTTAATGGAACTATTAGGAATGAGGCATCTCGTTATTATGAGTATAGTACTAATACAACTTTATAAGTTAAATTTTAAATCATTCCATATTAAACTACTACTATTCTCAAACCTTAAGCTATAGAGAAAATGAATTTAATTTGTATATTAAATTGTGATAAAGAAAGTGTCAATAAATAGCAAACACTTTAGTCTAATGATATGTAATTAATGACACATTGACGGCAGTTAAAAGGCCTCTAATTTTAATGACTGTGAGAAAGACGACGATAATGTGCCTGCCTTAAAGTATCTAAAACACGGATTGAAATATTTTCTTGTAGTAGTGGTATATATAATATATAGAGTATTACTTGCAGAAACTAAAAATGTAAATGCATATATATAAATTGTTTTGGATAAATTTCAAAATAGCACCATTTATTTTGACTTTTGCAAAATTACGACTATAATTTGAAAAATTATACTATAGACCTTAAACTATGTAACATAAAAGTGACTAGTAATGTTAAAATTTAATTAATTTACCCTTATTTAATAAAAGCATATTAATTTATCAAAAAGAAAAAAGAAAAAACACACAAACCTGAAAATTAATTTAAAGTCTTATGTATAAAAATTAAGTATTAAAAGTTTCATTTAAAATATATATATATATATATATATATATCTCTGTGTGTGTATTGACTAATAGAGGTTGTTAAATTGAAACAACAATGCAATATAAGGGGCTATAATGCAACTTTAAAAATAACATGGTAATTCTCTTAACAAAGAAAAGAAAAGAAAAAGATCAAAATAGAGACCATTTTAAAATTTCCACTGTTTTTTAGACATATTAAACTAGTGGATGAGTTTTTTTTTTCCACTCTTCCCAAACCTTGTTGAATTAATAATAGCAGACGGCCCTGTTTCTATAACTAATTGTCTGGTAAATAGAGACCATTTTAAAATTTACACTGTTTTTAGACATATTAAACTAGTGGATGAGTTTTTTTCCCACTCTTCCCAAACCTTATTGAATTAATAATAGCAGACGGCCCTGTTTCTATAACTAATTGTCTTGTAAACTAAAACAGTTTTTCAGTGTTTTAGTCTTGAAGACTAATTTAACAAGACATGGATTGTAGATCCAATTCCGTGGCCACATAATGCAAGCATGTTTGTTGGTTTTGAGTCCAACAAGAATGTTATAAGAATGCTCTCTCTCTCTCTAATGCTGTCAAAGAAATGGGTCTAGAAGTTATCGAATGTGAAATTATCCTATATGCTCAATCTTAAAGCCCTTATATGGTTGTCTTTTTTCATAGGCTTAATACCCACCTGTTTGTACTGAGCTTAAAATTGAATTGGTCTATGTTCCCTGTCCAACCACAGCTACAAAAGAAGCCCAACTCACAACTGATGGTGGCCTTTGATTTTTTTTTTTTTATTCTTTTTTTAGGAAAGAAACTTGGCCATTGTTGTACCGATCCAATTTGACATAATACTGTTTCATTTACCAATACTTAGTTTCATATACATGGTCATTCCCATTGTTTGATTTTATGAATTTATTCAACCATTAACCACTCAAGTTATACTCAAATTCCTACAAGTTCATCCACCAGAAAAATAAATAAATAAATGAATAAAATTGCTTACAAGTTGTATTAGACAATACTAAGTTATAGGTGTTTGATAGTTTTAATGTCTTGATTAACAATTTCTTTTTTTTTTTGGCTAACTTATATTACCAACTAAAGATGTTGCACGTGATTGACTTCCATTTAGGGTTCACTTGTTTCTATTAGATTTTATTATTTTATTAAGCGATAATGTGTTGTTTTGTCAATATATTAGTTGTAAACAAGTTGATTAATGAGTTGATAGATGTAATAAGCACACAACTAAGTGTTCGTTTGGTAAATTTTTATTTTTGGTCTTTGTTTTTCCTTTTAAATTATGTATAATTTGTTCAATTCAATAATTAGTTAGGTTTTATTAGAGTTTAATGATTTTTTCATTTAACTATAAATATAAAGGAAAAGGAAAACACAAACACCAAATCAAAACTCACTTTTAAAATGTTTTTCTTTTGATATTTGTGTTTTTTTCTTTTCCATATTTATACTCAATTAAGTGGTTTAATTAATAATAACAAACTCTAATTAATTTTTAAAATAATAAAATTACACATAATTTAAAAGAAAAAAAAATAATCAAAAACAAAAACATTACCAAACGGCTACTTATAAGTTGTGTTGGCAAACTAAATCACACTACTGGAATCAACAAGAACCAAGCTAGAGAGCATAACAAAAACCTGTAGATATTTTATTTCATTAATTAATTTATATATAGAACACATTTTCACCAGCTAGCATCGATCCCTGCAATATGCAGACTAATTTGACTTCCAATTTAGCCCATTAATAAATGTTTTATTTGTTTAGTACCAAAGTCTAAACTTGATCATCTTTAATTCCTAGGCTTGACTTTGTGAAACTATTGTCCCATTTTGAGCTTATTCGCTTTCTTTTTTTCTTTTCTTTTTTATTTAACTATTTGAAACAAAATTAAAAGCAGTTTTAAAAGACTTTTAAACAAGAAAAATATCTTAACTGGGAGATGATTCAGAATACACTGCCAACCAACAACAATTGCCACCAATAGAAGCTTAGTCCTAGCTAATATATGGCTATGGCATGCAGGCAAAATTAAATGGCGAAAACCATACCTTTATCTAGTGGGAGTTTCTCATAAAATTGACTTAAATATGGAGAGTACTCGTTGCTTTTTCAGAAGTATTTCTCATTAGTGTTTGGATAAAAAATATCAAATTGTTTTTATTGATTTTTATTATTTTTGGATATTCATACTACTTATACAGTGTTTCCAGAAAAGCACTGAAAGAGGTATTTTGTTACTTAATAAGTCCAATCATATAATTTAGTCTGATAAAATAGGTACAATTAGCCAAACACATTACATAGAGAATTATTAAAAGAAAAAAAGCATAAATGGGTTTCTACACACAGTTGCATGAAAATTTATATAGCTAATTTAACCAAATTTTATTTGTTAAAATGTATGTAGGACTAGAGTGACAAAAATAATGGTTTAGATAATAATTTGAAAGACAAAGTACGCACCAAAAGTGTTATAGTTCAGGAGAATAAAAATTATTAACTATTTTATAAATTATATGGTCTATCATATTCTTCTGAAGCTTAAGACATTGGAGCACTTCCTAAAGCCAAAACTTGGTTTGTCACACTCCGCTTATGTGGTAATAATAATAATAATAATGATAAAAAAAAGTACATGCTTTTATTAATAGATCCATCCAGTTAGTGAGCGGTTATTAAAAGGATTTTTATTCTAACAAATTGTATAGAGAATTGGTTAGTCATGATCATCAATGTTTGACAATTAATATTTATCAAATATAAAAACTATAATGATAATAAAGCATCTCCAGTAATGTGTTAAAATAGGTAACAATATTAAAATTTAACAATGTTATTCATTTTGGCACTCCAATAGAAATATTATTTGTTGTTATAGTATTTTTAGCTCAGTTGTAGCAGACAGAAGCTTCACCCATGGAAATTGGGTAAGAAATTTAAGGGCATATTAGAGTGAACTTAGCTCACTTAATCTTCCTCGAAGCTTTCCTTCAAATCAAAACCGAGAATGGAGGTCAGCAACCAAGCCTGTACCATTGGCATTGGAGAGACCGAGAATGAGATCAATAATCAATTCGATAGGGGTCACCAACGTTGGCTCTCCAACGCCCAAGTAAGATTGGGTATAAAATAGTTGTAGAGAAAAGGGAAGAAATTGGAGTAAGAAGAGAGTGTGTAGAGAACTTAGCCTCAACTGTTTTCCTCCTTTCCCATTTCCACCTTCTTTCTTTTTCATTTATTCCCTGGGGATCCATGTGAACCAATTTGATAATGCCATTTGGTGACACCCTAGCGGAGACTTTATATGTAGTGGTTTGTCAATGGGAGATAGAAACTTGTTCGTGTATATAACTACCGGCAGCAATGTCACTTTCATTAATGACTTTGTTTCCCGTCTTGACCGGTCCTTCTCTCTTAAAGATCTTGGTCCTTTGTCATACTTCTTAGGCATTGAAGTTGTTCGTACTGAAGCTGGCTTGCATCTCACCCAATCTAAATATATATCTGATCTCTTGCATCGTACTCATATGACTGGGTTCTCTACGAGTCCATCTCCCGCTAGCAATACTGCCCAGTTAAGTCAGAACAGTGGTAAGCCATTCCATGATGCATTTCTCTACCGTAGTACAATTGGTGCTCTTCAATACCTGACACTTGTATGAACAAATTTCCCACC